>CM076576.1:891218651-891563067 GCA_034641835.2 Pinus albicaulis
TTAAATCAATTCCCTTGGGTTCACTAATTCCTTTGGTTTATAATTTGTTGGGTAATGGTTTTCCCTTGGGTTCACCAATTCCTTTGGTTTATAATATTAAACTCTTTGGTTTTATTAATCTCTATTGTTTTTAATATTGCCCTTAGCCTTATTGATCCCTTAGGTTTTTAATATTTATCCCTTGGGTTCACCGATTCCTTTGGTTTATAATATTAAACCCTTGGGTTTATTAGTTCTTTTGGTTTATAATGTTAATCACACATTCAGTTTATTACTCTCTTGAGTTTAAAATATTAATTCTTAGGGTTTGTTAATTTCTTAGATTTTTCAGTTTAAAATATTAATTCTTAGGGTTTATTAATCTCTATTGTTTTTAATATTCATCCGTTAGGTTTATAATATCTATCCCTTGGGTTCGCTGAATTCCTTTGGTTTATAATATTAAACCCTTGGGTCTATTAGTTATTTTGGCTTATAATGTTAATAATCCTGTTGGTTTATTAATATCTTATGTTTAAAATACCGATTCTTATGGATTATTAATTTATTAGGTTTTTTAGTTTAAAATATCAATTCTTACAGTTTATTAATCTCTTGTGTTTTTAATCTTGATCCCTTATGTTTATAATATTTATCCATTGGGTTCACCAATTCCATTGGTTTATGATGACATTGGGTTTGTATTATTAATAATCCCTTGGGTTTATTAATATCTTCAATTTAAAATATTAATTTTTAGGGTTTATTAATATCTTAGGTTTTTTTATTTTAAATATTGTTTCATATGCTTTATGACTCTCTTGAGTTTAATATATTAATTCTTAAAGTTTATTACTTTCTTATGTTTTTGGGTTTAATATTCTTAATATATTAATATATATTATTAATAAATATTATAATATTATTTATTAATAATATATATTATTTATATATATTATTATTAAATATTATAATATTATTAATATATCAATAATTATTAATACTGTTATTATATTAATATATATTATATATATTTCAAGTTAATATATAGTATGTATATAGTTAATATTATTAATATATTAATACATATTTTGGTGATTTTAATCATAATTGATATATTAATAAATATTATTATTATTATATATTATATATATTTGAAGTTAATATAATAATATTATTATATGTAATATTTATTGATATATAAATTAATATGTTGGGTAGTGGATATAGGCCTATCGGCGTATATCAACCACATTAGTAAATATAATGTGGTTGTGCTAGTGAATAGAGTATCAATGTTTGGAAAACTATACTCTACACATAATTGCATCAATCAGATGAAGAAATGTAATATCCTACACATTGAAACTCTCAACTTATTATTTTTGTATAGGGTGGTTCTGGATAGGCATAAAGAATCAATTTCCAACATGTGACGATGGCTAATGTCTCAAATCCCATTATCATTGACCAATATTACTGTGTGTCTTCATGGCCATGCCAAAATCAGGTTAGTATAATATCCCTATTATTTAATAATATCATCGATCCAAATATTCTTCAGATAGTTGAAAATTTGGTAAAAGTTTGATTCTATCCATTCAACCTCCTCATTTTGGTTGTGTTGATTATAGACTCTAACTATAAATATTAGCAACATGAAATACATAGACTTACCAGCACTTTGGGAATGCAAGAAGCGATAAGACATTCATGAAAATGGAAATAATAGAAAAAAGAAGAAAAAAATACAAATGAGAAAGTTAAATAAAATGGAAAAAAAACTAAAAACAAAAAATTAGTACGTAATAGAAATAGAAGTTACTAAATAACCCATAATAAGACTTCAACCAATCACCTTACAAATAAATAAATTAAAATAATTATAAAAAATAACAAAAAATAATTTCCTAATGTTAAACTATGGATAAGCAACAAATATTTTTGGTCAAACACAAACTAATACGCTCAAAGGAAAAACTTCATGAGTACTACCATGCTTGCTGCAAAAGACATCTTAAATTGAAAAAGTGGAGAACAAACTAAAAGTCCTAAGAATGGAAACAATAGAAAAATGGAAGTTACAAAACTGTCAATAATAAGACCTCAATCAATCACCTTAAAAATAAATAAATTTAAATAATAACAAAAAATAAATCCTCATTGTTAAACTATGGTAATATGCAGTCAAAGAAAAAGTAATACCAAAACTAGATGTATAATAATTAGACATATTAAATTGAAAATATGGATAAAAAACTAAAAGTTATGAGAATGGAAATAATAGAAAGAGGAAACAAAATAAAAATCACACAGTTAAATAAAAAGGAAATAAATTTAAAAAATAATAACAAAATAATAAATAATAGAAATGGAAGTTATTAAACAACCCATAATAAGCCCTGAAGCTATACCCTTACAAATAAATAAATTTAATAATAATAAAAAAAACAAAAAATGAATTTTGAATGTTAACCTATGGATAAGTTGGTGAATTTTTTGGTCAAAGAGAAACTAATACACAATCAAAGAAAAACTCAATGGGTAATGCGTAATACCTTGACTGTTGCACATATAATAACAATAGCTTTACTAATATTATATGACAATAGATTTACTAATATTAAATAATTAGTCAAAGATATTAGTCACAATGTAACTAACACATGGAATGATTTTTTAAGTTAAATTTGGTAATACAATTTCAAGTAATTTTTATTTAAATTTGGCAGTAAAATACAATCTCAAGTGAGATTGTTAATTTTATTTCAATTTCATTTTTTAAATATAAATGGATTTATTTTTATGAAAAAATCCTTAGACATTCATATTTTTCTAATTAAACAATTTAAACTTAATATTCGTAAAAATATGTACTAAATTTTGGGCCAAATTGATTAGAAAAAAAAAAACATTTCATCTATTAATTAGATGTAACACACATCCTCATCAACAAAAAAAATAAATAATCAATTTATAATGTTCTTCACCATGCCAATTATAGACAACTCATATTAGGTAACACCCCCAGATTTCGATCTAATTTACTTCTATCTCTCAAAGCATTATGTATTGTTGTTAAAGCATAATACCAAAAAACATGATTAACACTGTTTAATGAATGTGTGTTTATATTTTCTTTTCATTTTTCTAAATAAATATTTATGTGTCCAAAATTACTACAATTGATTGGTAAATAAATTCGAATATTCCAGAGTGGTTAGAGGGGCAGCTAGAAGATGAAATCTATCTTCTCCTCTACATTATCCTCTGGAGATAAATGAAGGATATATATGAGGAGAGGGGGTTTCGTGAACTGTGGAAGCAGAGATTGTTGTATAGAGTGGTCCAGAGGTAGTTGAGACCAGTGGAACTATGAAAGAGTTGTAGACTAGACAGGAGTACTAAAGTCTAACTCTGTTGACACAAATGCTACCTAGACACTCTGGTGAGGAGCATGGGGGTAGTAGAGGATGTCATAACCTCTCTCATGGTTGGGTGCCATCATGAGTTGAGTAAATTTTGAGATAATTATTTGGGCACTGTATACTCAAAAGAAAACTAATGCATTGGATAACTTTGCACTCATTTATTTTAAAAATAGATACACGTTTGATAAAAAGTGACAGGAAATAACTGTGTTAATTTTATTTCTAGGAAAGCACATAAAGAGTTACACTGAAATAAGTTTTTTTACAACCATATCTAAGTGTGATTTTTGCTTACATTACTCTGTGGACAAAGTTGTGTAATATATCTTAAATATGTGAAATATTTCTTGTGATATCTGTCAAATAGCATGTACAATTTCTATGTATTTTTTCTTTAGACCCTTATATGAAAATACATATAATAGAATAGTAAAAATGCGAAGTTGGGTTACACTTTGTGAGAATCAGGGGCAGAATTTTTTTTTCTCAAAAATTCGACCGAAATTTTATAAAAGTTCGGCCGAACTGTTTGAGAGTTCGGCCAAACTTTTGAAATTAGTTCGGCTGAACTCGTTCTTCCATTTACATTGATGGCATACTAACGGCGTGGGAAAACAGATTTTTGGCCGGAGATTGGAAAACCGACAACATAAGTTCGGCTGAACTCTTAAAATAGTCCGACCGAACTTTAGTTTATAAATACACCAGCCCAGAGCCATTAAACAGTTTCAGGCTTATCTGTTGTGATCGTGTTTCTATGTCTACTGTGTGTTTCTCCATCTGCTGATCATGTTTCTGCGTCTGCGACGTGCTGTTTAGCCTCGTATCTTGTTGTTCGGACTCAGCTCTTGGTTTTGAGCTTATCTTCTGTGATCGTGTTTCTACATCTATTGTGTGTTTCTACATCTGCGTCATGTTGTTCGACCTCAACTCTTGCTGTTCAGATTTGCAGGTATGCTCCGAACTGTGAATTTTGTTTGAGGTATAAAATAAAAATGCAATAATTGAGTTACAAGAATTTGTTACAAGAACGTGAAATATTGAATTTGTTATAAGAACGTGAAATATAAATAGAGTAGCATAATTAAGTTTCATAAGAACTCATAAGTGTAATTAGGTTAAACCTATCTGTATAATTTTAGTACAAAATTCTGTGTTGGTAATGCGAAAACCTCAGCTGGGTATATAATTTTTTTTTAGAATGAAAAAACACTAGTTTATATTATGTACACTGGTTTATATTATGTTTTTTTTCCAGAATGAAAAAACACTAGTTTATATTATGCTTTTTTTTATTTTTCTAATGAAAAAAACTCGTTTATATTATGTTTTTTTTTTTTTTGAATGAAAACACTCGTTCATATTTAAAAATTTTAAGACACATTCCATAAGTCCCTTTACAAACTTTTTCGTTCTTAATATATTCATATATATATATATATATATATATATATATATATATATATATATATATATCCTATGGATCCTATGTTCAATACAAAATACATTATCTTAATATTAAGGCTATATCCCAAAAATTAGTTATTCTGCAAAAATGACAAACAGAAGGAACATCAAATGTAGTTGATCCTACAGATCCTATGTTCAATACAAAGACATAATCTTAATATTGTTGGTATCCCAAAAATTAGTTGTACTGGCCTTGCAAAAATGACAGGAAGGAACATCAAAATGTAGTTGATCCTACAGATCCTATGTTCAATACAAAGATATAATCTGTATACTGTTGGTATCCCAAAATTATTTGTATTGGCCTTGCAAATTTGATAGGCAGGAACATCAAAATGTAGTTGATCCTACGGATCATATGTTCAATACAAAGACATAATCTGTATACCGTTGGTATCCCAAAAATTAGTTGTACCGGCCTTGAAAAAATGACAGGCAGGAACATCAAAATGTAGTTGATCCTACAGATCCTATGTTCAATACAAAGACATAATCTGTATACTGTTGGTATCCAAAAATTAGCTGTACTAGCCTAGCAAAAATGACTGGCAGGATCAATGATTTGTATCTGATGGTGAGATGAAATTTGTTGAACCAGTCCCTGTGGGTATACATATTATTTTTCCACAGTAAATGAGCCGAAATGACTTAGTGACTCAGTGAATGAGATAATAATGAAATCTTCTTTTATCCAAGCTCCTTTCTGTGGTGGTAGTGAAACATAAGTAGCACCAATATTGTGGCTTCAATTAACTGCAATTACACTGAATAGCATCAAAACTGTATGGTAAAAAAACTATACTTTTAACAAATATAAAATTCATCTGAATTTCATCTTTGTATTTAGCCTGAAATTTAGTCCTTCTGTAATTGTATAGAAGCCTAAAGTCACCCATCTAAACTTGTAATTAGGCTTAACCTATCTCTATAATTTTAGTACAAAATTCTATGTTGGTAATGCGAAAACCTCAACTGGGTATACATATTATTTTTCCACAGTAAATGAGTTGACATGACTTAGTGACTCAATGAATGAGATAATGAAATGTAATCAATAGAAGAAACACTAGCTATAAGGAAAAAATTTAGTTCAACTCCAGCTTATTTTTCATCCAGTAAACATACATCAGCAGCAATTCAAAGATCTAGTACAAATAGTAGACATAAATGTTAACTTATTTTTCTTCCAGTAAACATACATCAGCAGCAATTCATAGATCTTGTACAAACAATAGACATAAATTTTAACTTATTTTTCATCCAGTAAACATACATCAGCAAAAATTCAAAGATCTTGTACAAACAATAGACATAAATATTAACCAAAAACGAATGCTAGTATGCATAAATACTACGAATCCAAATATTAGTCCACTTAAAAGTTGTAGTGCATCAGAAGAGACATAATATACAACCTTTCTAAATTGAAGGTCTCACTCTTTCATCATTAGTGTAACCATTTGTTGCTTGTCTAGCCTTTTATTGTTAAGCTAACAATTTTTTTTGTTTTGATAACAGTTATAGATTTTTGTTAGGAAACAATAATTATAAATTATTTTGACAAATATATTAATAATGAAGACTGAACCTAGCTACATTCTTCAACATATAATAGACACAATTGTATTGTGATATTTTCCCTTCTTTCCAACTTAGTCCATCATTCTAGAAAAATCCCTTTTAATGAAGTAGATATATCCATAGTGATCCACTGATATTTGTTCACCAAAAATTATTCCATTTCGGACTTATATATCTCAAAAATATGCTCATTTAATTTATGCATCTATATCTTTAAACTACTAAACTATTTTATTTCATCATAGGAATGAATTCGATATATCTCCCATTTTAATGGGGTCTATCACATTTCAAGAAAAACACATTAGCCATAAAATTTTCCCATTGAAACCAAAAGTAATTTGATACAAAACATAGGTTTTAACCTTATATAGTTAATTGTTTCAAATATATTCTTAATAAAATGAAAAATATTCAATGTAAAACACATGCATTAACATATAATTTACTCGAGAAACCCAAAACAAGAAGATCATTTTTTTATTAGTATATTAATTTTTAGATCATCAGACACACACACACACACACACACACACACACACACACACACATATATGTATGTATATATGTATATATCCCATGACAATTATAAACTACCAATCCATTACCTTGGATCAGATAAAACTTTATTTCTTTAATTGAAACTATAGAACCATGGGGTAAACTACCATACACTAGAAAAATGCTAAAATAAAAGCCATGTGGTGAAAACCATCATAAAGGGAGTTTTTTTTTCCCAAAAACGTTTTTTTGGGGCACTACCCCTGAACACCTGTGTGTGGGGGGATTTTTTGTCTCTATCAAACCCTAAATTTGGGGTCCTTTCCTCCCATTTTATTCCCACCACTATGCTTAGAAAAATATATAGTGCATGGGGGTATTCACATAAAGAATATAACACATACCAAACATCCAATAATTCTCCTTAATGTGACCATCAATGTTGCAATGGTTAGAATTATTTCTACTACCCTTGCATGGATGTGTAGTGGCTATTTTATTCTTATCCTTCCCCCATTTCTAGTTCTTATTCCCCTCCTTCAAAGCTTCTTGGTGCTATTTTTTCTTCAAACCACTTAAGTACCCTTTATTTTGGCCTATGGTTTCTAGATAATGTGTGTATACACATGGCTCATACATTATCCTTAGCTTGGAAAGAATCACTTGTTTTTGTAGATGGTTATATAGACCCCACATATACTTAAGGAGTACATTTGGGCTCTTGGGAAAGATATCCAATAATATGACCATATTTTTGAACTTAGTACACTCTTATACACCCTTATGTCTATGTAAAGTAGTGTGAGTGATTCCACGGGTCCTCTACACACTTCATAGGGTATAATTGGGATAGGTAGTGTTAACTTCTACAAGTTCTATAGGTAGAGTCTGTAAAGGGCCAGGTAGCCTCTGGATCTCATCTTTTATGAAAGGTGACATATCCAGTAAATGCCCCTACAGTCAATCTCTGGAATAGATCTAAATAGAAGTTCTTCATTTTAATATCCATAAACCACAACCACTTTAAGGAAAATTGTGTACATGTGTCATTTCTCCCATAAACTCTTAAGGCAAACTTTAAAGCATGTGTCATTGGCTTTCTCCCATTAACTTTAAAGCATGTGTCATTTCTCAAGGCTTTCTCCCATTAATTCAAGGCAAACTTTGAGGCCTAAAAACTGAAAGTAGCTTAACTTCCATAGGATAGGATCCCCCAAACTCAAATGGAGTAAAATGTAAAATGTTAAAAGTGGAGTGTTTTATGATGTAATGGATCTTAATAATCTAGATTGACATGGCTATATTTTATTAATGTACCTAAATTTACACCTTCCATGTTGCTTTATTCTTTTAAAATGTTAAAAGTGGAGTGTTTTAGGATGTAATGGATATAAATAATCTAGATTGTGTTAAATATGATGTAATGGATCTTAATAATCTAGATTGACAAGGCTGTTTTTTATTAATGTACCTAAATATACACACTCCATGTTGCTTTATTCTTGTAAAATGTTAAAAGTGGAGTGTATTAATGTACCTAAATTAACACCTTCCATGTTGCTTTATTCTTTTAAAATGTTAAAAGTGGAGTGTTTTATGATGTAATGGATATAAATAATCTAGATTGACATGGCTATAGTGATATGATGATAGTGTAGGTTGATGTTGAAGTTGTAAAATTCTTGTACATATCAATTATTATAAATTATTAAACAATTTGATAAGTGCTAAATCATACTTCTTATTAAGGACATAACTAATTTATGATGATAGTGTAGGTTGATGTTGAAGTTGTAAAATTCTTGTACATATCAAGGATGAATGATAGTACAAGCCAAAAATGACATTATTATAAATTATTAAACAATTTGATAAGTGCTAAATCATACTTCTTATTAAGGACATAACTAATTTGTCATAATAGAACTCTGATATATAAGCACACTCTTCAATTCCATTGTTTTGTAGGTAAAGTACTATCTTCACATTAAAGCATTTTATAAGGTTAATCTAAAACTAAAGGCTTTCTCCCATTAATTAAAGGAAAAATTTAAAGCCTAAAAACTGAACCTAAAGTGGCTGAACTTCCATAGGATTTTAGTCTGTTCGTTGAGTGTTAAATTCTACAAGGTTCTATAGGCAGCGTCTGTAAAGGGCCAGGTAGTGTTAACTTCTATAAGTTCTAAAGGCAGAGTCTGTAAAGGGTCAGGTAGCCTCTGGATCTCATCTTTTCTGAAAGGTGACATATCCAGTAAATGCCCCTACAGTCAATCTCTAGAATAGATCTAAATAGAAGTTCTTCATTTTAATATCCATAAACCACAACAACTTTAAGGCAAACTATGTACATGTGTCATTTCTCCCATAAATTCTTAAGCAACGTTTTTAATGCATGTGTCATGTTGGCTTTCTCCCATTAACTTTAAAGCATGTTTTTAGTAAGTGCATAAAATAATTTTGCAAACCATGTAAATGTAATTTCTCCCATAAACTAAAGGCTTTCTCTCATTAATTCAAGGCAAACTTTAAGGCCTAAAAATTGAACCTAAAGTGGCTGAACTCTCATAGGATTTTGAACTTCCATAGGATTTTAGTTTATTTGTTGAGTGTTAACTTCTACAAGTTCTAAAGGCAGAGTCTGTAAAGGGCCAAGTAGCCTATGGATATCATATTTTCTCAAAGGTGACATATCTAGTAAATTCCCCTATAGTCAATCTCTGGAACAGATCTAAATAGAATTTCTTCATTTTAATATCCATAAACCACTACCACTCTAAGGTAAACCTTGTACATGTGTCATTTCCCCCTTTTCCCATAAAATTTTAGGAAACATTTAAGGCATGTGTCATTTCTATTTCATTTCTCCCACAAAATCATAAAGGTGTGACTTTTGACATAACTAGTTGTTTTAGTAAGTGCATAAAATAATTTTGCAAACCATGTAAATGTAATTTCTCCCACAATCTAAAGGCTTCATCCCATTAATTCAAGGCAAACTTTAAGGCCTAAAAAATCAACCTAAAGTGGTTGAACTCTCATAGGATAGTATCCCCCAAACTCAAGGCTTTCCCCCATTAATTCAAGGCAAACTTTAAGGCCTAAAAACTGAACCTAAAGTGGCTGAAATTCCATAGGATTTTAGTTTGTTGGTTGAGTCTTAACTTATACAAGTTCTAAAGTAGTCTGTAAAGGGCTAGGTAGCCTTTGGACCTCATCCTTTCTTAAGGCATGTTATTTCTAGATGTGATTTATGCCATACATTTTAAGGCAAACTTTCATGCAAACCATGCATGAACCATGTATATGTGTCATAAATCTCCCTTAAACTCTAGGCAATGAAATATTTAACGCATCTCATTTCTAGATGTGAATTATACCATAAACTTTAAGTCAAACTTTAAGACAAACCATGCACATGTCATTTATCTCATGCGCATGTGTCATTTCTCCCATGCATTTGCAATAAATGTCAATTTAATATATTTTTATTGAATTTATTATTATTTTTTTTTAATTTTTATTTTTTTTCAGGGATAAAAAAATCCAGTAAATATGGTTAAAAAATGGAAATTATTCATAGATGTTTCTTGCTATCCCAATCCAGGGAAATCAATGATTACATATGTGCTTTCCAATATTGTAACTAGCAAAGTCGTCCAAAGGAAAATGAATATACTGGGAAGAACAACAAACAACGAGGCATATTATATTGCATTGATAGAAGGCTTGGGAATAGCTATGGTGTATGGATCAAATGGAATTGTAGTTTTCACCAATTCTGAACTTGTGTGCAACCAGATGAATGGCATGTACCAAGTTAAGAAGGAGAGGCTAAAAGAACTGCATGGAATAGAAAACAATATTGTTAGCCAATTTCAATTTTTTAGTATAAGGCATTGTACAAATGTGAATAAGATGTCTGCTGATCTATTGCGTGGGGCAATGCCAATTCATGATTCATCTATCAAAGATAAATTAGAATTATACAGAGAAATGCCAATGCAAGATTCATCTCTCAAAGATGAATTGGTTTTGAGATGCTCTTCTTCAAAAATTCAAGATTCATCTCTCAAAGATGAATTAGTGTTGAGACGCTCTCCTTCAAAATTTATTGATGGAAATTGTAACATATCTTGGATATGTGTGTGTTTTGTACTTATAAATGCGTCTTTTTTAATGACCATGTGCTTTTTTCAATTATATACCAAGTGTTCTCCCACCACACCATGTAAAGCTTAACTTGGTGAACTTCACATTTGCAACAAGTGGTGAAATTCACATTTTTATAAAATTAAAATGCGTGGACTTCAACAAAATTTTGTTTAAATGGAGTTTCACTTCTTTTTTAATGACAATGTGTTTTTTTCAATTTTATACCAAGTGTGCTCCCACCATGTAAAGCGCAATTTGGTGAAATTAACATTTTTATAAATTTTTTTGCTTAAATTGAGTTTCACACATCAATTAGTGCTTTGAAAGTTGTGTTTTACATAATTTGTGTACACTAAATTACATTAATTTTCTGAAATTTATTTTGAATTTATTTTAAATAGTAATTTAAAAAAATAATTGTAAATGTCCATTGTAGATATATATATATTATGGAGGATGAATGACGAAAATCAATAGAATCTCATATCTCTATGAGAGAGGGGGATCAGGGATCGAGGGATGTTCATGGCATTTAAATATAATATTAAATATCCACACATATACATACATGTGTGTACATATGGAATTGTTTTTTTCTCAGTTTTGTGAGTTATATTAGTTGTTAATAAGTTTCATTTTTTATTTTTTAGGAGCTAAGAGGACAAGGGTGTCTACTCCATCAATGGAGCATGCCCATGGTTCACACAATTGTGGTATTCTTCACGCAATTTGATCAATGAATATGTACATGTATTTATATGTATGAATGTATTTTTGAATTGATTATAAATTCATATTTTTTTATGAAGCTTCTCTCTCGTCTCGTGAGGTTGGTGGTGGTTCACATTCCCTTGGGGGGCCATCAATAAGTGTTGGTGGATTGTGTGAAGGTGGTGATATGTATTCCCCCAGAGGTCAATCAACAGATGGTCGTGTTGGTTCTCAACCAATTGGTGATCGTTCTGGTTCTCAACAAGGTCGTTCTAGTTCTCAACAGTCTTAGGGTGGGAAAAATGCTAGCCAACCACATCGAGGTGGTCATTAATTTGAATATTATTTTCATTCAATTTGTACAAATTTTTTTACATGTGTTTTTTTAATATACAAAATTTTATATATTGATGCAGAAGCTGGAAATGTTGCTCAAAATAGACGTAGGGCAGAATGTGTCATCCAAGAAGAAGGTTGTCCACCAACCACGACTTATCTGTCTGAAATTTCCGATATACCTTGGGAAACAAACATGCAGCAATGCACCTTAGAAAGGTGTCAACATCTTCATGCAAAATTGAAGAGAGATCTCGTGGCTTTGACTCTACCTCCGGAGAGTCGACGAAGCTTGGAAATAGTTACACACCCTTTAGGCAAACTAGTAGATGTGTACCGAAAGCTTGGGCCAACAACTGGTACTTTTGTAGAAGTCATGATAAAAAGAAAGGAAAAAAAGATGGGTCCCGATAAATGGGAGGTTTTTAAACAAAGAGTTACAACAGATAAATGGGAGGTTGTTAAACAAAGAGTTACAATAGCAATGGCAAAGTCTATGTTTAATTTCAAAGAAGGGCCGAAAATAAAGATGCTAAAGGTGCAATATTTCAAGCACCCTCATATAGCTCACTATTTGTATGATAGATACCTTGCAGCCTATGGAATACTCCCATGGAACGATGAGGTTCCGCTTTATTTTACAAAATTATTTTATGCAGAATTCTTTTTGCAAATGAAACCCAATTACAATGACCTTCCCTCTAAATTTTTTGGTCATGGGAAAGGTCAATTATGTGACCAAAGGGGCACTAGGTGTGATATTGAGTTGCCTCGCCCTGAGCCACCATTTGTTAGTCGACCTTTTCGTTTCGAAACTTTGTGGTCAGAGATGGAAGCCACTTCTCAAATTAGTCGAGAAGCAAGGGATGCCATCATTGACAATGTTCACAGTGGATTAGGTGGAGTCGATGTTTTTCTGAATCGAAAAAGAGCACGTGAGAATGTACACACTAATTTTGTGTATTATATGGATGAAGATTGACAACATGAATGTTGAAGATCTCAAAACATATGAAAAGAATTGTCACAATGGTTGGCAGGACCTAATTGTTCATGAGGAAGAGGGCATGGGAACGGTATGTGTTAATGGTTAGGGTTCAATTATTTTAACACATGTACAATTTGTAATAAATACATATATACATACATTTGTTTGTATGCATTAATCTAACAAAAATGTGTCATTATATGTTAACAACAAATGAAGTATAAGTCCGTCGATGAATAAAGAAATGTTGAACAACATGGGTCTCACCATCAATCATACAATCAAGATGGTTCTCACCATCAAGATACGTTGGCAAATGTTACTGTTTTTTAAGTGAACATGATGATGTACAATTAATTTTTATCTATTATTATATATATCAAAACATGATGAGATATTTTTAAAATAAATAATTGTGCACACATGTGCATGTACATATATATAATAAAATGTTTTAACATATTCCGATTTCGTTCGAAATTTTTGGGACGACGGTACCTTCTTCTGACTTGGGAGATGTACCTTCTACTTCCTTAGGAGATATGTCAAATCCACAATCACAAGTATGGACAATTTTTCACTTTTAAAATTTATGTTTTTAAGTTATATATTCCACCTCAAAAAGTTCCATTAAAAAATGAGATATATCTAGATCTTGAGTTATTTTAAATTTTTTGAATTTTAGGTTTTTGGAGATTTTCTTTCCGAGCCACTCTTAGGAGATGTGCCAAATCCACCAGCACAAGTATTCAAATTTTCACTTAAATATATATATGTTTTTAAGTTATAAGTTATAAATTGAAGTTTAAAAGTTTTATTATAAATTGAGATCTAGAGATTTTGAGTTATTTTAAATTTTTTGAATTTTAGGTTTTTGGAGATTTTCTTTTGGAGCCTCTCTTAGGAGATGTGCCAAATCCACCAGCAGAAGTATTCATTTTTTCACTTAAATATATGTTTTTAAGTTATAATTTATAAATTGAAGTTTAAAAGTTTTATTATAAATTGAGATCTTGATCTTGAGTTATTTTATACTTTTAAATTTTTTGAATTTTAGGTTTCTATAGAGGATTTATTTTCTCCACGGACTCTAGCGATGGAGATAGGAACATCCACACCATTTCAACCATTTGAACAAGTTGTCTAACTTTTTTTTTAATATTATTGAAAATAAGTTTATATATGCATTTTCATTTGAAAAATTTTAATATATATATAACTGTACATGTATATTGTACAGTTTACTATTCAAGATGTTCTTGTGGGGGAAGTTGTAGTGGATGAGTAACAAATGGACAGGGAACCTCGTATTTCATGATTTTTTTTACATTTTGTTTTTTACATGAAGTTCTATATATTCTCACTCAATTTTAAAACATCAAATTTTAATTTTGTATACATTGTGTACAGGTTCCCCATGCTTCGCAGGATAGCTAGAGGATTGTGACTTTGCTGGGAGAGACACTACATCCATCTGTATTTGATGGATGATGCACATGCACTATTTGATGGATGATGCACATGCACATGTGCAACATTATATTTTCAATAGATTTAGTCTTAAATTTACTTTTTTATATATAGTCTTATCTAGATGCAGTCATATATAACTTGATACTTGATACTTGTGAGATCTACAAATTTTGGACATATTTTATGTGAACTACATTTGGTACATGTGAATGTGATATATAATGTTTTTAAAACTCAAGCTTTGGATGGTTGAACTACATTTGGCATGTGATGTGAAGTAATGTTGTGTTAAATAATTTGTTTTGTTTTTAAAGTGTTATGGTTGAACTACATTTGGCATGTGAAGTAATGTTACTTGATACTTGATACTTGTGATCTATAATGTTTTGTTTTTAAAAATCAAGTTTTGGATGGTTGAACTAAATTTGGCATGTGAAATAATGTTGTGTTATAATTTGTTTTGTTTTTAAAACTTAAGTTTTGGATGGTTGAACTACATTTGGCATGTGATATAATGTTTTGCTTTTATTGGATAGTTGAACTACAATTGGCATGTGAAGTAATGTTGTGATATAATGTTTTTGTTTTTAAAACTCAAGTTTTGGATGGTTGAACTATATTTGGCATGTGAAGTAATGTTGTGTTATAATTTATTTTGTTTTTAAAACTTAAGTTTTGGATGGTTGAACTACATTTGGCATGTGAAGTAATGTTGTGATCTATAATGTTTTGTTAAATTAAAACTTAAGTTTTAGATGGTTGATCTACATTTGGCATGTGATATAATGTTAAATGTTTTTATTGGATAGTTGAACTACAATTGGCATGGCATGTGAAGTAATGTTGTGATATAATCAAAAAGTTTTTAAAACTCAAGTTTTGGATGGTTGAACTACATTTGGCATGTGATTATGATATTATGTTTTGTTTTTAAAATTCAAGTTGTCGTTTTCCAAACAAAAAAAAATTCACATGAATATATGTACATGTAGAAATGATTTTACACATGTTTGAATATATATGTTAAAACGATTGAAGTACAATATATATATATATATATATATATATATATATATATATATATATATATATATATATATATATATATATATATATAATCATAAGATCTCTAGTCTTGTTAGATGTTTCAAACAATCATAAAATTTTAAAATGTATTCTATAATGTATATATATCCAAGACGCGGCAACATTTTTCATCAATGCACTCAAACTTAAAGTACTTGAACAATTAATTGCATTCTAGAACATATATATATCCAACACATGCAACATTTTTCATTAATGCACATAGAAAAGCTACTTTCAGTTAATTGCCTAGAACATGTATATATCTAGTAAGTGCAACATTTTTCATCAATACACATAGAAAAAATACTTTCAGTTAATTTCATTCTAGAACATATATATCTAGTACTTGCAACATTTTTCATTAATGCACATAGAAAAGCTACTTTCAGTTTTAATTGCATTCTGGAACACACACACACACACACACATATATATATATATACATATACATATCCAATACTTCTAGAACATATATATCCAGTACTTTCAACATTTTTCATCAATGCACGTAGAAAAGTTACTTTCAATGAATTTCATTCTAGAACATATATATATCCAATAAATGCAACATTTTTCATCAATGCATGTATAGAAAAGCTACTTTCAGTTGATACTAGTGTGTGCATGTACCAAAACAATGTACATGGGAAAACACTTTCACAGATAACATAACAAGGAAACTCAATTTTTAGTTGAGTTCTGGAAGTTCTAAAACATGAATCCAAAGAGAAGAAATTGTTGGGTAGTTCAATCAAAAAAATTCGAATGGAATTCCATCTTCAATGATCCGTTCATGATCAGATTTTGACATTTCCATTTCTTAATTTTCATTTTTTTCTTTGATTGAACCTCTATCAAATTTATGCATGCTGCACACACCAAGTGACTATATTGACAACTTATGACATCAGGTTCATAGTCTTCAAAGAAAAAAAAATCCCCACTTTGATTAGTTTGTCTGAAAAAATAACCTTTCAGTATAATAGATCCTCTTTCATATGGAATTTCGTGATCATTATAGTTTTCTAATAATTTCATTTTTTGTTCAGTGCAACACATCAAATAATACTTCACATTTCACCATTGTTAGTAGGCGTAATTACAGCAAAAACATCTCCTGAACAATAAAACAAACTTAACAAACTTATGTATTTAAATTTATTTCTAGATCTCTATCATTTGAAATCAATTCAAATGTTACCTTCTCTAACAAGATCATAAACTCGATCACCATCAGATGATATTTTAGTCTCCTTTGATTGCATTTCTTCAAACATTGCAACAGACATTTTCCCCTTTGTATTTAGTTCTGTATGTTTCCAGTCTTTTACATACATTCTGTTTTCACAAACTTCATTGGATTCTGTGTTGTCTATGCAAACATGACAAAAACAAGAATATTTTCTTTTATCCAATGCAAACACATTTGTGGACAATTTTTTTTAAATTGAATGCAATTTTCGAGTCCCTTTTATTGTTTCAACGTCATTCCCTTTTATTTTTTCAACGTCATTTCCAATTGATCTATCTACATATTTGATCCCAATATTCCAAAAAAACCTATATATGGAAAATTCAAAGAAGAATGTAAATATAATATCAAAATACCATCAAATATAATCATTGTGATAAATGTACACTGCTTAAAATTAGATATCCAATAAAAATTAAATTGAATGTACCTTCGCACTTCCCTCGATCAGTTAGTCTCATGGCTTATAGCAGCGATGCACCATTGAACAAATTATTTAGCATACACAAGTCAGTTTGCAGAGGGGTTCATTTGATATCTTCGAAGTGCTTGTTTTATGCATGCCTCTGCACCATCATGTCTCCTTTTCCATGGACAGTCTCAAGGAAATTCCAATAATGTTTAATGCAAGTCTTCTTATGAAGACAACACAACCAAAAGAATGATCATGAAGATTTGAATTGACCTGTGCATCCATCTGACGATATCCAATGTTCATTGAATTTTATTCCATAACTTTTTAAGGAGTCATAAATCTTTCCAAAACAGTGTTGTACAAAATATGTATCATGTGTACAATCGTCACTGATATAAAAGTGATATTCTGTAATAACATGTCGATTTTCACTGGTGCTTTCTATATGATCGATGTTTTGTTCAGCATGTCTATATATAATATGGATGAGCATGGAGACTTGGTCAGAATGATAGTATTCACTCTAAATTTCTTTTTGTGGAACAAATGTGTAGTTTTCTGCAAAATCAATTACTGAAAAAATGGTCCCTGGTGGAAAAAATTCACGGGATTTTTTGAATTGCAAGTCTTTCCATTGAGCTCTATGGGAATGCTTGGTGTATTTATAAATTTCTGCCTCAAACTTTCTCAAAAACTCTACCACAAAATTTTCTTCTTGTTGTAATTCAATTCTTTTAGCACTATTTGAACCTTGAATCGATGTATGGATATATTCATATCTCTTCCATTTCACTTTCTTGTTGCACAATGATTGATCATTTATATCAGTACGATATTTGTTTTTAAATTTAGTCAAATTTCCACAATAATCGCATTTTTTACCACCAACACATTTCTTTTCGTAAAATAGTTCATTGCTTTCTCTTTCACGTAGAATTTGAGATATCAAATCACAGATAGTGGAAGGAGTTGGTGAATCTTTCCAAAATTTTCTACCAAAATTAAGGAATGTGTCATAATATAACTGAAATTTCACATGATAATGACAACAAAAAGTGTCATGTATGGTGATAGGTCTTACATACCATGGTTTTTGTTGAACAAAAGCGTTGATTGAGACATGAATTTCACAATTCTCTTCTTTGAACTTGTTGAACAACTCTATCTGAGTGGTTTCCAAGAAATTTTCTTCATGTTCTTCGTACTAATTTCGTGCTATTCTTCTTTGCATCACATCCCTTGCATTTGGCAAAACATGTGAATTTTTCTTCCAATATTCATATATTGTTTTTTAACATTTTCTCCAAGTCTATATTTGTATGGTTGCCTATAAATAGCTCTCCAACAAGTGAGTTCATCATTTACATATATTTGCAACTGAAATTTCCGATGTTTGTGAAAAAAATTTCGTGAGGTTCCTAATGCTCGTGCCATAGATTTTACCAAGCGATGCTATTTAGTACTTGATGAAACCACTGCCATATGTATTTCTCTACGTACAACTGAAATAGTTTTTTATCTAGATCTTCTAATTGAATTTATAGCACTATTTATATTTTGTATCACATTTTCCTTCATTTTTTTTTTTATCTTTTGTTGATTTTTAAATACCCAATAAAGTCATAGCTTCTTTTAATTTCCTTAATGATAGGAGACCTTTCAACATTTGGGCTTGAATTGTCACATTTTCCTTTATGAAGTACGTATAAAAAATGCATCTAACAAGATATCGTATAACATGGTCAGCTCTTTTATCTCCATATGTGTGAGTGTCAACATTTTCTAACATCTCATCATCGACATTTATTTCATCTGTAAATATTCAAATGAATAGTACATAATGAGTTTACATATTCAATAAATATGTATAATTTCAATAATAAGTGCATGTGTTCAACACACACACACACACACACATATATACATACCTTGTGATTCAATTTCTTCACTTGAATTTCTTTCAACATTTTCATCATCTTCAATGTTTTCAGGAATATCTCTCTCTATTTACATTGAAAAATATTTTTCAAATTAGTTCATCAAATAAAAATTAAGCTTTAACACATTTTACACTAGGACAATTTTAAATATCAAATTCATAATATTTACATTTACATACCTGCTTCAACTTCTAGTTGAGGTTGATTTTCCCTTTCAATATTTGAGAGTGCTTCTCTCTTTATTTTGTGATATTCTCTCCCTTGTTCTCTACGTTCCTCAGGGTCTCTTGTTCGATCATATTTTCTCGTGCAATTCCTTCGATTTCCCATGATAATAGAGTATGAATTTCAAAATATTTCCTTCAAAAATTTAGACAAAAACTCAATTAAAAAAAAACATCACAAAAGATTTAATTTTAAAAAAAAAACTCATTTTAAAAATTTTGCAAAAAATACATACTTCAATCCAAAACACTTACTTTAAAAAATTCGAGAAAAAAATTTCTTATAAAAATGAAACGAAGCTCAAAATATTTCCTTCCAAGTCCTACAAAAAAATTTCATTTAAAAAGTTCGAAAAAAATCATTTAAAAAAATCATTATAAAATATTTACTTCAACCCAAAACACGTACTCTAAAAAAATGTCACTTCAAAAAATGCCTCCAAAAAATGTCCATTGAAAATTAATTCCAACTTCTTAAAAAATGCCACTTTAAAATATACTTCAAAAAAGCCTCTAAAAAAATATTACTTTAAAAAGTACCTCCAGAAAATGTCTTTTGAAAATTAAGCCTAAAAAGAGTCCTTTTGAAATTAAGTCAAAAAAATGTCTTTTGGAAATTAAGCCCAAAAACCTCTCAAAACAAAATACATCCAAAAAAATATATTTTGAAAATTAAGCCCAAAACCTCTAAAAACAATGAAAATTAAGCCCAAAAATTCTAAAAACAAAATACCTTAAAACCAAAAAATGACTTTTGGAAATTACACAAAAAAACCTCTAAAAACAAAATACATCCAAAAAAATGTCCTTTGAAAATTAAACCCAAAACTTCTAAAAACAAAATACTTAAAAAAAAAATCAATGAAGATTAAACCCAAAACTTCTAAAAACAAAATACCTTAAAAAAAAAACACTGAAAATTAAGCCCAATACCTCTAAAAACAAAATAACTTCAAAAAAAAATGAAGCCCAAAAAACATCCAAAAAATGTATCACATGCCTCCAAGAAATGTCCTTTGAATGTACTTCCAAGAAAATTCCTTAAACCCAAAAAAATCCTTTGCAAAAATTTCCTTTGAATGTACCTCCAAGAAAAGTCCTTAAACCCAAAACAATCCTTTGTAAAAATGTCCTTTGAATGTACCTCCAAGAAAAGTCCTTAAATCCAAAACAATTCCTTGCAAAATTAGACCAAATGAAGAAACATGCAAAATTATGCGAAAATAATGAATGCTTTTACGTCAATTCATATTTCCACGAAATGTTTTTTTTGGAGGGGCTTCATTGTATTTTCCAGCTGACATAAAGTCAAATAAATTTTCGGCTGAACTTTTATAATAAATTCGACCAAACTTTTGTGTCGTTAGACTTGACGGGTCGTCAGCACAAAAAATAATTCGGCCGGACTTTTTACAAGTTCGGTTGAACTAACACGTCTGTAGTTACTCAGATCCAAGCTCTGAAAACATATCTTCAACTGTGTCTTGATTAAACTCCATGAAACATTATGAATTAACTGTCATAACCAAGGCAAACATTTTCAGAATTCAATATACTTTTAGGAAATATAACTTTTATGGAATTTCATAAATATTTACTAATTTTAATTAATTTTGTAATAAAACGAGTGCAAACAATTTTTGAAGGTCATTATGATTCAGTGAAATCAATATTCTATATCTTCCAAAATACACTATAAAAAAATTGAAAAAATTATGGTGCATTACATTGGTCTATCATTTGTAATGGGTAGTTTTTAGATTTTTAGTTTATAACTTATATGATGAGAAATTTCGTGCATCACAAAACATATTCAAAATATGTAGTTTTTTCATAGTGGATCAGTTCAAAAAATTCTAGTAATTATGATATGCATCAGTTGGTTTTGTAAATATAAAAAAACCGAAGTAGACTCTGTATTGATTTTTGTAACACATTTTGTTTCTCAAAAACAAAAAGTTTCAAATAATAAACCAGTGCATATTAACATGACTTCTTATGAATCCTTTGATTGTTAAAAAACACACACTCAAAGAAACGCTAAGTTGACATATCAAATGTGTATAAATAAATTCCAAAAAATAAGTAATAGAACACTAATAAAATTTTTGACAGCTTTTATTTTTATCACAAAATGAAATTCTAAACAGAAAATTTGTTTTGGCTTGCAAAAGTTGAAGAACAGAAAAAAAAATGATTTTTTTTTCTCAAAAAAGGGAAAAAAGTGTTACCTAACTTCACATTTTCACACGGGTTTAAATTTATAAAAGAAATATTTTGGTTCAACCGTGTGACATAGGAGCTCGATTAATTTTTCTCCTCTGTATAGATTGTTCCAAACTAGCATAATGGAAACAGGGTCAAGGATTTGGACTCTATTCCAATAGAGAACTGAGCCAAAATCTCTGTCCCCTAGCCCTAATCTAAGTCGATACATGATAAACATACATACAAAGACCCAGGACAAAGAATATTCATCTTAACAAATTCATTCAACTGGAAGGAAATAAAGTTAACTAAAAACCTAGATAAAAATTGTTGTACAAGAATTATCTATGCAATGTAATACTAAAAATATACAAGATAGATACATAATACAACCGCTAGTATGACTATTGCATTAGTACCACAAGAAAATATAATGTATTATGTATAAATTAGCGAATATGCATATTATGCAAAACACAGGAGAAACAAATAGTGAAACACAAGCTTTTCAAGACTCACACACACACACACATACACACACATATATATATATGCTATCTACTCATGTACAAAGAAGAAAACCCTTAACGAGCGAGTACTACATCTTCTCTCAACAGCATGCAACGTTGAAAGTAAGAGGAGAATCATAATCCATAAATGCACAAGATTATCGTTGAATAACAATAAATGATCACATTATAAAAAGAGGAATTAAATCTATAGGTCCTCGGTGATACAAACATCCCTGTTTGAAAATGAGTTCCTTTAATATATAATTACATTCAATATCGTAATGCAGTTCTCAATAGTTCACAAAGACAAAACCAATAACTGAAAAACCCTCTTCTTGTCCTCGACAAAAGAGTAGTAAATAATTAACTATGGGTGAAACCCTTGCGAGGAAAAATTCCCATGAAGGATAAAATTAAACCTTAGCAAATTCCATGGCCATACTGTTACCTACCACAAAGAATCATGTTCGTAGCATCCCTCAAAGACAATACAAAACAACATCCCTTCGAAAGAGTGACAAGTGAAACAAAAAGTTTAACTTACGAGGGTTTGATGGGTAGTCTCTACAACCAATTTCGAAGCTGGCTGGGAAATATGGTGCTCGGATGGGTATCATAACCCCACGCACCTTGCCAAAACAAATCAACAGAAACCCAGTGAGAGCTGTGACAAATATGGCAGCCAGATTATTCGATAGTAAGGGTAGAAAAAATATAATTTTACCTGAGGGGCTAAGTTCAGAAAAGGAATGTTGTAAATCTCCAGTTGTTTGATCAAAACCATGTGGAAAGGGGTTCCGATCATGGAAAATGGAATTAGACAAAGAAATAGTAAAATACCTTCATTTAAAAATGAAAACTGTAACTAGTACTCGACCTCACAATCCTTTATTTCATATGAAAAACAAGATAATCAGTGCTATTACCTCCTAGATGAATGTGGTAAGTAAACAATGCAAGACACGACAATGAGGATTTGCAGAGCTACCAACGGCACCACAACCGAATAATGGTTCGTCGAAGGGGTAGGGTCGGGGTTACCCTAACTAACCCTTAACACATCTGATCTGTCTGATATGGAGCCGCAGTTCAAGCGCTATGGAGGAGTCACTTGTAAACCCTTACCATCAACAGATATTAGTTTAGGGTTTAGAAAAGCACTGAAGGGTTCGAATTTCCAACTAGAAGTACATGTAAAGCAATAAATAGAGTCAACTCCAAAACTTCACCAAAATCCAAAAAAATATCCGATTTTCCATAAGGACCTTAAGTATCTTAAATGTGATGGAGATTTGTAATGTCAGGTGTACAATTCAATCTCCAATGTAATAAACCACAGTGCATATATATATCATGAACCATGTGATGATATATGTCATAATACATGAGAATTATTACCATGTAATTCTGATGGTATCACCATATAGAGTTTTGAATGATAGAATTACAATGTATATTTTATGTTGTGTTATGTTTTAGTAAATTTTTTATTTTATTTTTCAAGTTGAATTTTGTAAGTGGAAGTGACAAGTAGTATCATAGCAGGGTTAGAATGTTGGGACTGAAAGGGAAAAATTCCATGGTAATAGTAATAACAAGTGTGTTAAAAATTGTGGACAGTGACAACAAACATAGGGAAGAAGATTGAGGATCAATTGTGATGAGGAGGGGATCTAGAAATCAGATACCCAGAGCTGCGGAAGGAGGAAACCCCCTACCAAAATTGGAAAATAATCTAGAAATTTGGACAAAATTAAGTGTGGACTAGCATCAGTAGACTAGTAGGTTGCTATAGGAACAAAAACGTCAAACCAACCAACTACTGACATTGTACAACAATTTTAGACTGAGATGGTATGAGTTAGAGGTGATAATGAAATATTAATGCGTGAGTAGGAGAGAATTTTAAAGATTCTCTCCGATGGATAGAGCCATCACACCACTCAAACCAATCCTAAAAGGGGAACTCGAAATGAGAGTGAGCGACAACAACATGCTGACGAGAGGGAATTCAGACTCAACGAAGTAACAAAAGAAGGGCTACTAAGGCAGAACCAAGAAATATTTTGGATCGAGAAGAGATGAAAAAATAGAAAGTGGAGTTACAAGGGGAACTTAGAAAAAATAAACCTCCCACCTTTGATGGAGAAGCTGAGGAGGTGGAAAAAGCCTAGCTGATTAACATGAATAAATACTTCTAGGTCTATGAGTACAGTAGTAAACTTAAAGCCCAGTTAGCCATCTACAAAATTCAAGTAAAATCCACATTGTGGTGAGAATAATTTAAGAACGTTCGAAGAATAGTAGATCAGAATGTGACCCGGGATGAATTCGAGCAATAATTTAAAGATAAGTAATTAACATAACATTTTTACGATGAAAAATCGAGAGAATTCCATTATCTAATACTGGGAGAGATGACCAGAGTTTATAAGGAAATTCACTTCGTTCTTAAGATGTGTACCATATCTATGAAATGAGAAAGAAAAGGTACAATTATTCTTGAGTAGCTTATCGGCTCATATGAAAGAAATAATGGAGTTTTTGAATCCAAAAACCATGGAAGAGGCGATAAGAAAACAAGAATGTGTTATCAACAATTGAAATAGAAGAAAGACTCCAGCAAAGGTTGGCTGCCAAGGAAGGGTCATAAGGGTACTCAGAGTTTTAAGAATAACCGACTAAGTAATTTCAAGAATTCTACAAAAATTCTATCAAATAGGTAGCCTAGAAGGATTCAGTCAAGACCCAAGTGGCAGAAAAAAGATAGACCCATTGAAGCCTGTAGAAAACTAGACCACTGTCAAGCTCAGAAACCTCCATTGCAATGTTGGGGCTACGGTGAAACTCATTACTACAAAAATTGTCCCCATCGGGAAAAAGGTGAGTCTGTAGCTAATCTAGAGAGGCATCCATTGTTGGGGATGTGGCTAGAAACATACCAATGATGAATGTAGTGTTAGAATATCGGTAAGTGGACTACCATCCGACCATGCCAGAAATCGAAGGTAAGTTATTTTCCCAACCTATATCTATTTTGGTTGACCCTAGTGCAAGTTTCAGTTATATCAACCCAAAGATAGTTGAAAAATGTAATTTACAAACTAAAAAATTTAAGAACCCATTGTTGGTACAGCTAGCCACCAGGGAAAAAATAAAGGTAAATTCCAAAGTGACAAACTATTCCTTTGAAATAGGTAATAAACATATAAACATAGATCTGAATATCCTACCTTTAGGTACTTATGACTTATTACTAGGGATGGATCGGCTGGAAGGGCACTAGTCCCTGATGGAATGTAAGATGGGAACTATCAGCTATTTGGTGGATGATGGGATGCACCAGGAAATTCAAGGAATTAATCAACTCCTTCAGCTGCGGCCAATCACTCCATCCCAATTGGGTAAATGTATCAAAAAAGGATTTCAGATTTATGCTATTCAAGTGGGATTTTCCACCTCTAAAGATAAAACCCCTGTATTGGAGGATATTCCAGTGATTCAGGAATTTACTGATGTATTTCTTGAAAGCATACCAAGATTGCCTCCAAGAAGGGATATCTATTTTATGATAGAATTAATTTCGGGGGTGGCACCCATGTCACGGGCCCCATATCGAATGAGTATACCAAAGTTGGCCAAATTAAAGATGCAGTTGTAGGAACTATTAGAATAAGGATAAATCCATCCTAGTGTGTCTCCTTGGGGGGCACCAATACTCTTTTTTAAGAAGAAAGACAATACATTACGTATGTGTATAGATTACAAGCATCTTAAAAAATTGACCATTAAGAACAAGTACCTGTTACCACGGATAAACAATCTCTTTGATCAAGTGAATGGTGCAAATATATTCTCCAAAATATATTTGAGGTCCGCATATCATCAGATATGAATAAATGATGAGGACATATACAAGACAACCTTCTGAACTTGCTATGGGCATTACTAGTTCATGGTATTACCTTTTGGATTAACTAATGCACATGCAACTTTCATGAGTCTAATGCATGGCATTTTTCATCCATTCCTGGATAAATTTGTTCTCATTTTTAATGATGATATATTAATCTATTCTAAGACTATGGAAGAACATAAGGAACATTTGCGTACTATGCTGAAGATGTTGTAAGGCCATCAAATCTATGCAAATTTCAGCAAATGTGACTTTTATAAGGAATAGATCCAGTGCCTAGGCCATGTGATTTCAGATGAAGGAATATCAGTGGATCCAGAAAAGATAAAGACTATCATGGAGTGGCCAATACCTAGGAAGGTAGCATATAAATGGTCTTTCATGGTCTTGGCTTGATATTATCGTCATTTTTTAGAAGGCTTCTCCCGAATCACATTTTCTATCACTTCTTTAGAACATAAAGGACAAACTTTCAAGTGGACCAATGATTGCAAAAAAAAAATTGAACGACTAAATAAATTATTAACTACTGCCCCTGTATTAAAGGTAGCTGACCCAAATAAATAATTTTAGGTCTATATTGATGCGTTTCAAGAGGGATTAGGTGCAGTATTAACTCAATATGGAAAAGTAGTAGCATACGAGTCAAGGAAGCTAAAAGAACATGAACAACGGTGCCCCTCTTATGATTTAGATTTGACAGTTGAGGTTCATGCACTTAAGGTATGGAGGAACTACCTACTGGAAAAAGGTTTGCACTAAAAAGAGATCATAGTATTCAGACCAACTACTTTAAGCAATGTGATTTGAATTCTCAATAGGCAAGGTGGAATTCATTCCTGAGTGAAACTAAATTTGAAATTTATCATGTGAAAGGTAAAGAAAACTGAGTTATTGATTCCTTAAGTAGAAGGGTACATTTTATTTATGATAATTACTTTAACTAGGTGGAATTCATGTTTCAATAACAAGTTAAAGATGCAGCACAAAGAGATCTGGAATACTAGTTTCTATGGCAGCAAACATAGAAGGCAAACAACCAAGAGAAATCGTCAGGTTATGGGGTGAATAACGAGCATTTATTGACCTTTAAAGGAAGGATTTATATCTTGAATCATGTAGCTTTGAGAGGAATGATTCTGGATGAATACCATAGAAATCCTTATGCTTCCCATCCCGACTATAAGAAGATGATGACAATGATAAGGAAAGACTACTTAGGGCCTGGAATGCGTAAAGACATCACCAGATACTTAAATAAGTGTTTAGAGTGTTAGCAAGTTAAGGTGGAGTACAAATGCCCTACTGGTTTGTTACAACCCATTCTTGTACCAGAGTGTAAATGGGAAGTCATTTCACTTGAATTTATTACTAGTTTACCAAGAACAAGGAAGAATAATGACTCGATAATGGTAGTGGTGGATAGACTGAGTAAGGCAACCCACTTTATACCTGTCCAGTCCAACTACACGACATTGCAGATTTCTCAGATATTTATGAGACAAGTGTTTAGATTACACAATATTCCAAAAATGATTATATCATACCGAGATGTGATGTTTACCTCAACCTTCTAGAAGGTGCTCTTCACTAGTCTAGGTATGCAAATTCAGTTCAATACCACCTATCATCTGCAAACAGATGGGAAAATCGAGCAGGTGAATCAAGTACTGGAAGAAATGTTAAGAATGTACGTGATGGAGCAGCCCACAAAGTGGGAATATTTCATACATTTAGTCAAGTTTGCATACAACAAAGGGTACCAAGGGTCTCTAAAAATGCATCCCTTTGAGGCATTATACGAAAGGAAATGTGGGACACCCATCAATTGGAGTAGTCCTGAAACCAAGTTAATGTTTGGAACTAAGATGTTGGAGGACATGGAACAGGAAGTAAAGAGGATTTGACAGAATTTAAAAGTTGCCCACGATAGGCAGAAAGTATATGTTGACTCGAAGATAAATTATCGAGAGTTCAAAGTGGGAGATCACGGTTAGGAGTTAAACAGCGAGGACTCACGGCGCCGCCCTAGTCTGCTGACCTCAGTTCTGGGAGGATAGGATCAGTAGCTTATTAGTTGGCTTTACCCAATCACATCAAGGTGCACAATGTCTTTCATGTGTCCCTACTGAAATGATACATGCATGATCTCAAGCATATAATTCATTGGAAAAAAATTCAGGTAAATTGTGACTATTAAAATGCCTTAAATATTGATATATATCTATATATATATGGTAAATAATGTATTAGATTTTGGTTGTCACAGTGTCGAACTCGTTCGAAGAATTTCTAGTAGGACCTTAGCGTATTCTCGAGCAGAGGAGAAATAACATTGTGAAATGAGTGATCTTCCATGTTAAAGTGCGAGGGAAGATCTTTGGCCCAAAAGAGGCTACCTAGGAAGATGAGGATTTTATGCAAATTCATACCCGTAGTTATTCTATGATGAGAATTGAACACCGACGTATAGTGTTCACCTTAGGGGGGAGATGTAACACCCCCCAAATTTCGATCTAATTTACTTTTATCTCTCACAACGTTATGTACTATTATTAAAGGATAAGACCAAAAAACATGATTAAAATTGTTTAATGAATGTGTGTTTATATTTTATTCTCATTTTTTTAAATAAAGATTTATGTGTCCAAAATTACAACAACCGATTGGTAAATAAATTCCAAGATTCGAGAGTGGTTAGAGCAAATTGCTAGAGATGATAGTTACCTTCTCCTCTAGAGATAAATGAAGTATCTCAAGTAGGAGAGGGGATTCTGTGAACTATGGAAGCAAGATACTATTGTATAGAGTGGTTCATAGTCAGGTTAAGACCCAGTGGAACTATAAAATTCAAAGAGTTGTAGATTGGATAGGAGTAGTGAAGTATAACTCCGTTTTCAAAAATCTGCCGAGACACTCTAGTGAGGAGCATCGGGGGAGTAGAGGACGTCATATCCTCTCTCATAGTTAGGGGTCATCATCAGCTGAGTAATTTTTGAGATAAGTATTTGGGAACTATATACTCAAAAGAAAACTAATGCATTGGGTAACTTTGTTCTCATTTCTTTTAAAAAATATATACATGTTTGATTACAAGTGATAGGAAATAACCGAGTTAAATTTTATTTCTAGGAAAGCGAGATAAAGAGTTACACCGAAATAAGTTTTTGTTACAACCATATCTAAGTGTTCTTTTCCCTTATAGTAATCTGTGGACAAAGTTTTGTAATATAGCTTAACGTTGTGAAATATATCCCTGTGATATCTATCAAATAGCATGTACAATTTCTACATATTCTTTCTTTAGAACCTTATATTAAAATACTTTTAACATAAGTCAAGTTTAAATTTAGAAAAGAAATACTATGGTTCAACCGTGTGACATAGGATTTTGATTAATTTTATCCTCTATATAGATTTTTCCAAACTAGCACAATGGAAACAAGGTCAATGGTTTGGACTCTAGCGCAGTGGAGAACCGTGCCAAGATATTTGTCCCCTAGACCTAATCTCGGTTAATACATGATAAACATACATACAGAGAACCTATGACATAGAATTTTCATCTTAACGAAATCATTCAACTCGAAGGAAATACAGCTTAACTCAAAACCCGGATATAAATTGTTGTAGAAGAAATATTTGTGCAACATAATACTAAAAAAATATACAAGATAGATACATAAGACAACCACTGGTTTGTCTATTGGATTAGTACCATGATAAAATAGAATGTATCGGTATAAATTAGCGAGTATGCATATTATGCAAAAACACAGGAGAAAAAAATAATGAAACAAAATGTTTTCAAGACATATATATGTGTGTGTGTGTGTGTGCTATCTATTCTCAGTACAAAGAGGAAAAACTCTTAACAGTGAGTATTGCATCTTCTCTCAACAACATGTAACCCCCGAAAGTAAGAGGAGAACCACAATCCATAAATCCAAAGGATTATCATTGAATAAAATGAAAAGATAGCATTATAAATAGAGGAATTAAATCAGCAGGTCCTCCAGTGATACAAACATCCTTGTTCAAAAAACATGTTGCTTAAATATTTATTTATATTTAGTATTATAATGTGGTTCTCAAAATTCCACGAGGACAAAACCAATAACTGAAAAACCTCTTCTTGTCCTCGAAAGAAGAGTAGTAAATAATTAACTATGGGAGAAACCATTGGAAGGATGAATCCCCATAAAGGATAACATTAAACCTTAACAAATATCATGTATGGACTATTACCAACCACACAGATGTTAGCAGTGTCCCTCAAAGGTAGTAAAAAACACCATCCCTTTGAAAGAGTGACAAGTGAAACGTGGAGTTTAACTTACCAGGGTTTGATGGGTAGTCTCTACAACCACTTTCAAAGTTGGTCGGGCATGATGGTGCTCGGGATGGGTGTCATAACCCCATGCAGCTTGCCAAAACAAATCCATAGAAACCAAGTGAGAGTCTGTGATAAATATGGAATTTGGATTATCCAATAGTAAGGGTAGACGAAAATAGAATTTTACCGAAGGGGCTAAGGTCGGAAAACGCATGTTGTAAATCTCCCATTTTTTTTCTCATAACTCAGAGTGGAAAGGGGATCCCTACACGGAAAATAGAATTAGAGATATAAATAGTAAAATAACTTCACCCGCAAATGAAAATCGTGAAACAACACTCATCCTCACAATCCTTTATTTCATATGAGAAACAAAGTAATTAGTGATACTACCCCTTGGATGAATGTGCTAAGAAAACGCTACAAGACATGACAATGAGGAGTTGCAGAGCTACTAGTGGTGCCACAACCAAATGAGCGTTTGTCGAATGGGTAGGGTTTGGGTTACCCTAACTAACCCCTAACACATTCGAGCCGCCCGATCCGGAGTCGCGGGATCAAGCACTATGGAGGAGCCACTTGTAAACCTCTTACCGCTCAGCATTTATCAGCTTTAGAATTTGGAAAAAGTACTCGAAGGGTTCAAATTTCCAACTAGAAGGACATGGAAAGAAATAAAGCAGAGCCAACTCCAAACCTTCACCAAAATCCAAAAAAATTCTGATTTTCCATAAGGACCTTAAGTACCTTAAATGTGATGGATATTTGTAATGTCAAGTGTACAATTCAATCTCCAATGTAATAAACCACCATGCATATATATATGATGAACCATGTGATGATATATCTCATAATACATGTGAATTATTTCCATGAAATTCTTATGGTATCGCCATTCTTATGTTTTGAATGATAGAATTACAATGTATATTGTATGTTGTGTTATGTTTTAGTATGCAAGTTGAATGGTGTAAGTGGAACTAACATACTACAAGGAAAGCATTTTACTAATTACCTTACTGGATACCATTGTCACTCATAACCCCCTTGGAAATCAATTTTATAAATTTATCTATGAACCAATAATCTGTGTATTGATTATTTCACCATGGGATATCTTGTTGGGAGGTGTTTCTTTTAAGTACATATATTCATATCCTTCGTTATACTCTACATTATTGGATTATGTTTAGAGCAAGTAATAATTAATATTTACTACCATATTTCTCACCACATTATCAACTTGGAATTAATCAAAAAAATTGGTGGTTTTAAGAGAGTTTAATTATTCATGTTACTCCCATAGTCCTCTGATACTTGTGATATTCCACTTAATTAAAATGCTTACTTATGTGAATGACAAAAGTATTGAATTTGGAATAGATCCCGCTTTACTGATATATTTGATTCCAAGTTCATGGTGAAGTGTCGTGAGTCCATCCGACATTGCCATCTCATGACCCTTCGAGATATCGCATTGATGATTTATTTTTCCCCATGTTTCTGGATTAGGTGTGATTTAATGTTAATTTGTTGGGTTATATCAATGAATATGGATTTAAGGATTCACTTAAGGGTTCCCACCATAATGAGTTTCTTTCCCATAACTCAAAAAATTGATTTTTCACTTGAGGGATATATTTGGTGGCTCGATTCCTAGAGGATGACATTGTGGTGTCGATCCAATTATTGATCTTGTAGGGGTTTGGATCCAATGTTCCAACTACTTGTAAATGACATAGGTGTAACTACCCTATTTTTTGTGGTTTTCCTCGTCATTCTTACGGTCTCCAAGAGAGTTTTTTTCATTGCTCCAATGTTATTTCTAAACCGAAAAATTACTTCCCTATCCTTTTGATTCGTTTGAGGCCTTTTTGTTGAGCCGAGACCCTGTCTTTCGTTGTTTGGAGGTAAATTTCCCATTGAGGGCCGGGTTAAGAGGCAAGAGGAAGACACCTCTCGCATTCAAAACCTTAACTACCTACTTAGACTGGTATGGAGGGTTTGGCTTACAAAATTTTTTTGATTTTTTGTATTCATTATATGTGATAACCTTTCCTTCATGTAGTCGCTTGTTATAAAATTATTTTATGCAAAGGTTTGAACTAAGTTTATTTCTTCCTCGGGTTATATCTTTACTCCTCTCACTTTCGTGTTTATTTTTTTTTGGTAATTTCGAGTTTTTATCTGATGCTTACTCATCTCTTATGATAATTTTCAAGTTTGTGCTCCCACATTTCGAACATTATGAGCTAACTTTCTAACAATTACTCGGTGTGCTCAAGAGACCTCCACATAATTTCTTCGTTTCTCTACTTCTAAGTACAAATAAGTTACCCCTTAGGAGTTCACATATTCATAGAGTCATTGATTTTAGTTTACTATTGAGTTATGCTGAGGGTAAAAATTCCCATTGAATGGGTTTTTTGAGAAGAACACTGATCTCCTCGCCTCGAGGAAAGTGCGAATCATTTTATGCATCTCAAGGATTTCAACCCCAAATGTTGTGTAAATTTGTATATAAATTGGAATGTCATAATTTTATTTCTTCTCTCGACAATGGAGAATTTATCACTTATTGCACTTAATATTCTTTATAATATTTTTGTTGTGATTAAAATGAGTTCATGTACCCTCATGAGACATAAGTTGGTTCTCATATGGTCGAGTACTTGTGGATTTGTTAGCTATATTATCTTGCTCTATTTTTATGATTAATATTTTTCATTTAAGAATTAGTTATTTCTTAATTAACAATAATATAGTTATGTCTCTACAAAACATTTTAAGTTTCCATATGTTGTTTGTATTGTGAAATATATAGGAAGTTACATTTTAATGATTTGATTTCACATTCCACCGCCTCACAAATGGTTAGGGATTTGGATGGGTTATCTGGGTTAATGGCTCAATTTGGCCGACCATGAGACCAAACCGACCCCCTGTTGAACTTTCAAATAATCTTGTTTCACCTAGCTCGGATTTAGGTAGTTCAACCAGCTTTAGGTCTCATTTTTTTCCTTTCCTCTCGTCACATATTTTGTTAACTCATAACCCAAAATCAACACTACCCATTTTCCCTTGAATAAATCAAGTACTCATGAAATCGAAAGGGTTTCATCGATTTTCATTTTTACTCTTCAAGCACTTTTCTATGAGTATTCATGTCTAATGAAACAATATTCGACTATAACATTTTTTTGATAGTAATGTAATGCTAGTATTTACTTTTGGCACACTTATATGTTAAACTCAGCTATGAAATCCAAGTGAGAGTGCAACTCTCCACCCAAAAACTAGAGTGGCTATTATGTCTCAGTGCTCTCCCATGAGAACTCAGCCTCCAAAACAATATAAAATAATGACCTCTAGGGTCTTATTCACTAGAATCAAGGTCCAACCCAACCAAGAATAATTAATTCAAGGTGTCCATTGGCTTGTAGCCCTGCTCAAGAGTTCCTTAATGGAAGTTTCGTGCGTGTAGTTCCATCTCCCCTCTCTTTGTCTTTGCACTACAAAGAAAAGACCTTCTAGCGGATTTTTTTGAAGAACCCCTTATAAAAATACCCCAAACATCCGTTTTTAGTGTAGGTTACTAGAGGAGGTTGGCGGGTGGAGTTTTTTGCGAACTTTTTTTGTCCGGTGTGCTTATCATCCTAACCCCGCACCCGATGCGTTCAACCGTAAAAAAGCACCAGTTCACAAAAAAACATTGGCACACCGAACACCGTGTGCTCCGACAAACCCGCCCCGTGGTGCGTCTTATTACCGTAATGCACCCGATTCTTACAAATATTCTACAACGAATGCATCCTAAAACCTTGCGCCAAACCGAAACCGCTCGGCGATCATAAGAAACCACATCGGTGCGCCTATAAAACCCCGCACCCAGAGAAGGGGTACATAAAACAAATTATGGCCAAAAAACCACATTTTTCACTTTTTAGTGCTCCAGAGCTCTCAAGCACCGGTGAAAGTTATCCTTGTTTGAGCCACCCTCGACATCAATGCTCCCATTGCACCCATTGCACACATCGCTCTCTCGCATTGTCCACCAATCTATATTTTGAATTTTGCAAAACGGTGGGAAAATTTACTTTTGCAAATTCTATAGCTAATATGCCTCCTTGATGGACAAATGTACACGTATTTTTTCTTGTTTTTCCATAATTAAGCCTTTTAGCAGATTATAATTTTAAATTAACTTAAAATTAGCTGGTCGCATGTGCTTCTCGTAAATTTACAAGTCGCACCGCAACCCAGGTTTGCTAAGGTATCCGCATCGGTTATGGGGTGGCACGAAGGCACACGATGATATTTAAAAATTTAAAAAAATGTGTGGTGCGATCGGTTACCTAGCCACACTGTTGATCCTATGGAATAACAAGAATGCGATGCGTTGACTTCAATATCTCGCCCTGCAGTGGTATTTTTTGTCAACGCACTCGCATTCTAGCATTTCGAGACTGGCCAACGATGGCGACTCGTAAAATACCGCACCGTTGACTAAGTAATGATGTCAAGAGGTCGATGCATTGACCAAACTATACACCCTGGGCATATAGTTTGGTCAATGCACTACCCTCTAACATCACCCATAGTCAATGGCGTGATCTATTATACCACCGCACCATTGAATTATGAGTAATGCCAACAGTGGAAGTGCGTTGAAAATTTTCATGTAGTCGCCCTCTAGTGCGCTAGAAATTTGCTGGTGCATCGCCTCCGGTGTGGGACAAAAAAGGGACGCATCATTACCGGTGCATGTCTATTTTTGTGGCACATCGACTATATTTTTTTTCAAAAAATGTTTATATACGTATATTCCTAAATACATGTCTCATTTAGTAAAAAAAATTTATTTAATATTTCAATCATTTAGAGACGTGAAAGGAGAGAACGAGAGGAACAACAACAACAACAAGTGGACCGAGTATAACATGGTTTGTGAGTGGGAGGCACGAGAGAGGAGAGAAATGCGTTCCTCGCTCTATTACAATAGCTACCCTGCTCCTAAGGAAGGTAGGGCCTCTCAAGTTCCATGAGGAGGATACTTCCATAAAGGGCCATGGTGTTTTTTTGCAACATCTTATCGGCAGGTGGAATTCCACTACAGAGCTTTCCAAGTTGGTCCTAACCAAAGTGGTGCGAACCCACGGAGGAGGAAATATATTTCATTATTGGGCTATCGAGGAGAGGGTGAATTTTCCCCTTGTTCCTAGATGTTCTAGTTAGCTATGCAATAGGGAGTTAGTTGGTGTACTCACGAGAGACAAATTAGCACGGATATACTATCTCCTTCATATTTTTAGGTCTCTGGAGGGAAATTACGTATTGTCGCATTTGGAAGTGAGGCGGTGAGGTGCCTCTCACTTCTGATTTCGACCATTTCACACAATACCAACGATGGGAAACACATTAGTTGCCCACTTCTATATTATTTCAATCTTTAATATAGGAGCCACAACTTTTTCAAGTGGTCTCAGCCATTTTTTATGGCGGCTTACGTATAGCTCAGATAGATTTCATGCTCGGGCACAAGGGTGGGTCAACTTCCCTTTCACTTTAGAGCTTTTTGTTTATTTTTTTGAGATATTTCCAGAGACGAGGCCTAATTTTTCTCGATAGCTCTCGTAGGGTGATGTTGCATGCATGGATGCACATGTGGGGGGACAGATGATGCCCAAGAGGGGCGAGACTAAGTTTTTCGTCAGATATCGCATGATGGATCGGAGTTTCTAGCAAGTGTTGACGATCATCCCTTCATTATGGTCCTCCGTCCTTATGCTCGGTTTGGATTGGAGAGGTGTGCCAACATCCTCTTCATAGATGATGAGACGTCGAGATGATAGAGGTAATATTCCCTCGTTTTATTTAAATTTATTCTAACATGTTCTTTAACTTGTTTTTATTAAATTGTGTAATGAAATTGTCTAATTATTATTGTGTACTTGTAAATATTTTGCAGTACATTGGGTCTTTTGATGGCAAGGACATGCCAATGACACCAAATGATCCAAGTGTGGATCCCGATGACGATCGGGGATATGCCGATGTTGATGATCATGAGGCTAGCGCGAGAGACCTGCTCCGCTAGTGCACCAATACCACCTTTTGCTAGGCGTGGTAGGCTTGATAGAAGATTCGAGTCGTAGTTGGGTGACCAACTCGTGCATTGATTGTTGAGGCGGGAGTCGTGCCCGCTACTATGAGAGACATATAGGTCGATGGTAGGTTGTTACATATGTGGAGAGGTAAGACGCGTGACACTGTATACAGCTCTAATGCGACATGTTGTAGGAGCTATGACCTTAGTTACATGGTCGAGGAGGAATTTTGTATGTTATAGGCGTGGTAGAGACGCAACACGTGATCGATAGTCCGCGAGCGACAACGCATCATCCGATGATCATGATCTGGGGAGTGATCATCATTCACCTCAGTGCCACGCTAGATGAGAAGCCTCCACTAGCATCGAGCGAGAAGTCACAATGAGAGTAGGCAAGACCATCGGCCACGTCCAGTCAGGGCACCCTACAACATCCAGCAGTACTCATGATCATGAGTAGGTTGGACCATCAACCATGTCGATTCATCATGATGAGCAGCTAATAGTTGATCCCGATCGGCATGAGGCACCAATACCATATCAGCGAGGCACATGATGATCAACATGTATCTCGAGCTCATTGAGGTTACACCATTGACAGAGAAAGCCTCAACTAGTACTACTATTGATGATGTACCACTAGTCTGATATATGAAATTTATATTACGAGCTTGTATATTTTTGACATTATTCAAAGTTATATCTATATATATATATATATATATATATATATATAGTTCATGTATCTTATGTTCATGTTACAGCTTGTACTTAATTTACATGTTGGTGATCATCATGATGTGTATATTGTTAGGTCATTTTAGATATGTTCATTTAATGTAAAACTTGCGTATAGATGTGTTTGTGATAGAAGTTATTTCACATCGAATGTATATTTGATGTTTGTGTTGTGATGATGTTATATAATGCTAATTTTGTTTTGTTAGATGATCATGATCACGATGATGTTAGCGAATTTGAATGTGTTTTTTAGTCAAATATGATGTTTGTACGATGTTTATTATGATCGTGATGTTTATTAACTAATTTAATATTAAATGATCATGATATTATAAAATTGTAATATTTGTAATTCTAATTGTATGTAAAATATTTGTAAAATTTTAATTGTAATTATAATATTTAATTTATTGTGAAATGATTGTAATTGTAATTTTAATTGTAATTTTATATATGTAAAATTGTAAAATTGTAATTCTAATTCTAATTGTATGTAAAATTCTAAAATTGTAATTGTAATGGTATATATGTAAATTTGTAAAATTGTAATTTTAATTGTGATTGTATGTAAAGTATTTGTAAAATTTTAATTGTATTAATGTGAAAATTTTAATTGTATTAATGTGAAATGATTTTATTAAAAATTTTAAATTTGTGAATTTGTAAAATTTTAAATAATTGTAAAATAATACATCTAGAATAGTATGAATTATTGTAACATAATAAAGTTTAGAAAATAATGCAAATAAATTCATGTGCTTTAGAATGATCATTATTTTATGATGATCTTACATACCAAATAAAACTTTATACATTACGCCATTATTTTTTGAGATCAACAAAATCGCAAATTATCAAGTGAAATATTGATTTTAATATTAACACAATGCAAAATACCAATTAATTCAAAATACATATTATAATGTTTCGAAAAAACCCATCTTAAAAGGTATAAATATTGATGAAATAACACATGTACCATATCACTCTCGGATCTCATGATCACCATCATTATCTTCCAAACTCGCATGGCATGACAACACTATTATTCTCAAAAATATGTTTTGATCTAGGGTCATGTCTCAATACTGAACCACCAATCCCTATCCAACACATCTGGGTAAAAAAACACCTGGTTGCGGTGTTTGGGTAAAACATAGAGGCTCGTTAGCTTCATCCCGCATCTTTCTAGAGTTGATACATATCAGCCTACTATCGCGATCTTCCTTTACATTATTCCGATAAAAGATGTCCCACCACTTGCCCCAAAAAATAACACATTGGAAAGAAGAGAAAACCACTTCAATGATTTCTTGTATCTTTTCGATGTAACCTAATGTCCCTCGTACTAGATTTTGATCATGGTGGCTAGATTGACTAGATTGACCAAACTCGACTTCCACTCCATACTCTTGTGTGATGTTTCGACATCGTCATTTTCTCAGTGAAAATGGTGTCCATATACCCACATAGATGGGAACAAATGCACCTATTATAAAAAAGTTAAAAAAATCATAGTCTCATGTATATTATAATAACCTAGAGTTAAAATATGTAATATAGATTTCTTATAAGTTTCAAATGTACATATAAATTAAATAGATTACTACCAAGTTGATGCACCCAATCCCTACGTTTAGCGCATCCTCTTTAGCACGTGGGTAACATCCGATTGCACCGTATTTATCTCTCGGCTTGCTCAACAACCCAACTCTTGGGGCATATTTTTGGCATATTTTATTTTAAATGATCAAGATAAGGCACACTTCTATCATTCAACTGTCTCAATTTTTTCCGTCACTATGCCATTTCATCCTCTTTTATTCATACAATGCGACCCAGCGTTGTGTCAGCTTCAAAATTTTAAAGAATGAATTTATTAATTGCTTCATTTTATGCATTCGTTGATGAAATCAAACCAACATTATATAGTACATAGAGATCAAAATATACATTATATCGAAGCTCAACATGAATATTTACTTTGTATAAATTTGAAAAAATTATAAGTCACATACTATTTATCAAGCACTTTTTTACACTCATTTGGAGCAACCCCCTTCTCTTTTGTATTCATCCCTTTCATCATCGCAAATCACCACACTCGGTTTGTTGTCGATATGCTTGATATACTCACCGGCATAATAGAAATACTCATACGATATTTACCCTTCTCGCCATGAGACCCCTCGGGTTTCGCCCTTTGTCGAAACAAAAACTTTCAATTTCTTCATGTACCTCTCTAAGAAGAACATCCAACGACAAGAAACAACCCCAACTAATTCAACCTCATCTACTAGGTGGATTAGAAGATGAACCTACAATTCCATGAAACTCTATCGGCAGTTCCTTCTCAAACATACAAACAATCTCAACTATCTCTTGATGCCACCGTGGAATGCTAGCCACATGAATATCCTTTGACGTGATCCAACATACAAATGGTGATAATTTATATATGACACGTCCCTATGTCTTGAGGCAATTGAAATTTCACACACCCATGCATGAAAAATGGATAATGACACTCTGCAAAGTTATAAACGCGTGTAATAATATACAAAATTATTTATGTTTTATGATCCTTGCATGGGATAAATTTTATTAATATAACAAATAATAAAATCATTCTTTTTCACATTATAGGTACTCTTAGAATATTCAAATGGTCATGTGATTTCAACCTCGAAAAATGGTCATCCACGATGAAGCGACGATCGTAGTGAAGACCCGTATGAAGATGGCACCTCACACCCATTATAACTTCCTTTGCCAAAGAATTATCATCTTTTTTTAAAATCCATGGGACATCACCTTCTTTAAAAATACCATGAATTAGAGGGACCAAAGTTCTGCCTCTCGATCCCTTGTACCTTCTAATTGTCTTGGCCAATGTTTCTTTATAGTTTTTAAAGTAATAAGATCTTTCTTAACAACCAATGTGTCACTCTATTTTGATGATATATTCCTCCATAAATAATATGAAACATTTTTTAAATATATGCATGGGATCTAATAAGTGGGTAATATTAAGATGCTCCTAATATGGGAGGTTATAAAGATAGATTCCTTTTTCGTCCCAATGGGAAATTTCTCAACGTAGGCGTCGAAGAATTTTCGATCATCAAACATAGGCTCCCCATTTGAATCGAACATTTCTATGAACTCCTTCTCCTTCTCTCTCTCATATGCTCTAAGCCATTCAAGCTGGTGTCTTTATTGAAGGCCTTTGGGTTCTCTCTCGTTTACCATTGAAAGTGGATGCTCGCTTCTTCTATAATGGTGTTCTTCCGGGAGGAATACCATGGAGTAATCATACATTGGCTTTCGTAGGTTCTTGGACCATCTAGTTTTCAGAGAAGGTCCAAAAAAAATTTACATCCGAATACCCCTTTTTTTACAAGACCCTGCGAGATTATTGTATACAATTAATATGCATGGCACTTTAAATAATATCATGAAGATCAAAACAATTACAACAAATTAAATAACTAATATGTGAAATAATATCGTTACATATATAAACAAATAAATTAATTAAACATGTAATTTACCAGAGCAAACTCCTAAGCCTAGATAATCATGTGTTGTGTAAGCATATATGCCATATAACGTAAAACTCCTCTCTGCTACGATGTGTCTTGATACATCGTATGCATTTATCCCATTCCATAGTTCCTTCAATTCATCTACCAGTAGTTGTAAGTAGACATCCATATTCTTCACTTATCTTCTAACAGGGACTATGAGAGCCAACACAATATGTTCATTATTCATGGACAACCATGGGGGAATATTGTTGTTGATCACTACTACAGGCCAAACATAATAGTTGGTTTTCTAGATGGAAAATGGGTTGACGCCATCCATGGCTATGTTGAGTCGTAGACTTCGTATTTCATCCTTGAATTTTTTGGGCCATGTATCCTCTATATGCTTCATGTTTATTGAATCAGTTGGGATTCGCATAGCTCCCAAATCACTTTTGTGTGAGGCATGCCATCCCTGCAACATAGATAATTATTTTCAACGAAAGAGCCTTTTAATCCTTGGGATTATAGGCATGTGCCTCAATATCTTAAAAGGAGGACCAGTACGTGATTTACCCTTGTTTTTTTATTTATCATACCTGTCATGCCCACATTTCAAACATATCTCTTTGTCTGCATATTCTCCTCCATATAGAATACAATCATTTGGACATGCATGATATGATATGTACTCAACACCCAAAATTTTCAAAATTTTCTTTACCTCTTCATAGCTACCGAGCAAGACATTATCACTCGGAAGAACCTTATCTTTGAATAATATGTAGCTGGTGATCATGGAAAAATATATTAATAAATGTCCATTAATGTCGATATGATTATTAACATTCATAAATTTTACCATTCGTAATGTTCATTATGTACTGATTATATTTCTCAAATTTATATAAGGGAGGACTTTATGGTAACTTACCTCAAAATTTCCAATAAACATGCATTCAACAAGCCAAAATTTGTTTTAAATTTGTATAGTAGCATTTTTGTCCCAAACTAGGTATAATTTGACTGACCACCAGGTCCAAAGAGAGGGGTGGTGGAAGCAAATTTAAGGCTTTCAAAAAAGGTGTCAGCGATATGAGCATCATCCCCTAGCTGATCATCGTTTAGAATGCATCTAACAACATTGTCTCCATGGCAGCTGTATCCCTTAAGTAATCATCCATACCAACCTCTATTTTATTTCCTCCATTGCCAGCTTGTGAAGAACTACTATTGTTGTAGTCATTCCTAATTGGTGAATCTAGACGTAGCGGGAATTGAATCGGTGGTTGATTCAACCATTCTTGGTATCGTTCCTCTCCGATTTTTTCTCTTAATTTAGTCTTCTCTCGATTTGAAATTTTCGTGGGGTGGAATGGAAGATGGTAGGTAGGTCTCTCATCATTACTAGAATCCTAATAATTAAAAAAATATATTTGAACATGATTAGTACAAAATATATGATATCAATTAGTAACCACGTTGACAATATTGCATGATTAATTGGTTTGACATTGAAAGAATTACATTAATCAATATACCAAATAATTATAATTATTACCATCATTGTCCTAGGATTGTGGCTAGAATATGAAATAATGTTACAATTGGCAAGGTGAAGCGACTATCCATTTTAATCTACCAAATGCGCCTTGCGGTATGATGCTCCTGATAAGAGCTTCCGACGTTTTGGAGCTGTTTGAATATTTTGTGCATCTGAACTCGATTATGAATCTGCATGAACCTGAAAATTTGTATACATTATAAATTTCATTAAGTTGTGGATGATTGACATGGATAAAAAACATAAATTCAATTAGATAATGAAAATAAAAATAAAAACTGAAGTAAATATTACGTCTCAAGATGGATAGGGAGAACTCCACGATGGACTTTGAGAAATATTATGGAACAAGCTGGATTTTTAAGAATTGTCCATTCGATATAATTATGATATTTTATCCCTGCATTTGATTAAAATCAACAATAAATTTTGGTGCACACACCTAAAAGTAATTTCGGTGCCTTAAAAATGGACTTCTTGTTATCGGTGCTAATGTACAGATCACCGCACTGGTGCGTTTTAGTTACGGCACACTAGTGCCATGTTATTAACTAACGCACAGGTGTGGTGCTATTAAGTGACGCACTGGTGATGAATAACCACAAATAAAAAAAACGCAACTATATTTTCTTTAAGTGAAAAAAAACGGTAAATTGAAAAATGGGCGGAAAAATATTTTTGAAAATATAATTTCATAAAACAATTATTTAAATAATAAACAATTTTCATTATTTCACTATTTTTACAAACAATTTCAGCTAGAGATTTGTAGGAGACATACATGGAGCAAGAGAGCACGAGAGCATTTTGGAGTAGCAAAATCTGTTCGAACAGAAGTATTTAGACAATCAGAATTCCAAACCTCTGGTGATTCAAACCCTGTAGCATAGACTTTCAAATGATCTCGTGATTAAATTTTATTGTTTTTTTTTACCTTTTTGCATTTTTTTTACGTAGTAAGAAAAAAATCTCAATTTTTTTTTCATTTTCATAAACAAAATTAAAAAAATCCATTTTTACTATAAACCCTACATTCTTTTTGTTTCTGCCCTTTCTTCTCCCTGTTTATGTGATTTTACAATTAGGGATTTTCATTTTAAATTTACAGGGTTTCTATTGCTATATATAGGCCTAAGACATCCAACCCATGGGATGACTTGCATAGTTGAATCCCAATCCATGTCAGCCCTTGTGTGAATTTTTAAAAAACTTAATTTTTTTTAATTGGTGCACCTAGTGTAACCTACCGCACTGGTGCACTATTTCATTATGCCGCACCGTGCTCGTGTTGTTTCATATATATATATATATATATATATATATATATATATATATATATATATATATATATATATATATATATATATATATATATATATATATATATATATATATATATATATATATATATATATATTGTGTTAATCGTTGCACCATGTAACATATAACAGACTACACCAGGTCTCCTAGTTGACAAAAAGCACCATATGGTGGTTCCTTGTTTGCGCGGGGCGTTTATGCTACAAAAACTAACACTAGACGATTTTTATTATTTTTTCTATGTTAATCGGTGTGATGGTTAACATGTAACACACCGATGCTCCTTGTTGACACATAGCAGCATACAATTTATTATATTGTTTTGGCGGTGCGTTTATAAGACCACTACACACCAATGTCGATGCGTACACCATGAATGGCGCACTGGTTTCTTGAGATTTTTTTTTACTTGAAAAGTTGACAATTTATTTATAAAATATATTAATGAATGATATGGTACATTTTTCATATTGATAAAGAAATGGCTGACAAGAGATCAAGTAACAAAAATACTGATAACACGTAAAGAAAAGAAAAAAAGGCAAGTTCCTTGTAAATTATTTACAAAAAATATTATTTTTGAACTATATGTAAGTTTGACTAATATGTATTATTTACTGTGTATCATGCAGAGCCACAAAATTGTGAATATTGATAAGATTATTTCTAATCTAGGACCGTAAGAGCATAAAATCGTGATGGAAAATTTCAAAAGGATGAATGAGCTGAATGAAAAAATACTATCGATCCAATATGAGTTTCTTTTTTTAATTTTCATTAATAATATACTTAAATTTATTAGATAAAATGTGTCAAACAATATATTAATTCACATATATTTAATGTTCTATAGGGACCAAAGCCTCAAAAAAGGAATGTTGTTCTAAGGAAAGAAAAAAAATAGAACATGCAAATGAAACTGAATTGCTCCTCAGCTCATCTGGAGTGGTGTTGGAGGTTAACGATGTTGAGCAGTGGAAAAGGTATGAATTCACTATGAGTTTTCTCATTATTTTACTTTAAACATAATCCTTTTTAACCTAGAAGGATGATTTATTACAAGAATTATGGTAGAATTGAAAGATTTATGTTTATTGTAAACATATGACTAAAGATTTCTTTTTGTTGCCAAAAACAGGAATTAGAAGAGGTGAACAGCTATATCAGAGGCGATACTGAGACCAATGCAACTGTTGTTCCTCTAGCGTTAGACCAAATCCTGCCAAGGACAAGGAAATCAAAATGCATCGTTAAGAAGAGGCAGGAGACAGCTCGACTTCGGTCAAAGTAAATCATATAATAACTAAAATAAGGGAAGTGAATCCCTCAGGATCCTTTGATCCTGAGGGATCGCTGTTCAAGCCTCATCTTATTCCTCGTCTTGTCCGTCAGAGTCTGATATATAAGGCAACGCCTTTAGTGATTAGGGGATCAAAGATTCTGGGATTTAAACATTTCTTTTGTAATATTGTGTTTTATTGACTCTCAGCTTTAGAGAGCAGTCTCTGTAATACTTTATGCTCGATTAATATAAAAGAAGTGTTTCATTTCATCTCTCAAATTCTGAAGTAACCCAACAGTGTTTCACTGGTGCTAAGGGCCCGACCCTGGTGGAATTACCCTGCTGTTTGTATTTCTATCCTTTGCTTACTGTTGTGTGAAAGTTGTGTTTAAATTCATACAGAGTTAATTGATTTCTGTTGGATTGAATTCGGATTCGTTGTGAGCATTAACGAATTGCATTTCTATTCTATCATTTGCAAGAATTGTATTTGTTGTTCTATTTATCTTGCGATCTTTTATAAAGCTTTGTTGTTCTATAATCAATTCTAGCTGTTGTTCTATTGGTTTATGGTTCATTCGGATTGAATGTTTCGTAGTATTGGCTGTCGACAGGATTAAAGTATCGAGATTAGTTTCCTGATTGCGTTAAGTTTAGAATTGCTAATTCAATTCATGTTTGTTGTTCCATTCTTGTTTATTGTTTCTTTCTGATTCGTAAATTCAGATAGATTGTTTACAGTTGCTTTGTACACATATGAATTACAAGTTGTTGTTCCTTTTCGACTATTGTTATTAGAAGTAGTTATTTTTAGTTATTTTCATCAATAAGTAGTTAAAGTTTGATTCCATTTTGATTTTTTAAAGAACGGGACCATCGACTGTAGAGGACAGTAGTTACTGCTTCCTAGTCCCCATATTGATTGTCTTGCCTTAGTGTGATTTCAGTTGCATTGATTTCTAAGGGAATGAGTTATTGTTACTGTATCCCTGATTGATGTTTTGCAGAATGAGTAGTTAAGATTCCAGAGAATTTCCATTTATGTTCCTATAATTATATTTCTTTACAAGCATCCATTTAATCTTGTATCTAGCATACTATACTACATCTTTCACAACATTACTCTTAGTTAATTGCAGTCTCAGATAGAGTACACTCTTGAAATAAAAAGTCACTTCCGGATTGATAATTAATGTGAGATAAATAGGTGTTTAAAAGATACATTTTATGCTTCAACATTTTGGCACCGTTGCCGGGGAGAGTGTATGCCATTTCAAAGGAGTGATGCATAATTGATTTTACTCTTCTTGTGAAGAATTGGGTATTAAAGATGGAAGGTAAGAACCTGCGCATTGGGCAAGGAACACACTTGCTCAAAGCTCGCTTCACAACAGAATCAAGTAAGCTTATTTCTTTAGGTAGGAATGAAGGCTTGTTTTCTTGAATGAATAAACCAGTTAAGAAAAAAAAATTTCCTCCTAAACCTGAAAACCTAAGGGACCGGTGACCCTTGGGCGAACAAATTTTATTGACGAAATCCTTAAAAATACTAAATCGTAGCCGTCAGTAGGACTTAGGAAAGTTATCTCTAGACAGCCTACTAGTTCCCTTCAGGCTACAGAGTCACCATCTGAAGCCTTTGTTGAGATACATAGTCAAACAGTGGGAATTGAGCAAGATTCCCAAGAAATTGAAAATCCCTGCCTAATTTCTCCTCAAGAAGGGAACTCTAGTAATCTCCGTGAAGGATAAGGGGAAATAGGAGAAGTAGAAGAACCAAACTCTCCTCTTCAAATAGTTCAAACAGTAAGCATTCCAGATAAGGGAAGTGTTTTTAAACGCGTTCAAAATCAAGGTCCCGAATCATCTCAAACAGTAGGAAAGCAAGGAATACTTATTTTTCCAGACCAGGGAAGTGTTGTCAAAACCATTCCCACTCCTTCCAGTCAGCCTAAGAATTCCCTTGAAATCCCAGAAAGATATTGGCACATTTTTGACCAAATGGCCCAGAACCAAAATCAGAACCAGCAAACCTCTACACTGCAATATCCTATAGTAGATACTGCAGTTAATGCGACTATGAAAGCCATTCCCCTTCAACATATCCCCACATTTCATGGCTTAACATCAGAATATCCAGACGCATTTTTGTTTGAATTCGATGTGTTGTGCAGGGCATATGATTATACCACTGATCCCCAAAAATTAAAACTATTTCCTTCAACATTAAAAGGAGTAGCCTTACGATGGTTTATGGGGTTAGGTGGAGGTGTCATAACTGATTGGGATTAAATGAAAGCTGTGTTTTTAAAGAAATATCAAGATTATTGTAGGTCTCAGGAACTAAAGGATGAAATATTCCAAATGACAGCAAAACCAAATGAAACCCTGGAAGAATATGTGGAACAATTTCAATATAATCTTCAGAGATCTCCTTATGCATCCTTACCCTTACCTGATAATGTGATGAAAACTACATTAATTAGGGGCATTAAAGATCAATGGGTTGAAACATTGAATATTATGGGAAAAGGTGATATATATCAAGAAAGCTATGCTAACATCATTGATTTGTGTTTCAGGAGTTCGAGGGGCAACACAAGGCTAAAATCAGCAGAACGTGACATGATTACAAGGGACAACACGGCCTCCAATGAAAGTGTAACTCGTGCAGAGATTGGAAACCTACTGGAAGATTTAAAAACAGATATACTAGGAACTCTAACAATGCACTTTGACATTATGCAAGCCAAACAGAAGTAGGCAGAAGTAGAGCAAAATTTGGCAGTATTCTGTCCTAGATGTAGGAAGAAACACAGCCACAAAGAGTGCCCTCTGGATGTAATCAAAGTTTGTGAATTTTTCATGAAATATCATCCCACAGAATGATGTCCCTTGCTTCCTGGCCTAAAATAAGTTTATAAGGAGGCAGAAGAAGAATCAGAAGTAGTGTGTCTACTTAATCAGTGCTGACAATGGTAGCCACGACAATCAGGTATGCCAACTGATCCATTTTCTTCTTTTCAGCCTCCTCAATACAATGCTCAGCAATATAATGAAATGTGGAAAAATCAACCACCTTTTCCTAATTGGTCACAACAGCCATTTCCTACATCATCATGGCCAAATCAAACAAATCAAACTAATTGGCCAAATTTTCCTTTCTGCCCACCATTTTGGCAAAACAATTCTTATCCAACACAATGGTCCCCCTCTACTTTGTAGAGTCAGGCCTGGCAGTCAAACTAGAAAAGACCTAAAAATCAGCCAGTTGGAACAATTCCTCTCTCTCAACCTACACTTCCAGCTCCCTATACAAACCCCCAGACCAACATAAGACCGCAACTCCCGGCCTAACCCAACCTAAACCGAAACAATAGTCTAGTTCAGTTTGTCCAAGTAATGGAACCCCAAGAATTAGAAACTGAACTGAGGGAGTGTAATGACCTTCAATTAAGGTCCGGGCATATAATAGAAATAGAGAGAAACAAAAATGTTCATATTGAAGATTCGTTACCTGTAGAACGAACATTACCAAAATAGAAGGATGTTCAACAAAAAAATCAACAACAAGTAACAACCTCTTCTCCACAATTCCCAGAATGATTAATCATACCGCGCCCATTAGAACATCCTGATTTTGATCTTCTAGGAGAATTAAAAAATTTGTGTATAAAAATCCTTTTCCTCCAAGCTATCCAAGACATCCCTATATATGCAAAAACCATTAAGGAATTATGCATAAAGAATCCAAAGAGGAGAACAACCACCAACCCAATTGTCCAAATAGTCAGTACTCTATCTGACTTATTATCAAGAATGGAAACACCTATAAAATATGAAGACCCAGGAAATCCTATAGTGATAGTGCAAATCAATGGGAAATTGTTTCCAAATGCCTTAGTTTATTTGGGAGCAGCAATCAACATCTTAACAACCACTACCTGTCAAAAACTTGGCATTACATCGCTACAACCAACAACAACCTTATTGGAATTGGCCGACCGATCGGTAGTCAAACCAAAAGGTACACTACAAGATGTAATGGTATCTGTAGATTCCTGAGAATACCCTGCTGACTTCCTAATTATCAATCCAAAGAACCGACTATATGGACACCCGTTAATCCTAGGTAGACCTTGGTTGGAAACTGTCGATGCTTATATTGGATGCCAACAAGGAAACATGACAATAACAAGGGGAAACTATGTCAAAAATTTAGCTTTATATCCCCCAACCCAACCAAGCCTATCAATAATAAAAAAAAGAAAACAGCATGTATCATATCTTATGGAAAATACGAGATCACCTCTAACTATAGAAGATGCTCTTGATTTTAAAGACCAAACAGAGGATGATATCATTAATAGTTTTATTAATAAACCGCAAATCAGATCCCATCTGCAATGTCACATGATCAAGGCAGCATTTGACAATAAAGAAGAAGAATCTCCTCTGAAAGACATCCCTAATCAAGTAATACCCACTAATTCTGTGTAAAATAGTAAGGTTGTAGAAATTGAGCCAGGAAAAACTCTAAACATTAACAAAAATATGACTGCTGAACAAGAAGGGAAGTTGGTCCAATTACTATGAAAATACAAAATAGCATTTTCATGGGATTACTTAGACATGAAGGGAATTGACCCCCAATTATGCGCACACCACATCTATACCGAAAAATATGCAAGACCCATTCGCCAACCCCAAAGAAGACTAAACCCTCACCTTAAAGATATTGTGAAAGCTGAATTATAGAAAATATTGGATGTCAATTTCATATACCCGATATCTGATGGCAAGTGGGTCTCTCCATTAGTAGTGGTACCAAAGAAGAATGGGAAATGGAGAATATGTGTAGATTACCATGAACTTAATAAGGCAACCCAGAAAGACCACTTTCCCCTTCCTTTCATTGACTAGGTATTAGACACGTTGGCTGGAAAGAAATTATTTTCCTTCCTCAATGGCTTTAGTGGGTACAATCAAATCTAGATTGCCCCTGAAGACCAAGACAAAACTACTTTTACCTATCCTTGGGGGACATTTTCCTACCGAGTCTTACCCTTTGGCCTAAGTAATGCCCCTGCTACGTTTCAAAGGGCCATTCTCAGCATCTTTTCAGATTTAATAAATGAAGGGCTCGAAGTATATATGGATGACTTTACACCTTACGGAGATGATTTTGAGCCAACATTATAAAATTTAGAAAAGGTGTTGCAAATATGTATTGACACTAGGCTTTGTTTAAGCCATGAAAGGTGTCATATGATGATGACCGAAGGAGTTATCTTAGGGCACTATATTTCAGCAGCTAGAATTTGGGTGGATCCAGCCAAAATTCAGATAATTTTGTTAATACCTACACCCACCACACAAATAGAGGTACGTAGCTTTCTTGGATTTTCTGGTTATTATAGGAGATTTATAGAACATTATTCTCGAATAGTTGCACCTTTATGTGCACTAACTGGGAACATTGATTTTATTTGGACAGATAAATGTGACAATTCCTTCAACGATCTAAAAAAGCTTGTCTCAACAGCCCCAGTGCTGAGGGGCCCAAATTGGAATTTTCCATTCCAAATTTCATCTGATGCCTCAGACACAACAATTGGAGCAGTCCTTGGGCAGGAGGAAAACAAAAAACCATATGCAATCTATTATATTAGCAAAAATCTATCTCCTGCTGAACTAAATTATACTGTGACTGAGAAATAATTTTTAGCTATAGTACATGCTGTAAATAAGTTTAGACATTATATAACTGGGTATCCTGTAGTACTATATACTGATCACTCTACCATTAAATTTTTAGCAAACAAACCTGTTACAAATGGAAGAGTGACAAGATGGTTGATTTTATTGTAGGAATTCGACATTACAATCAAAGATCGACCTGGAAAAGAGAACCTTGTAGCTGATTTTCTGTCAAGAATGCCAAAGCCAACAGATACAGAAGCAGTTGAAGACCAATTCCTAGATGAACATTTGTTCGCTATTACTATCAGAACCCCATGGTATGCTGATATAGAAAATTATTTGGAAATAGGTAAATTACCTAAACATCTAACACTTAATGAACGAAAGCAGATAATATAGCGTAGTACCCAATTCTCTTGGATTGGGGGCTACCTGTTTCATACAGGTTCAGATATGCAAATAAGGAGATGCGTTCGAGAGGACGAGGTATTTGATATTTTGAAAGCATGCCATGATGGGCCGTGTGGCAGAGATTTTGCAGATCATAGAACTGCCCATAAGGTTTTATGGATAGGCTATTATTGGCCTACCATTTTTAAAGATGCCAAAAAAATTGTGCAGGCCTGTGATAGCTTCCAAAGGCCAAGTCGCCCTGGGCAATCTGATGAAATGTCTTTGAACCCTCAACTAGTAATTGAACCATTTGAATGTTGGGCACTCGATTTTGTTTCCCTATTAGCCGCCCATCAAACCAAAAAACATGCATCTTAGTTGCAACTGAGTATGTCACTAAATGGGTTGAGGCAGAGGCACTTTCAAAAGCTACAGAGGACTCTGCAATACAATTTCTTTTCCAAATATTTGTGTGATATGGTCTCCCGAGGGACATAATAAAAGATGGAGGACCGCAGTTTGTGGGTAATAAACTAGCTGAAAAATTACAGAATTACCACATTCAGCACAAGATTACAACCCCATACCACCCACAGGCAAACGGCTAAGTAGAGAGCACGAACAAATTAATTGAATCCATATTGAAAAAAACTGTTGCCTCACACAGACGTGACTAGGCCTACAGGCTGCTAGAAGCCTTGTGGGCATATCGAACAACATGGAGAGCTACTACGGGATATTCACTGTATCAATTGGTATTTGGAAAAGAACCCATCTTTCCAATAAAGTTCGAAATTTAGACATTAAGGACAGCCCAAAAGGTGGGTCTAGATTTAAATGAAGCCCGGGCCAAAATAATGCAGCAAATTAATGAGTTAGATGAAATTAGGCTCTCTGCTCTTCAGCACATAGCATTAATTCAACAACAGAGAGAAAAATGGCACGATGCCCTTATCAAAGAAAAGATCTTCTACGAAGGAGATTGGGCACTCCTATATGATTCTAGGTTTCAGAATTTTCTAGGGAAACTCCAGACACGATGGCTCAGACCTTATGAAATCCAAAAAGTGCATGATAATGGCACTATTACATTAACCACCATTGACGGATCTGGACATTCCTTTAAAGTAAACGGTCATTGAGTACAACTATATCATAAACCGCTTACTCGAGAATCCTTCTACCAACAATTATGGGAAGATTCTGCCGTGAAAATTCTGGCTGAAGGGGATAACTCCTCCTCGGCACCCATTTATTAAATCATTTATTTTCTTTAAAATTTGTACATAAAGAGTGTTTGATTGTTCGTTTCATGGAATTCTGTTTTTTTTGCAAAACTCAGTTTATTTCATCTATTTTTAGTTTTTACTGTTCCTTTCTAAAGGAATAACACTTTTTTTGTTCCTTTCGAAAGGAACAATAGCTTTGATGAGACTGTTTTAACTGTTCCTTTTGAAACGAACAACAGTTGTGCTGTTTTCTTTCGTTGTTTCACAGATTTTTTTGTTGTTCCTTTTGGAAGGAACAACAGTTTCGCAGATTCTTTTTGTTGTTCCTTTCGAAAGGAACCGCAGTTTCTGCAGATTGTTTCTGTTGTTCCTTTCTAAAGGAACAACACCTTTTTGAGTGGATTATTTTTTGTTCTAAACTAGCATTTTGAGGATTTCTTATTATTCTTTAAAGGAAAACATACTATTTACACAAAATCATACAAATTAAAGCTTACTGGAATCAGAAAATTAAAAGAAATCGTCATTTTTTACGAAATTGTTTGGTAATGATAAGAAAAAGGAAAAAGGGACATAATAAATAACATGTCTTACTATCAATAGAATTAATATGATCGATTATCCTTATCATGTTGGTTCTTCCCCGAATTTTATAACTTTCTTTGATTTTTTATGGAGTAGGAATAAGGGCATATTCTTTTCTATTGATATGTTTAGACTTCTTCCACCATCCCTACTCTTAAGGAGTTTTGAGCCATCCTTAATATATAAGTAAGAAGTGCTATATGAAAAAGAAAAAATATTTATATATTTCACTAATAATTTTATGATTTGGCAGATGGAGGATAGGGGGTCTCATCAAGAGCCAGCCTACCATGATCATAAGGAGAAAAGTGAAGTGGCATTTACATCATGGCTACCACACCAGAGATATGGTCCAACATACAACTGAAAAAAAAAAAAAAAAAGTCCTTGGAACATGAGGTCTCATCACGAGCCGGCCTGCCCACTTTTTTTCTTCCTCCCGGTGAATGGCATTATGATTTATCTGGTCACCAAGCCAACACAATGGCCTTCGTTATGACATTTAACAAGCACTTCCTAAGCATAAATAAAGGACAATGGTTCCAAGGGTGAGAAGCAACTTTGTCAAGGTTATGGACACCTGTGGGCAACAGAGCTCTACTGATGGTATTGGAGTCACATTTGTACACATCAATAGTAATATTGAACCCTCTTTTCCTATATCTATCTAAATATCAAATGAAAGTATGAATCCTCAATCCTTGATTTCGAACCTATTATACATGAAAATCATCATAAATCGATCACATTAGTTTGAGTGGATAATAATGCATTTGTACTTATGTTCATCTTAAGTTGTCCCTTCTCCTTATCTTTAAATCATTACAAAACATTTCGATATCTATTTACGATTTATCACACGCATCGATTTCAGTAAATGCTATAATTTGATTGATTGTATCATAATTATGCCTACTTTTTCCTGCTGTACAACTGTTGTGCAGTACTTTCCTCTCTTAATTGACGGTCGAGGACGACCTATAATCCTATAGGAGGGGCACGGATGTCTCTTAATCTTTGCATGCAGATCAAATCCCTACATTTTTTCACATGTATGCGAATCAAATCCCTACATTCTAGGGAATAACAAAAACTTAACGATATTATTCCAATTCACCGTGCTGTGTTGTTTTATTACAATCATTGTGTGTTTGGAAAGAAGTAACAGTGTTCAGAGACGATGGGAGGATGGCCTATTCGTAGTGAGCTGCAAGTGCTAGTTATTTCTGATGTTGCACGAGAGATTCTGGAAAAATTGGGATGGATCACATATTTCACGAGGCTGCAACAACCCCATGAATGAGTGGCTACCGAGCTTTTACAAAATTTGCAGGAAGAATACTCCATGGTTTGAGGAAGACAGATAGCTGTAACAGATGAAATAATTGTAGAAGTGTCTAGTCTACCAGCGCAAGGAACCATATGGACTCAGAAAAAGTTCAGGCTTCAATAAGCCATGAAGATTTTCCAGGATGATGGACAGACATTGGTCATCAAAGGAAAAAGAGTTCAGCCAGCATCATTGGGAGAACCATGGAAAGAATTGTCCAAGATAGTGCAGGCCTATATAACATGCGACAAAAGGAAAGACGTGGTAAGACCTCGCCACCTTAAATTATTGGCAATATTAAAACATAAATGCACTGTAAATTTGCCTGCATTTTTAAATTCCTTACTGCATGATATTTCCCGTAGCATAAGAAAATCTCAGCACACAGACATGGTGGTAATACACCATTGCCTAATCATATTAATAGTGAGTTGTAGTCTCGCCCAACAACAGACCAGTTGGGAGGAGTTGATATTCTTGATTGATGGAGGACTAGATTTACCTGCTCCAAAACGGAAAAGAATGGCTAGCTTAGCAGCTGAGCCATCAAGTCATACACAATCCTCCCATTCCAAAATAAGTAAGGGAATGATAGAAAGGTTTATGGGTAGTAGTAGCTAGCCCTTTGAGTTGCCCAGCTCGGAGGATGAAAAACCTCCACAATTGGAAGGAGGAGGTCCTCGTATTGATGAAGAAGAAATTGAGGGAGAAATTTGCTACTTGGATGAAGAAGAAATGAGCCACCACACCAGTCGTGAGAAACAAACCAGTGCAGAAGAAGGGAATAATGAAGAAGAAGAAATTGAGGGAGAAATTCGTTACTCGGATGAGGAAGAAGGTAGCTACCATACCTGTGAGGAGGACGCAGATAATCATAGCAGTTGAAGAGAAGGAACATAGCCTCCTAAAAATATTACTGCAAGTTCATCACGAAGTCCTTTTCAAAGAAGACCAATTGGCCCAAATTCTGGCCAATATGAGTGACTATGGGCAGCCTCATAGCCCTCTGGACCTTAATATTGATATCAACCAATTGCAAGAGCACTCTGCTGTCAACAAAGAAATGGCTGAAGAAATGCTGGAGGAAACAACAAACCCTAACAAAATGATGGAGTCAGCTAGGGTCACTTCCCCTGAAAACCATGAACATGAAAAGGAGAACACTGAAGCAGTATCCCAACCTGAAAATTCTCAGGGGATTGCAAAGTCAACTAAGGGTATAACTCCCGAAGAATTTAGTCAAGGGCATATGAATCTTGAAGAAGAACCCCAAGAAAAAAACAAAGAAGCGAGCCCAACTGAAGGCATGGTTGATGAGGACCAAAACCCTGTTGAGCAACTAGGTCTAGAAAAAGGAACATCCGTTCCATTAAGAAAAAGGAAGAAAGTAACTAAGATTGAAAAGCTTCGGAGGGAACGAATGAAGCTTCACAGACTTGTGGAACAACTCAAGAAAACCATTAGGGTTCTTAGAACGAAACAAATACCCAAGAGAGCCCCAAAGAGAAGAAGCATAGCCACCAAGCGAGCTTTGAAAATGAGGAAAGTGGCCGCTAAGATGAAACCCCAAGTTGCAGAAGCTATGGCTGAGCCTAATTATGGAGATACGGAACAGAAAGCATCTGTTCCATCACAAGTTGTTCTAGAGGGACCCACTTCAAGTGAAAACATGCGAGCTAGTAGTTAGAATACTTTTAGTGACCCTACATTGGCCAGACTCTAAGAGGAGTTGGCACAAGCCCGATTAGAAAGAGAAAAATTGGAAGAAGACACTGTCCCTAGGAGAAGATATCAGGAGTTACAGCAGCAGATGAAGACCATCCATGAAGCAGAGGCTGAAGCCCACGAGAAGTGTTGAAAGGCAGAGGAGAAGGCTGAAAAGGTAATGAATCAATTAAAATTAGCCCAAAATCGAATGGACACTCTCTTCTCATTGTACACCGATGTCTTAGCTTGTAGATGCCCTACCAGGAACTATGCTTTATTTTTATTATAAATATATTTACAGCTAAATATTAAGGCAGTTAGAGTAGGAAAATATATAGAGCTAAAAACTGTAGATGATCTTGTAACATGCTGCAAACTCTATGGGGTAAGGTACAACGCCTCTTGTGTGAGTTTTATTTGCATAATCTCATATTGGAAAATGATAGTGAGACAAATCCTACCCCTTTTGTGGGTGATATTCAATACCAGGCATTTATTTCCTTTGTTTTTAATCAGTTAAAGTGGCTTAAAGCCTCTAATGTTTTTCAAAGGCAGGAAAATGAATTAGATTTATGGGTTAGGAGTGAACCTAAGAACCCATTACAACTATGGGTTAGGCAGAAGAATTTGATGACAATGGAAGGTGTTATCCAAGCATTGGGGCCTGTCCATAAATCAATTGTCTTGAATGGGATAGACTATTTCCTATCTATTAGAAACCAGGCTTACATAGCAGCTAAGGTTCGATGGGGAATTTCCAATAGAAATATTCAAAATAGAGAACCATTTAACTATAAAAACTTTGGATTAGCTGCAGACCGCTTGGTTTCCTATAGCCACCACATTTTGAAAGAAGGACCATTTTGGCTAGGGTGTAGGTTTCGAAGCCCCATTGCATGGTATCCTGCTACAGACTACAAAGCCACTTATGAACTACCCGAAGGACAGACAGAGCATGTCTTCGAAGCATTAGCTGCAATGCATGGTTTTAGGCCTTTTGATGAAAAACCTTATCCAGCTTATTCTTTAATTGCTCTGCATGTGAATTATAGTTTTCATGAGGACATAAAAAAGGGTAAGCAGGGGGGTATGTTGAGTAGTGGAAAAGGTATGAATTCACTCTGATTTTTCTCATTATTTTACTTTAAACATAATCATTTTCACCCTATAAGGATGATTTATTACAAGAATTATGGTAGAATTGAAAGATTTATGTTTATTGTAAAAAGATAACTAAATGTTGCTTCTTTTTACCAAAAACAGGAATTAGACGAGGTGAACAGCTATATCATAGGTGAGGCTGAGACCAATGCAACTGATGTTCCTCCAACATTAGACCAAATCCTACCAAGGACAAGGAAATCCGAATGCATCGCTAAGAAGAGGCAGGAGACAACTCACCTTCGGTCAAAGTAAATCATGTGATAACTAAAATAAGGGAAGCGAATCCCTTAGGATCCTTCGATCCTAAGGGATCGCTACTCAAGCCTCATCTTATTCCTCGTCTTATCCATCAGAGTCTGATATATAAGGCAACGCCTTTAGTGATTAGGGAATCATAGATTCTGGGATTTAAACATTTCTCTTGTAATATTGTGTTTTATTGACTCTCGGCTTTAGAGAGCAGTCTCTGTAATACATTATGCTCAATTAATATAAAATATGCATTTCATTTCATCTCTTAAGTTCTGAAGTAACCTAGCATTGTTTCACTGGTGCTAAGGGCCCGACCCTGGTGGAATTACCCTGCTGTTTGTATTTCTATCCTTTGCTTATTGTTGTGTGAAAGTTGTGTTTAAATTCATACAGAGTTGATTGATTGCTATTGGATTGAATTCGGATTTGTTGTGAGCGTTAACGAATTGCATTGCTATTCTATCATTTGCAAGAATCGTATTTGTTGTTCTATTTATCTTGCGATATTTTATAAAGCTTTGTTGTTCTATACTCTATTATAGTTGTTGTTCTATTGGTTTATGATTCATTCTGATTGACTGTTTCGTAGTATTGGCTATCGACAAGATTGAAGTATCAAGATTATTTGCCTGACTGCGTTAAGTTTAGAATTGCTGATTCAATTCATGTTTGTTGTTCCATTCCTATTTATTGTTTCTTTCTGATTCATAAATTCAGATAGATTGTTTACAGTTGCTCTATACACATAGGAATTACAAGTTGTTGTTCCTTTCCGACTCCTGTTATTAGAAGTAGTTATTTTCAGTTATTTTCATCAGTAAGTAGTTAAAGTTTGATTCCATTTTGATTGTTTAAAGAACAAGACCATCGACTATAGAAGACAGTGGTTACTACTTCCTAGTCCCCAGATTGATTGTCTTGCCTTAGTGTGATTTCAGTTGCATTGATTTCTAAGGGAATGATTTATTGTTACGATATCCCTGATTGATATTTTGCAGAATGAGTAGTTAAAATTCTAGAGCATTTCCATTTATGTTCCTGTAATTAGATTTCTTTATAAGCATCCGTTTACTCTTGTATATAGCATACTGTACTACATCTTTCACAGCATTACTCTTATTTAATTGCAATCTAAGATAGAGTACACTCTTGAAATAAAAAGTCGCTCCCGGATTGATAATTAATGTGAGATAAATAGGTGTTTAAAAGATACCTTTTATGCTTCAACAAACGAAAGGGGGGAAAAATTTTACAAAATTTTGAGGGATCTAGTGGAATGAATGTATAGACATTATTTCCACTTACAATACAAAAATAAATCCAATGATTCCAAGAACCAAATTTTATCTAAACTATAGGAAGAGTTTCTAGAGAATTGGTAAATGAGACATGTCAGACTTTTAATAGCAAAAACGTACAACAACAAAAAAAAATGAATGAAAAAGTAATATTACTTTAAATATTTGTAGAGAATTATTTATAAATATCACTTTTGTTATATTTACTTTTCATATATCAATATAATAAATAAATAATTTATTGTCATATTACATTTTCAGGAAGATTATGAAAATCTCAAAAGATGAACGAGCTGATATCAAAAATATGTCAGTAGGAATGTCCAAAAAGGTGTGCAAGGAGATTGTCAAAGAAATAGAAAAAATTGCATCATAGGAGGTATTTTCGCCTTTCAATGTCAATGGGTGTCTTCCTTAAAATGAATATGGAAATTACTGAATTTTTCAGCGAGTCATTAGGTACAATAAATAAACAATTTAGCATTAAATATTAATTTTCAAGTATTTTCTTGCAGAAAAGAAAAGAAAATGGAACCCATTCAGCACATAAAATAGGACGACAATGAAGAAAAGGGTTGATATCTAAGTTTATGAGTAATTGTTACTTCCTTATAACAACTTAACTAGATTTCTTTTTTGTATTTTTTAAGTTGTTTTACAAAAATCATCATTGAATGTCTTCAAATAGGTGCTAACACACAAAGAAGAACCATCAGATGAATTGATTGACATTAGGTTAAATATGGGTTGTGAGTATGTGTTGGCATATCATAAATTAACTGTGGAATTTTTAAGCATCTATCGATCTTGCTTTACTTAGATCCGTCTATAATTAATAGAACAAAAAAATATTTTATATTAAATATATGATTTGTTATGGGGTATAAAACTTGCAGGAAACACAGTATGGAACTGTGCCAACAGATGAAATCTTGAAAGATAGCATACTAAATGGTTTTGAAAGAATGTGTATAGTTCTTGAGTCAATTGTTGCTATGGTACTTCCTTTCTTTTCGATTTAAATTGATGTATATTACACTAGAAAATTTGGCGGAAATTCTAACGGCCAATTCGTCGCTATTCCGACACATATTCGTTGCAAGAGTGACAGTTCGAGGGCAGGAAAAATGTGGTTTATCATACCGTCGCAGTTCCGACGCAATTAAAAAGTGTCGCACTATCGACACTTTTTCCGTCACTTCCAAACAAGCGTCACTCTTCCGACGTTTCCCAATCCATCGCACTTCCGACCTTTGTAAACTGTCGCACTTCCCATGAAATGTGGTCCAACATTTTGAATGTCGCTCTTCTGACGTCTGTAAACTGTCACAATTACGACAAAATGTGGTCCGACGTTTTGAACATCGCTCTTCCGACGTATTTATACTGTCGCTCTTCCGACGTTTCTAATCTGTCGCAATTCCGACGCTTACAAGGCATCGGTATAGCGACGGCATTTTCAATTTAAAAAAAAAAAATGAAACTTTAAAAGAGGAAAAACGTTGTTTTGAATATATTATATGAAGTAAAACAGTCCATGAAGTCATTACATTTTCACATATGAAGATTGGAACCCAAATATCCATCCAGAAAAGTGGAAGTCCCACCCCAGACAGTGATAGAAAAATACCCCATGTCACATACAGGGACTTGATATAAAACCCAGTAACCGTCCACATGGAGATTATCGACAATCTGAGAAAGCATCCAAATATGCCCGAGGCATCTATAAGAAAGTGAAATAGCAGTATGTAGAATAGTAAAGCAACAGATAGAGTATCAACTTCCATTATTCCAAATACAAATTAAAGTACCCAAAATCCTTGAACAGAGAAAAACGCTAATCATGTGAGGAGTGTGATATGTCCAAAATATAAAAATACCATGAGACCATATCAATAAACCAGTAACATAGACCAACATAGCTAGTTTTGAAGGCAGAGTGATAAACATTAATCATTTTTTTTCACAAGAGAAAAACATTGTTTTGAATATATTATATGAAGTAAAACAGTCCATGAAGTCATTACATTTTCACATCTGAAGATTGGAACCCAAATATCCATCCAGAAAAGTGGAAGTCCCACCCCAGACAGTGATAGAAAAATATCCCTTGTCACATACTAGGACTTGATATAAAACCCAGTAACGGTCCAAATGGAGATTAGCGACAACCGAGAAAGCATCCAAATATGCCCAAGGCATTCATAGAAAGCAGATAAAGATAGAATAGTAAAACAATGTATATAAATTATAAGAAAAATTAAGGTATGATAATTTTTGCAAAGTTCCATCATTTTCCCCACCATTGAACTTTAAAATTCTGTCCTTTTGCAACTTTCTTAGTGTTTCATCACCCTTCAAAGATATCCAGAAATTAACATTTTAAATGAAACATTTATTTCATGTGCTCAAGAGAAATAAATTTCCAACTGGCCGTTAAATGCTTCATAGGCAATCTACTACAGCTGATGGAATGAAGCTAGAACTAGCTTGATTAATGTTAAATTTGTCCAAACTCTTCACACAATGATTGCATCCCACAGCTTTATTCTCCGTAACCATAGGACTGGGACACCTCATTAACAAAGATCTGAATCTTTCTTCAAAATGATTTCTTCTTGCATATCTGAGCACCTTCGTTCTAAATTCTGTACCAGAGTTCTTTTAGTAAAAACTCTCTTTATTTCTAGAATTGTTCCAGTCCTGTCCTGAATACCAATTTCTGCAAGTTGATTCTTAGTCTGAGTATTCAAAAAATGTATAAGTCTATTGGCCTCTTCTAGCATATTTCCCAACTCTTGTCTTGATCTCTCAATCTCAATTCAGCCAACTCACATCATCTATTCCTTGCTCATCCATTGTTTGAAGTCTCGGAGACCAAACATTCTTTAATATCAATGTTATTATCCTGTAATTTATTTATTTTTAAAGGTTTTCCCAAGGGAGATCTTTCTAAATGCTTTGAATTGCTTGTTCTGTTCACTTCTCTTGGTTTTATCAAAGAACACTCATTTTTGAAAGATCATATTTATGTTCTAGATGGCCAATTGTTCCTTGTTTTGTGAAGTTTCCATGGCCCTAATGTTCATATCTTCCATTGACTTTGTTAATTCATCGTTGTTCAAATTTGGCATATATCTTCCAGGATTAATTCTCGCTAATGGTTGTTGCCGTACCTCGTCACTACTCCCATAAGACTCCTACCAGAATATCATCGTCATTGTCTTTTAAATACCTTCGCATGGATTTCAGTTGCAGTAAGTTGATCATTCAATTTTAAGAGCAAATCCATTAGTTCTTCCTTAGAATTTTGTTTGATGATTTCTGCAGTCTGTGGATGTCTTGAGGCCAGTAACTTTAATTGTTTTCTCAGAGCTGCAATATCATCATCTTTTCTCTTGATCAAAGCTTCAATACCTTTCACATCTTTAGGATTATGACCCAAACCAATTATTATTTCCTCTAAAGTTTTGATTCTATTATCCTTAGCATGGGAGGAGGATTTTTCAAGATGCAATTGTGTATTAGTATTATCCAAAGAATCCTGCAACTTATGGGTCATCATTGATTTATCCGTCAGAGTAGAATAAATCATCTCACCTGTTTTCTTGTGTAGCTCAATTTGATCTAAAGGATGGCTATCCTTTTCTAAGACTTAAAAATTAGTCCTAACGTAATACGCAGTTGTCTAAGGCTGCTGCACCTTGGGCTTCAAATGGCTCATTAACATCTTACCCTGTTGGATGTCATAAGCTGACATCAATCTTTCTTGATTTTTCAAAGCCATCTTCAAAAATTGGTTGTACACTTGAAGTCTAAGTGGATCGTTCCTGGCCTTTATATTGATGAATGTTCTTTTGATGTCCCAGGAAGTTTTTACTGGAGGTTTGAAAGAAGATATTTCTGAACTTTGTTGCCTTTGTACTCCCTGTTTTTGAAAATTAGTGGATGTCCCACTACCTGTACCTGTTTGCTGACTGTCTTCTCTTCCCTGGCTGTCAGGGATTTCCTGAAATGATTCATCTTCTGGAAGGGGAGTTAATTTTTGCCTTTTAACATCTTACTATTCAGAAGAGCCACCAATAGGAGTAGTTGTTTCAACCTCTCTCTTTTTTCCCTTTTCTATATTCAGAGGAGTTTGTAAAATAGAAATTTTTGGCTCACTGATCTGAGTAGGAGGAATTTGTCCTTGACCTTGTTCTTTAGAAGTCTCTGGTTGCTCTGTCATTATGAATTTTTCAATTATTTGTATATCAGGCTCGTTTTATTTACCTTTAGATTCTACTGCTACTGTACTAATCTCCTGCAAATTTTGTTGCAAAGTCCTGGCTGAAGAAGATCCCTGCACCTGTCCAAAAGATTCTAGGTCAAGTATCTTTTCAAGATCTTTCATTACATTTTCAACATTGACCTACTCACTATCTTTTTCAACCAATGTCCCTTCTGTCCATTCATCCATATTAGCATATTTTTCTATTTCTGGGATTCTTTGATGGATGTATGGTGACAGTTTATTTTTCATTCTTCTATCACGGATAAAGTTGTTTGGATCATAAGGCACCCAGTAGAAACTCTTTTCAAAGTCTGAGATAGTCTTCTAAAATCCTTTTGGCTTCCTTTCCAGCTTCCCTAGAGTTACAAATGAAGGGACCTAATCGACTCTTGATCCTGAGTTGAGCCTTTTTCTTTGCATTGCAAAAATGAATTATATCTGAATTATTCATCTGCCTAAAATATTCTAATGCAAAGAGTCTCATTGGGACATACTTGGGCAGTTTGAATGGGCATAATTCACATCCATATATCCTGATCTCTGTGTAGTTTTGATATAGGTACCAGTCACCTATCTTGTAATGCTTTGAGAGCTGAAGGATTTTCTTGATTTCATTGTTAATTCTAGGAGGAGAGACTCCTGTCAACAAGGTAGTTGCAAGATGAACAAAAATTTCAACAAACTCCTTATAGGAATAAGGAGAATCAAAGGAATTGTGAGTAATGGTAGACCAAAAGATGACAAACCTAGGATTCCATTTGGCATCAAGTTTCTTAACATAAAAAGGGAAATTTTCTGACTGAAAATAAATCATGAGATGATATATGATAGAAGAATACTTAAATACTCTCTCATTCTCAAATATCATGAACTGATCATGGATTTTGTCAGCAATATAAGATGCAAAATCGTACTTGACAGCAGGAGGCTGTCCAGGGGTAAAAATGGATAACAATACTAGGGTTAACTGATCAACATACTCACCAGTATTGAAGCCCATTATGGAAGATATCATGTTTAAAATAAGTCTACCCTCATTAGTAAAGAATGCATAACCATAAGGGGGAGGGTTTTTAGGCTGATGCTCTGGTAACATGAAGGTTTGGCATAGGTGGTTTAACTCTTCATGTGATAACTTAGTAGATTTCTCAAGTAATTCAGCCATGGACAGGGGAGTGAGAGCCTGACCAGGTTGGAATTGTAGCATTTCATTTATGGACTGTGCAGTTATTGGGAAAAGGACATTTTGACTTGGGGATACAACTGCTCATTGGTTGGGATCATAATTTGAGTAGCAATAATGGATTAAGTCAGGAAAAATATGGACTGAGGGGAGAAGGTACATAGGAAGATTTGATTCCCAAAGTCCAAACATGTCAGAACCATTCAAATAATTGTCTCTGTAGCGGCAAAATATTCGAAGAGGATTCTCACTGAGACGCAAGTCCTTAATTTGAAAATCCATATCGGCTAAAGGCAAATAATCCAAGTCCTTGTGAGGGACATTGATGGGCATGACATTCAGAGCTACAGGAACTTCCATTTCTGGTTCTTGTGGATTCAGAAATGGAATTTCGGGGTTTTTGTGGAAAAGGGGCACAATTACCAATTTTGGGAATATATTAATATAATTGCAGTTCTGGGAACGAAAAAGACCAAATTGAACTTCTTTTCAGACCTTAGTGCAGAATTAAAACTAAAACCAGGATTTTTTACAGAGTTTAGCGGGGAATTGGAATAAATACCTGTTTATGGGAAATGAAACGTGTTTAAACATGCACTGGTTATGACAGAAGAACCCTGAAATACTCGGCTTCAATTCTCTTCAGCAAGGTAACGGTCAGCAAGCGTTAACAGTTGGTTTTTGAATTTTGTTGCATGGAAGACTGGCTAGTGCACGGAACAATGAAAATGACGCAGACACAATTTGTTTTATTTACAAATTCAAAAGGGTGGCGGGTTTTGATTCATGACGTCAACATGTATGATGGTTTCGTCACAGAGAGATAGGAGTGGATCTTTGTTTGGGCCGCTCGCGCAGTGGAAATCCGGACCCGAAAAAGATTAGGGCGAATTTGATAAGAAATTCGCGTCACAACTCTCCTTCCGTACACCAGCCCAACTTCGGACACGAAAAATATTAGGGCGGAATTCATTTGGTTTTCGCGTCACAAAATTGGCCGACGTCAGCAGGCTATTTTGGAACGTGAATCTGGTTTGAATTATGGTTTATCGTCGTTTGAAGTCCGGCAGGCTCGACTTAAGAACAATTTTGTTTGATCCATCTTATAAAATTTGTGTTGGTTTTCTTTGATAATACACATATTTATAATAAATCATGGGAATACCACACTAGTAAACATGTGGAAAACTTATATAAATTATTGAGAACAATCATTTTTATGTAAAAATATCCAAATGTGCTTTTGGGAAATAATAATTCGAGTATTTGGTTCATATTGTTTTAAAGGAAGGAGTGAAGTTGGAGCCTCAAAATATGCAAGCTATTACAAAATGACCTATTCCTAAGAAAATCAAGGTTCTTAGAAGATTTTTTAGACTTACATGATATTATTGATCATTTTTTAATAATTATGCATGCATTTCAAGTCCACTCACATATCTCTTGAAGAAAATATCATTTATATGGAATGATGAGGCTACTTTGGCATTCTCTCTTTTAATGGATGCCATGTCTTCTACACCAACATCGGTTGCACCTACTTTTGGTAAAACATTCATATTAGAGTGTGAGGCACTAGGGCAAGGAATTTACGTAACATTAACACAATAAGGGATATCATTGGCTTTTAAAAGCAAGGAATTCAAAGAAAATATTTGGTGAAATATACGTATGAAAAATAAATGGAAGCAATATTACATGCAATAAAAAATGGGGATAGTATATCATTGGGAGGTACTTTAAAGTCAAGATATACCATGATAGCATAAAGTATTTTTGGAAGCTATGGATTTCATTGGAAGATTAACAAAAATGAGGAGAAAAAATGCAAAGTTTTAATTTTGAGATAATCTGCAAAAAGGGTAAGGAAAATTTAGTACATGATGCTCTTTCTAAAATAGAAGAGGCCTCAAATTTATATCCAATTACATTTTCTATTCCTAGGTGGCTAAAAGAAGCTTGCCATAATGGAAAAATGACAATATTACTAAACAAAAACTAAAATTTATAAAGGATGGGATGAACTCTATGGAGCATTGGGAGTGAAAGAGAGATATACTTTGGTGCAAATGTAGAATATTTTTATGCACGCAAGCATATTTGAATAAAAAAATATTAAGGGAGTCCTATGTCTCTCTGATGGTAGGATGCAGGGTTCCTTAAAACATCTCAAAGGATCAAAAAATATATTTTTGGAAGGAATGAAGAAAGATATTCAAAATTTTGTAAGAGAAGGTCAGGTTTGCATAATAAATAAAAGAGAGATAGTAAAATCTCTAGGGTTACTTCAACCATTTCACATACATATTCAAAGACTAGAAGATATATCAATAGACTTTATTACAGGGTTACTGAAATATAAAGGTAAGTATTACATTTTTGTGGTCATTTATATAGACAAATTTGTAGATTTTTTTTGTAGAGCTCAAAGTACATAAACAACAAGCCAAGTGGTAGAAGTGTCCGTGAAAGAAATTCATCGTCTTCATGGTTTTCCTAAAGTAATAGTAACAAGAAACTTTTGGAAATAATTATTTAATATGAGTGGAGAAACACTAGCTGCCATGAGTTCTACATATCAAACACAATCAAATGGTCAAACAAAAATAGTTAATAAATGTTTTTAAGGTTATCTACAATGTTACTCTTTAGAAAAGCAATCTTAATGGATGAAGTGGGTTCCTCAAGGAAGAATGGTAATATGATACTATCATACTACCTATCACACATCTACTAAAATTTCCCCATTTAAGGCCTTTTATGGATATCCAACTCCTAGTATCTCATACTTTTTTCAAGATAAGTCCAAAGTATAGGAAACAGAGTCACATATGGAAAATACTAAAGAAAATTTGAAAATTATTATGGAAAACCTTCAAATGACATGAAACATGATAAAACAACAAAGGGAACAACATTGAAGTGAAAGATAATTTGAGGAGGGTAATTGGGTATTTTTTAGATTATAGCATTATAAGCAATCTTCATTCAAGAAAAAGAAGAATAAAGAATTAGCTCAAAAATGCAATGTGGAAAAATTCGAAGTTGGGATTAAATCGGCAAGGGTCCAAAAGTTGAAATACTCGATAAAGTTGGGAGTTTTTTTAAAAAGTCGGCAAAACTAAAAAAATACAAAAACATTCATTTTTGGAAAAAATCCTGATTTTTTCAAAAAAAATTAAAAAATTATTAAAGAAACTACCTCACTCAAGATTTTTTCGAAAAATTCGGCAAAAAGTCGAGACTTCGAGGATAAAATCGCGACTTTTTCAAGGATGAAAAAGTCGGCAAAAAGTCGGCCAATAAAGTCGGCTCCTGGAAAAATTCAGGATTTTTTCAAAAGTCGGGACTTTTTGCCGACTTTTTCCACACTGCAAAACTGTTATGGCCCTAAATAATTATTCATAGGATTTCACAAGTGGTATAGAAGTTATATTTTCTTTCTTCTTGCATTCATAAGGTTTTTCATGTATCTTGCCTAAAAAAGTTTTTGGGAAAAAATATGCCAATGTAAATAGAACTTCCAAAATTAGATGAAGAATGAAAGTTGATTCTTGAACCACAAAAAGTTATAGATAAACATTCTATAACTCTTTGACATATAACCATTATGAAGTACCTAATCAAGTGGAAGAATATTCCTCTAGAAGAAGGTACATGGTAAAATGATCAATTCGTGATGAAATACCCACGGCTAAAGGGTTCGTTTGAAGTTTTGACAAAGGTTTTGTTATATGTTTTATATAACACGCGGCGGAATAGTTTTATTGTTTGTTAAGGTCCCACACAGTGATCAAATTTGAAGGGAAAATCCGAATTTCAATTAGAAGGGCATATATCTATGTCGCCCTTCCATAATGAAAAGCTTTTAAAAAAAAAACCTTTTCAATTGACCACAATAAATTATTTTTACATTTCATTTTCAGAAAGACAAAACCATCAATCTTTATATTAATAAAAGACTGTTACATATACAACAATGAAGAAGGCTCCATCTTTCATTGCTTAAATATCTCATTGGCAATGCCAACATAAGTCTTGAAGACACTATTATAAGAATTTGGATACATACCACCGGGATATAGGAGATTCTTATGTGTCAGATTGTGTAATGCAATTTTGACTTTGTCTCACAAGGAGCAACAACATGGAGGTCTGGATTTAACAATGAAATTATGAGCATGGTGGAAAATTATTCAAGCTCATGATGCCAAACCATGATGATGTAAGTTTGGAATTTAACATTTTTACATGTTAAAGACAAATAGTCAAAATCACTGACAACTTAGTATGCCATAATTAATAATCATTCCCCGTTCACTTTTGTTAATAGGTTTATGTTACACGATGATGCAGGGGCATTAGGCACTAGCCAACAATGTAGGAGGTTTTGTCCACATGTTGTGGCTAGGAGGGTTCGAAAACATTTGAGTTGTAACAGCTAGGTGTCAATACCTCAGCTGACTGTATTACTTAGACTAGTTAGAGTTGTAGGAGTCGAGCAGTTTCAGTTAGTTGAATTATTATAATTAGACCTTTTGATTTCTAGAACGGTCCTCTCAGAGGAACCGAAGAGCCATATGTTATGTATATAAATTGTAATTCCTCGGATGAATAAAAGTAGAGAGGGAAGAGGAGAGTAGAGAGGGGTTTTCTTCAATAAACCTGTGTGTGTGAACAATTGTTTCTAGTTAAATGATTTCCAAGGTTAGTTGCCATTGAATTATATTGAACTGCTAATTGTGAAGGATATCTTTCTATGCTTCATAAGTACATATGTTCTACTTCTAAATCATGTCTTGGAAGTGGTTGTTTTGCTGGAAATTATTCACCAGTTGGTTTCATACCAAAGTCTTTTTCACATTTTCAGCATCCAATACATGAAAAATATAATGGTTTAAAACAACATAAATATTTAAAAATTTGCAAGAATTGTCTGGCACACTTTGAATATGAATTTTGAAGTCAAGTGCATGATGCTGTATAGGATCAAGTGTCATTTTGAATACCAAATGTTTCACAAGAAACTTCTCAACATGCTACCCTGCAGTAAGGATTAAATGACAATATTGCATCAACTATTTCCATAATAAAAGTGCACCTCTGCCATAAGACTAAACAACTACAAATGTTGTAGATCTAACAAGACCACACAATCAAATGTATTCCACAAGGCCAATACTGTATGAAAAATGAAAAGGAGTTTGCAACCAAAAATACCTTAGGCAACTAATTCAATTAGATACACCAAACCATCAGAAAAAAGGAAAACCAGCCTACTTGGCCCCAATATTTTCAACTGGGTCCTCTAATTCAACCAACAAAAAGGCCAAAACCATAGCATTGAGATACATTTCATTACACTGTCAATAACAATAAAATTTGACTCAGCCATAACCCTTTCCTTTTATTGTTGTGAAAAGCTTTATGCATTACTTTAATATTGAATTATGAATTGTAAAGGAACTTACAAAATGTGACATTACGAACCTGGTCAAGCGCACAAGCAAAAATATCCTGGACATGACCCTGGTTGACAAGTTGTATTGCTCATGATGCAAAAGGATTTGTACCTGCACTTCCAAGTCAATCAAAATCCATCATTATCTATACAATAAATACAAGTAATTGATGTAGTATTTTTTACTCTAAGATGCATTCTTATGATAATGTTAGAACATATGTTGAAAATGTCAAAACATACCTGAATAAGCTCCTCTTCGTTTCAAGAACAATTTATTTGAGTCGCATGAACTTGGAACAAGCCTCCCACGATCTGAAAGAGTAGCAACTAAGTCAACAGTGACTTTTTTGTTGCTACGCTGGATCAAGGGAGGTTTGCTCCAAGATTAAATCGCTCCAATAAATTATTCTCTACTAAACAGGGCCAACCACGTGAAGGTGGAAGCTCTTATGGCCCCCTCCCCCCCCTCACATCACTCTCAATTCCCCAATACCCAATCTATATTTCAATTTTTACTTTCATGAGCATAAAAAAAAATATTCAATAACTAGTAAAAAAACAATTCAACAAAAAGTACGCAAGGAAACATTGCAATTAATGTTTGACATAAAAATAGTATGATAAATGAGTTTTTTATATAACGCAAAAAACGTTCCAAGTATGGTCATTGGTAACGTTTGTCTTATAATAATACAATATTTTACATTATCGAATTTTCTTTTTCTTCTTCCTATTTTTAAAGCTCCTAATTACATCATCAATATCATCATGCTCCGCTCCTGTTTCGTGCCTTTCGACCCGCACTGCTGACCTAGTTGCGTAGTCACGATGTCTGGTCTCATCCAGTGACGGGGCATCGCCTACAAAAACAGATAATATTAAATTTTAATTGTCAGTTTTTAAATATCATTGAACTAGTTCGTTAATATTAATAAAAAAAATTGCAATGAGATTATTTACCTAGTGCACCAGTTGTCGCCACTGACCTAGTTGTGTAGTCACGATGTCTGGTCTCATTCAGTGACAGGGCGTCGCCTACAAAAACAGATAATATTAAATTTTAATTGTCAGTTTTTAAATATCATTGAAATAGTTCGGTAATATTAATAAAAAAAAGAAGCAATGAGATTATTTACCTGGTGCACCAGTTGTCGCCGCTGACCTAGTTGCGTAGTCACAATGTCTGGTCTCATCCAGTGACGGGGCATTGCCTACAAAAATAGATAATATTAAATTTAAATTGTCAGTTTTTAAATATCATTGAACTAGTTCGGTAATATTAATAATAAAAAATGCAATGAGATTATTTACCTGGTGCACCAGTTGTCACCGCTGACCTAGTTGTGTAGTCACGATGTCTGGTCTCATCCAGTGACGGGGCATCGCCTACAAAAACAGATAATATTAAATTTTAATTGTTAGTTTTTAAATATCATTGAACTAGTTCGGTAATATTAATAAAAAAAATTGCAATGAGATTATTTACCTGGTGCACCAGTTGTCACCGCTAACCTAGTTGCGTAGTCACGATGTCTGGTCTCATCCAATGACGGGGCATCGCCTACAAAAATAGATAATATTAAATTTTAATTGTCAGTTTTTAAATATCATTGAACTAGTTCGGTAATATTAATAAAAAAAATTGCAATGAGATTATTTACCTGGTGCACCAGTTGTCGCCGTTGGGACTGTTGCCCTGTCTTCCTCTCTGGTGGTAAGATCCTCAAGGGAAACATTCTCCGTCATTTAAACAAAAAACGTTATAAGGACAACCATCAAGGTATAATTAGAAAAAATTATAAGTGGAAATTAATTACCGTCACGGCCCTCACTGATAGCAGCATTGTCGGCCCGGTCCCCACTACAATGATCAGGTTGCACGAGAGGATCATCTACATCTGGCTCTAAAACTGGGTTATTTTCCTCGTCGGTAGTGCTGCTCCCCTGATTTAAACAAATTTGTTAGACATTAAATTTATGGACGAAAACAAACATATTGAAAGGTTAATGTTTTACCTTATCAGGCATTCTGGATCTTGGGACCTGCCCCAAGCTTCTGCAACGTTCAACTACGGCTTGATAGCTGAAATGGAAAGCGATATTTTTATCTTCCTCTGTAGTTTCTGTTCCGAAGTCATCACCCTACATTACATATGATTGTGTATTTTTAATCATATTTGATAGGATTACAAAAACGTTGGAAGGCGATACAATTAATTATAAGATGTTTAGCTACTTAATTACAATTCTTGCGGCCAATTTCAAGTAGCCGCCCTACCCTAGCTTGTGATGGCCCTTTTTTTCAATCCTAGATTTGGTTGCCTTTGAGGTGTCAGGCAACCTAGCATCAAAATATTAAATTCAGATATGACGTAGCACACTTTTATTTTAGACATAGAGAAAATTCAAGCTATTGAATTAAAGTTGTAATTTACCTTGCGGGTCCAGTTGGCATTTTTCCTTATTTCTTTGCCCTTTTCTCTTTTCCGTCATGGATGAGTGCTCTCCACTCACTCTATGGAATTGTGAGAGGACGCTCATATCTAGGGTTAAATTTCAATTGCGTCCTATAGGTGTCCCTGGTATATTTCAAATATTTGTCGGCTACCTGAGCCACCACTGTTCTGTCAAATGTGCTGACCCCAAAAAGGGCTTCTAGATAATCTAGAAGTTCTTTTTTCAGGTTGGAACTCTGGGAATTCCACCCTGTGCGTATGGTTGGGCCAAAAATTACCAACGAATGGCTCTCCAAATACCTGTAGAACTCATTGTTTCCTACACAGAAAAGAAGAAGAAGAAGAAGAAGAAGAAGATATTATCATTAATTTAAAAATAAAAATCATGATAAATATGTTTTAGATAAAGTACATGAAATAGTTAAAATATTAAAATTTACTTGGGAGTTGTACATGATTTATAGGGACACCTTCATCGTTCACCAACAACGTGCCATTAATGGTCCCTGTGGAGCTGACACGTGTAGCTCCAGGAAACACAATAATGTAGTTGGCCATATCAGCCTCATCATTGCCAACACGTTCAGCGGTTGGCTGGGTGTCTGCTTGGGCAGGGTGTGTTTCTTGGTTGGCACCTAAAGGAGTAGAAGGTGTATGAGAGGGTTGTTGGGCAATCTCTTGCCCTTGTGTCCCACTACCACCAACACCGGATTCAGCAAGTGCCAGAAAACGCTACATACAAAAGAACTTTTTGTTATTTTAGTCAATGTAAAAATTAAAAATCAAACTATCACAATTCATCTCATGCAGAACAAAAAAAATATCCTTTTGAATTTTTATTATTACCTGATATGTTTCTAGCTGGCTCATAAGTTGTTTTATCCTCTCTTTTGTTTCAGGTGTTTGAGGCGCGTCTATCAAAGTATTAAATTCCGACCTTGCATCTCGTGCCTTTTTTCGCAACAAGAACACTCGAGATAGGGATGAAGAAAGCTCTTCCTCAAAGAGGGAATCATCAGGCATACCATGGCTAGGTGTCTGCATATTTGAACAAAATTAATATTATTTCAATTATGTAAATAACTAAAATACCTAAAGATAGAGCAATGCTAGCACTTTACATGTTCTTCCGCTGGCCTCTTTCCGCGATCATCCTGTCTCGAGGTTGTTCCTGCACTGCTCTGATCAGTCTGCCACATTGCAATAAAATTATAAATGTAAAAACTTGAAAAAAATATCTAACTTGAAAACACAAAATGAAACTGAAATAATTTCTAATAAGACACCGGAAGACAGAGTTAGAGTTTCAAATATGCCTTGCATTGAATTCAGTCCTGGAAACATGTCATTGCACATTAAGGCACCCAAACAAGAGACGAGTTGACAATGAAGACCTATTGAATATATTGTTGGAGCAACTTCTAGTAAACTTGTTGTGAAGACCTTGAGGACATTTTTGGAGCAACATTGTTGAAGTTGATGGTATAGCATTGTTGGAGACGATCTTGAAGGGCCTTGAAGTGAAGCTTTTGGAGAAACTATTGAAAAATCCTTAGAGAATTTAAGTAAGGCACTTTCTATCTTCCATCACCTTTTTCCTTTCAATATCCTTTAAACTATTTTGTTGATATTTAATGTTTGAAATCACGTTATAATTCCTTGATTATATGTGTTTGGGGACTAGAATAATTTCACACCAAACCATGCAAACTTAAAAGTAACTTAACAGATCCATAAAGTAATAATAATCATAATTCCTAATTTCCTATTGTACGATATGATGCAAATTATTCAAACATGAAGCAATGAAGACATGTAATGTCTGAATTTCAAGATTGATGAACCAATACAAGAAGTTAGAAACTACAACTTTGATTCAATACTGTGTGTCCTAACTCCAGGAAGGAATCTAGTTTGTAGTACAGAACATGCATCGTGTATTATCAATTCTTAATTGACAACAACTAAAGGTCATCTACCTCATCAATTCCTTCCCATTTTGTGTTTTTAAGTTATATTCCTTATAAAAGTGTCAAATTTCTCTCAAAGTAAGCAACCACTGAATAAAATAAAAAATAGTTGAGATATGATTGAGAAATGGTCATTTATTTCTTGAAAGGATCTTCATAATTTCTTTGGTTTTTTTTCATCTCAAGAAACAAGAAATGACCTAAGAAACTATCGTGATATAATATAAGAAACAACACGGTGCAATGGCCATTTAAAAAGCCAAATGATGTCCATTGAGGACATGGCCTTTATTTGGTTCCTGTTTCATAGGAGTTTCGGGTAGAAATGGAACTTTGTTGTACCATTTCCAGTAGTAAAAAGGGAAAACCTTCTTTTTCCATGGGAAATAATTTACCTTTCCTTTTTCAAGATAATCTAAATCACAAAAAATATGAACTATACTGCAAACATTCTTGGATAATGTGAAAGTGGAAAAGGAATACCCTACACAAGTGATGCACACATGTACATTTGAACACTAATAGATTTTTGTAGTTGAAATGCAATGCTTGTTTTAATTTAAATGTAGGATTTTTAAAGCAGGGAGAAATAATGGTTGCCAAATTAATAAGTGTTTCTTTGGGAAAAATTTAAATCTTGTATTGGGTGATGAAGATAATAGAGGGTATTTAATCTTTATTCTTGACATCTAGAGAGAACCCTACAGCCTAACACAATCTAATGGAATTGACCAAAAAAACCCAAATAGACTCAACCCTACTATAGGAGGAAGGGCCTGCAGTAAGAACTTACCATTTTTCAAGAGCTGAGGGTGAATGCTGTTCTGCAAGAGATGAGGGTGAATGTTGTTCTGCAAGAGCTGAGGGTGAATGCAGGGTGAATGTTGTTCTACAAGAGCTGAGGGCGAAGGCAGGGTGAATGCTGTTCTGCAAGAGTTGAGGGCGAATGCAGGGCGAATGCTGTTCTGCAAGAGCTCAGGGCGAATGCTGAGGGCGAATGTTGTTCTGCAAGAGCTGAGGGCGAATGTTGTTCTGCAAGAGCTGAGGGCGAATGCTAAGGGCGAATGTTGTTCTGCAAGAGCGGAGGGCGAATGCCCGTGTGATATCAGACGTTAATGTAGCACACATGTACATTTGAACACTAATATATTTTTGTAGTTGAAATGCAATGCTTGTTTTCATTTAAATGTAGGGTTTTTAAAGCAGGGAGAAATAATGGCTGCCAAATTAATAAGTGTTTCTTTGGGAAAAATTTAAATCTTGTATTGCGTGATGAAGATAATAGAGGGTATTGAATCTTGATTCTTGACATCTAGAGAGAACCCTACAGCCTAACACAATCCAATGGAATTGACCAAAAAAACCCAAATAGAGTCAACCCTACTATAGGAGGAAGGGCCTGCAGTAAGAACTTACCATTTTGCAAGAGGTGAGGGCGAATGCTGTTCTGCAAGAGCTGAGGGCAAACGCTAAGGGCGAATGCTGAGGGCAAATGTTGTTCTGCAAGAGCTGAGGGCGATGCTGTTCTGCAAGAGCAGAGGGCGAATGTGTGCGTGATATCAGACGTTAATGTAGCTATTGCGACGGATACGAAACAATAAAATCATTTTTATGTAGCGCGCGTAAAGTTTCGTATTTGTATTTAGCGCACATATAAGTGTCATTATACCGACGGCAGAAAATGTGTCGCTATTGCGACGAAGGCCTCCAAACGTCGCAATTATGACACTTAGACATTGTCTCACAGTTGCGACGTTTAGAGGCAGTCGTCGCAATAGCGAGGCTTTGGGCCATAGTGTCGCAACTGCGACGTCTTCCTCCAAACGTCACAATTGCGACACTTTTCTAAGTGTCGGTATTGCGACACTTTTCTATAAACATCGATATAGCGCCGATTTTGGGCAGGATGGAAAAAATTTGGGGAAATTTCCGACATTTGGACAAAAGCGTCGGAACCAAGTGTCGGAATTTCCGCTGAATGTAGTAGTGTTATTTAATATTGAAATTTTCATTATTCTCACCAATGTATATACACCCATTATAGTTTATTTTTATGTTCGTAGATGGAAGGTGAAGAAGAAGAAAACAATCAACATTGTTAACAAAACATTCTTGAAAATAATCCAAGTCATGGGAGTAGCTCTAGCAGTGACAACAGTTCAAGTGAAGAATGATGATCACTATGTTTGGATATCAAAGCAAGGAATTGTATTTTTTGAAATATTTTTCTGTGAAATCATAATTTTTGTTTAATTTAATTTACATAGTGTCCCAATTGAAAGACAAAGGGATAACAATAGATGTCCCATTTTGTATGACAAAGGCTATCTTATATATATATAATAAAATATGTTTTAATTTATTCTATTTTGTTCTCCATTGTCGTTGTGAAATGTAACACCACTAATTAAATTTATGGACGATTAAATATTATAATGAAGAGATGTAAAATTTGATTATATGATATAACAAATTAACCCAAACATCACATTTTGATCGACTAATAAAAATTTAATTCATATGAATATTGTTATAAGATATGTGACGTCTTTTGATGAATAATGAATTTTAAAAAATCACAATAATTATGATATGATATAACAAGTTAATCCAAACATCACATTCAAATGCATTAATAAAAATTTAATTAATATGAATATTTTATAAGATGTGTCGACTTTTAATGAATAATGAATTTTAAAAAATCACAATAATTTCACTATGACAGGTCGATGTTTCTAAAAAATACAAAATGAACACTGGTGCATGTCAGTTACTTTACACCAGTGTGTTTGTATGATACAGCACACCGGTGCCTTTCTACGACCTATAGGCACCGCACAAATACCAATACCAATTATCAATCTCGGTGCGTTTGTGTGATACTTCGCACCGGTGCGTTTATGTGAGTCTACGCACTGATGCATTTGTACAACCTATGGGCACCACACAAATACCAATACAAATTAGAACAAATTATGTGTTTATCTGATACTGCACACCAGTGTGTTTCTATAACTCAATGTACTAGTGCGTTGAGACAACTTATGGGCACCGCACAAATCCCAAGACCAATTAGAATGGCCCCGTGCATTGTATCACCAACACTACGCCTTGGTGCAATTTTATACCTTGACGGCCCAATGCACACACCTTATACGGCCCCAAGCCACATTCTAGATGACACGCACCAATGCGTTTACACCTTAGTAGTGCACCGATGAAAAAAACATTCGTAATAACCTCCGGCCACCCAATTTTTTTAGTTGTGTTGAAATTACATTAAAAGCTCCACCAAAACCTCTGTAATTGTAAACGAATGTTGTAGAAAATGTGTTTTTGACGATTTTGGCCAATTTTATAACTAAAAACCTCCTTTATAACCTCCGCTAGAGGGTATTTTCCTTGTAGTGTTGGGTACCTCCAGTTTTTTCTGTTATGTTTTCCTCAACCCCCTTTTCCTACTAAGATCCCCTTTCTCTAGGGAGAGAGAGGGAATGTAACTAACGTACTCGACAAGTCCCAATCTTGGTCCTCTCCCATGTATTCCTAAAATTTTTAGTTAATAAAATTTTAAATATCATCAAAGCATTAAATTAAAAAGAAATCATTTCTCTTTTACCATCATTTCCCAAGTTTGGGAAGTAAAAGTAAAATAAAATAAAAATTTTGATGTACTTGTGGCGTGTTACAATACACTACTTGAAGGATATTAAGATATTAATTACTTATGTAAGTATATGGATAATTGCAGGAATATGCTAATATATAATTTGAATTATTTATAAATTAGAAAAATTACATTTGTCAATATGCTTCATTTCTTATTTGATAATTGGGATGGTAATTTTACAATTGTATTAAGTAAATATGAAAAGTAAATATGGAATTTTCATTTGTTATTTGATAATTTGCATGTTAATTTCATAATTTTCTTATGTAAATTCGAAAAGGTAATCATGGATTTAGAGATGCCAAGTAGATAGTATTCGAAATTCCATGTAGAGAAAACCATGAGAGGATGGTTATTGGAGGAATTATTGAGCCAATGGAGAATTCAGATTGGGTGAGTCCCGTGGTAGTCGAAGAAAACAAGACAAAAGGTGAAATTAGGATTTGTACTGACTTGTGCAAATTGAATGATGCTTGTTTGCATGATCCTTTCCTGACCCCATTATCAGATGAATTTTTGGACAACATAGGAGGGAAGGAAGCCTATTCATTTACTGATGTATTTTCAAGATATCACCAGATAAGGATCACACCTGAAGAGTGAAGCAAGACTACCTTTGTGACAAAATGGGGTTCATTCCAATATATTGTGATGCCATTCGGTTTGAAGAACGTGACATTCATATTTTTGCTCGTAGTAGTTGCTTCTTTCAAAGACTATATCCATAAGTGTTTAGAAGTATATTTTTACAATTGGACTATCTTTGGAATATTGAAGAAATGTGTGTGCAACCTGCTCTTAATGATAGATACTTGTCGGAAGTATCAGATTTCTTTGAATATGAAAAAATTCTTATTCTGTGTTCCTTTTGGTATCCTATTGGGACCTATTGTACGTAAAGAGGGACTGATGTTCAGTCCGGTCAAAATTGATGTCATTATTAATCTAGATCCTCTAAATAATATGAAGTAGCTGCACTCGATCTTGGGACATACTGGATATTATCAGAATTTTATTCAAGCTTATGCACAGATCACTGCACTGATGGAGAAGTTGTTGAAGAAGGACACCACTTTCTGTTAGGATGAGGACTGCTAGAATAGTTTGGACATACTTAAAGAAAGGATGGTGACTGCGCCCATATTGGTATTCCCAGATTGGTCGAATGAATTTCATGTACACATTGGTGCTTCATGTATCACGCTAGGAATGGTATTAGTGGAGTCAAGTACTAGAGATATTGATCATTCAATTGCATTTGCAAGTCAAAGCTGTCAAATATTGAGCACAATTATTCAACCACATAAAGATAAGGGCTAGCCATGGTGTATGCACTGCAAAATTTCTGTCATTATCATCTTGGTGGTCAATTCAAGATGTTCACATATCATTATGCTTTGAAATACCTGGTGAACTAGCATGTGTTGGGGGGGAAGATCTGTAGGTGGATCCTTTTGTTCCAAGAATATGATTTCAGGTGATTGTGAAGCCTGGAAGGTTGAAATAAGGACAATACCAGTTATTGTGTATTGAAAATGGTGAAGAACCAACTAATCTAGATGAGGGGTTACCAGATGTGCATTTTTTTGCTATTATGGTAGTTGATGATCATTTTTCTGATATCATCCATTTTCTAACCACTGGGAGTACGCCTGCAGAATACACGACCAAGAAAAGGGTTAATATATCTACCTTAATATGTACCTCTTAATGAAACCTCATGAGTGACAAAATGTGTGGTCTAATCCTCATAAAAATTTTCAACTTTGAGGAAATTTTGTCGAACACCTTCCAATTGAAGCCATATCTAGATTGTTAGTGGGTAAAATCAAGGACATCCCACCACTTCATTGAAGATATAATTCATTCTATATATCCCCATCACTCATGTGTGAGTCATTCTACGAGAATATAATGTACGTTTGCATCCATTAACATTTCATCACTATATATATATATATATATATATATACTCAATAAATTCAAAATTCAATATTAGTTTTACTGAATAACCAAACTGGATTCATTGTTGACTCAGATTCCCATGTACCACTCTGGTCTTCTACCAAACTCAAAAAAAAATTAGTAACATTTGATCATAATGATTATTCATTACAATATATTCATGATAAGAAACATAAAAATCATTAATATGAACTAATACCATAGTCATCTACATACTATATACTAGGAATCAAACTAAGCACATCATATATCATCATCACATGAAATAATAACCAAGTCATCAATATTTGATATCCTCAAATAATAATTTGTATATCACAACATCTATATTAGAATTCAAATTAAAAATAAAAGGGTCTAACTCAAGCCAGACTCGGGCAAGGAACTAATATAGGTATATCATCTAGGTAAATCCCAACAAAATTGTGATAATGTGGGTGAAAATGACCATAAACCAACTACATGAAGGTGGTTTTAAGAATAAGGAACCTAAAAGGAAAAAACAAACATTGATGCATCTTTATTTTTGTCTTAAAATAAATTTTAAGGCTATATAGATGCTTCATATGCACATAGTGATATTTAGAGTGATGATCAATCATAGTGTATTAAATAAATCCTTGATTTTTTCAAATCAGTTTCCCATATTTAAGGAAATGGATGGTATTTTTTGTAGTAACTTAGTTAAGAGAATATAATACTTACAATATTCCATTGATAATGCTTATTATTAGGAATAATGAATGACGGTCACCCACCAGGGGGTATGATGGGATGAATATAAACATCTTATTGAGCTCCTAAAATTATCTCTCTATTTAAACATATATGGAAACCTTTGAAATTTAATCGCATGGATTGATGAAGTTTTGGACCAACTCAAGGGGTAAATTATTTTAGCAAGATTGAATTGAATTCTGTTTATCACTAGGTACCAATCGAACCCTCTAATGTGTGGAAGACGGCCATCAAATCCATGGAGGGAATTTTCAAATGTTTTTTCATGCCTCTTGGGTTGACAAATTCCCCCACAACCTTCATGAGGTTTATGGATGAAATATTGCAACCCTTCACCAACTCATTTGTGGTGGTGTATTTGGATGGCATCCCGATCTTTAGCCAAAGTTGGGAAGAGAACCTCCACCACATTCGACAGGTCCTACAAACATTACGGCAACACAAGTTGTGTGACAATTTGAAAAAATGTACTTTGGGCATGACCCAGACTCAATATATAGGGTACATCATTGATGAGCGAGGTGTGCATGTGGACCCAGCCAAGATATAGGTCATTCAGGATTGGCCAACCCTAATCACTCTAACATAGCTTCGTAGATTTCTTGGTCTTGCCAACTTCTACCTTAGGTTTCCATTGGGATTCTCTCATATCACTTTTACTTTGAGTCAAGTCACCAAGGGAGGAGTGAAAGAAAATTACTTTTGGTAAAAATCCCAAAAAAATGCATTTTCCAAGTTGAAACATCAACTCTTCTTTGCACCAGTTCTCACATTACCAAACTTGCAACAATCATTTGAGATTGAGAGAGATTTATCAACTATGTTATTTGTGCAATTGTCACTCAACAGGGGAATCCAATGGCATATCATAGTGAGACACTTTCAGACATAGTTCGAAATAATCCCACCTATGACAAAGATTTATCTTTGTGCAAGCTCATCGACAAGGGAAGCATTACACCATGGGGAAGGAAATGGTCATCCACACAGACCACTGACCCCTATAGTTCATACAGACACAAGGTAAGTTGTAGAATGTTCGCCATTAGAAATGATCCACATACCTGCAACAGTTCCATTTGAACATTAAGTAGAAGAAGGGCATCATCAACAATTTTACATACTGCCTCATCCAACCATCGATCGTGGTGATGACCACTGTGCTCGACTATTCTGAGCACGAGGTTTTTAGGTGGCCACATCTTCACAATAGCGATCTAAAATTCAACAACACATACCAGGCACTCCTGGAACGCAGGAAAGTTCCAAATTTTCACCTTTAGGATGCATTGTTATGCCACTTGGGACACCTTTCTGTTACTTCAAGCGAGCATGCCAAGATGATTTGGGAAGCACATTACAGTCGGGTAGTTGGAAATTTTAGGGTGGAGAAAAGAGTGGTAGTACTATAGAAGTATTTCTATTAATCAAACCTTCAACAAGATGTTGGGAAGTACATCAGATCTTGCACTCCCTGTACCATTGCCAAACCAACCATCATGAAGCAAGGCCTATATAATTCACTTCCTACCCCTAGTCAATATTGGGAATCCATATCCATGGATTACATGTCGGCTTTCCTTCTACAAATAATGGAAACGACTTCATTTTTTTGTTCGTCAAAAAATTCTCTAATATGCTCATTATGGTGGCCTCCAAGAAGAGTATCACAGTATAAGCCACTACTAAACTCTTATTTGAAAGAGTGTGGGTGCACTTTGGGAATCCAAAATCCATTATCTTAGATTGGTAAAGTAGGTTCCTAAGTACATTTTGGTCAAGTCTCTGGTTGATGCTGGATACCAAGCTCACTAAGTGCAAATTTATGGCCAAACAAAGGTCGTCAACAAGATGATTGTACACATTATTTGCATGTAAAACTTGAAGCACCCACACACATGGGATGAAAGCCTCCCTTATGTCCATCATAACTACAACTGATCTCTCCATATCTCAACTGGACATATCCCCTTTCAGGTGAGGTTGGAATTCTAGCTATTATGTCCCATTGATGTGGCCATACCATTTGCAACTACTCAGGCAGATTTGGCTCATGTCTAGCCCAAAGCTGATAGGGTGGACAACTTCATTGATCACATTGATCATGTATTCCAATAGGTGCATGAAATGTTGGACAGAACCAATTTCAAGTTCAAGCAGCGACATGATTAACATCGGGTGCCACATAAGTTCTAGGTGGGCGAAAAAATTTGGCTACATTTGCGAAGGGAGTGCCTCCTTGGACCACAACGCAAGATTCATCCACTATGATATGGTCCATACACAATCACCAAGGCTATAGGGGGGAATTTCTTTGAGCTCTGCATTCTACCATTCCTTGGTCTACACCCTGTGTTCAATGTGAATCCCCTTTGGCCATACTTTCCACCATTAATAGGAACATCTGATGTTGGAGAAGAACTCACACCAATCGATTTAAATCCAAAATACATGGAACAAGCCACAATTGATAGGATCATGGACACACATATCAAAAACACCCACCAACTGGGGATATAGCTACATCGAGTTGTCAAATCATGCCAACTCCTTCACTAGGGACCAAGTTCAACAAAAATTTTCTCACCTTATGGAGGCTCTAGACACAATGGGGGTCATTGATTCCTAAGGAGGGAGAACTGATCCAAGTGTATAATGGTGTTGACCCACCTATTACACCTATACCTCCATTTGGTTTCATCATTTTCCTTGTTTATAACATAATTTACTATTTTTAGTAGTTTTTCAGGTCCTGAACTTCTAAAGAAGTTTTGATCCTCTAAATGATGTTTTTTTAATGTCCACAATAGGCCTGTACCTATGGCTATAGGAAGGAGACTATAGAAAATTATATAGTACCCATAGATATATTTCCAACAAGGTATCATACACGCCAAATAGAGATAATATGACCAAGTTATGAACCCAGGAATTTGGCTACCCAATTAACCCCAATGGGGCCCAAAAACGCTTGGTGTTTCATCTCCTCGGGTTATGGTTTTGGTTTTTTAGGGTTTCCCCTTGTTTTTCAATATTCAAAATTCCCCTAAGCCTCATTTTAACACTGTTTAGAGGCATGTAGTTTCCACATATCTTCTTAGAGATAACTTGCCATTGCCCGAGCTAGTTTATTTCCATTCTGTATGTAACAATATTTAAATTCTTTAATATTAATGAAACGAAGTTTATTTTTGATGCACCTCTATGTTTATGTTCACAACTTTATTCTATTGTGTTCTTACATAAGTTTGGATCAGCACCTGTCGTCGTAGAAAAAATTTCCTCTAAGTAGAATGTGGTTTCTTAGTAATTTCTCTTATTCACTGCTTTTCAAATGTCCATAATGATGAGGGCAATGATTGGAAGTGAACTTTATAACAACCCCAAAAACTAAAAGAGTTCAGTCACCGAAAACATCTCAACATCTATCTATTCAAGAGAATTCATCTTCAAGCTCTTCTCATTTACTATAGGGGTTTGAACATCCATTATTTTTTCACCCTACCACATGGCCAAGTTTCTTAATTTTTCCATTTTCTTAATTTATCGTCTCCTTTCATGAATATATGGTGCATAACCAATTTCCACCCTTCTATTATAAATTATATTGTCTCCATTCTCATAAACTATTTATCGTCAAACCCTAACAAGGGCACATGACATAATCTTAAGCTTAAAACCTTAAAAAAATGTACAATATATAAAAAGCCTAAAATAGACACTGCAAACCCTAGTTGTTATATTTTAATCTATCCCTTGGAAACATTTAAACCTAATTACTCCTAAAATAAGGTCATTCAACCCTTACTTATAGTGTTGCAACCAAGAAACTACAAGTTTCAACTATTAAAATTCAAGTTCGATTTTTCTTAGTCCATCACTTTGTTCCCAAATATTCCTGGTGTGCATTTATGCACATAAGCCCTGCCTTTTACCCTTTGAAATCCATGCAATTTAAAGTTTTTTTTTTAAAACACAAACATATATGAAAAACATTAACAAATATTTAAATGTATTAATGTTACCTATGAGTAAAAAAATGCTCTCCAAGTTGAATCATTTAATTTGGCCTTGAAATGAAGGTTGAGCGTGCATTTTTGTGAATCATGCAAAAAGTACCTTACAATCACTAAAATGCACACCTAGGATTCATTTATTGGCCAATGTGATTGATTTAAATTCTAAATTGTTTATTTAATTATTTTACACACTTTTTCATTGGTGTACCTTTACTTTTCTCTTAAATATTTATACTTCATATTTCATACACCATTTTATGTTTTTATTCAACTTGCCTTATGTGAAAGTCTTGTATAAGTGGGAAACATAGTTATATATGATATTTTTCAAACATGATCCAAGGTCATATCCTAAGGTTAGAAATTTTCCAATCATGTTCCATTTCAAATTTCATTACCAAGAGTGTAATTGATTTGGCCTGGGAGTTCATATTTGTTTTGACTATGATCGTTGGAATATATGATCAATTTCTATTCTGGTAGAATTTATCCCTACGAAATTGATCCAATTTGGAACATTTTTTCACAACGGAAATTTATATGTGCAAAATTGATGTTAATTAGGAGTAAAAAAGTACTCTCCAATTTGAACCAGTCAATTTTTCCTTGAAATGAAGGTTGGCGTTCATTTTTATGAAGTGGGCCAAAATTGCATTGCTTCACTAAAATGCATGCCCATGCTTCATTTATTGGAAAATATGATCGATTCAAATTGTATATTGTTTATTTAATGGCTTTACACACTTTGTCATTGTTATATATTTACTTTGAGCTTAAATATTTATACTTCATATTTCATACAACATTCTAATTTGGTCTTCGACTTTCCTTATGTGAAAGTTGTGTATAAGTGGGAAACATAATTATGTAGGATCATTTTCAGACATGATGCAAGGTTATATATTAAGGTTATTAATTTTCCAATCATGTCCCATTTCAAATTCATTTACCAAGAGTGTATTTGGTTTGGTCTGGAAGTGCATATTAGTTCCAACTGTGATAATTGCCAGATATGATCAATTGTTATTTCGACAAACTTGGATTTAGTGTATAACATTTAATTTATGAAAACGACTAGGATATGTTTCATAAAATGGTATTATACTTGGGTTTCAATGATCATTACTGCACATTAAATTAATTACAAGTCCCGGTATTATTTTATTGAGGCACGCACAACTTGAATTTAACCATACAAAATCGATCCAATTTGGCGTATTCTTGCACAACATAAATTTCTATGTTAAAAATTAATGTTAATTATAAGTAAAAAAGTACTATCTATGTTGAGTCATTTAATTTTTCCTTGAAATGAAGGTTGGGCATGCATTTTTTTCAAATAAGACAAAATTTCATCGCTTCACTAAAATGCACGCTTAGACTTCATGTATTGGCCAATATAATAGATTCAAATTGTAGAATGTTTATTTAATTGTTTTACACACTTTTGAATTATTATACATTTACTTTGACCCTTAAATAATTATTCTTAAGAATCCATAAAACATTCAAATTTTTTCTTCAACTTGCATTATGGGAAAGTTGTGCATATTTTTTTCTTTAGCTTGTTGTTGGGTAGAAAATTTTCCCTTTTGATTCAGATCAATAGTTCTAAATATTCACATTAATTGTTAATCTGGGTAGGTTTTTCTATTTCAAGGTTATTATGCAAAATATATGAAAGGGAAAATGATGACTAGAGCTAATTAATATCAAACTCAAATGTTGTAATCACACTCTCAACAATTTAACAGTTTGGTTGTTAAACTCTCAAACCTTGTTCACACTCTCAACAAATAAACACACAATGCAGAATAAAACCACTTTGTCACATTGTCACCCTTATTTAAAAAATAAAAGAACTCCTCAAAACCACTCTCTCTATAAGTGTTAAAACATGCATTCAAATGAAATGAACACATAATGAAACAGTAACAAGAATTAAATAATTCTCACACTAACAAAGGGGCCAATCCAAGACATATTTTGCTACACAATATGAAGGTTAGGATTATGCAATCATTAAAGCATCAACAAGAGTAGTAATAATAGTAACAACAATCACACATAAATTATAAATGATAGTAAATAAATCAAACAACTATAGTACCTTCCTAACCAGTGGTCCCTACTAGGAAGGAGGGCCCTTTCTTTCTTAGCAGATGTTGGTACACTGCATAACACGCAAGCTAGTGAACATAAAGGTATTGTATAATTCTACAATTTACTAATGTTTATTAGAATTTTTGCATGTTTTAGATCATTGGAATGAAATCTTAGTTGTAACTTATTTGAAATTTTACTATGGTATATATGCAGACTTTGATATGTTGTAATATGATTATGGTTTTGTTTCATGTTTTGTAATATTATAAATCTAATAGAAATATTAAATATTGCATGAAATAAATAATAACTTTTCATTTTGAATTTCGATTTTTTGCAGATCACAGGTCTTCCAGAAGATCCAGCTGATCCTAAAATTGATCCAGATTATGTTGGGTCTAGTTCAGACATTCGAGACAAAGGTGATGAGGTATATGGAGAGGATACTGAGGAAAACCATAATGATGATGACAATGATGATGATCAATATGTTGATGATCATGATAGAGATGATGATGATGAGAAATCTACTGGTAGTATCCAATGACATTGATCATATATATTCCATCATGGATCATTGTTGATAAATATTTATAATGGCCCTTTTCATTTTTATTATCATATATACCATTTTCATTTGCAATACCATATTGATTTTTATTATTTTTACTTATATCATTTGGACATGTTTATCTAGGTCTGAATTATGTGTAGTTGGTCACAAACCAACAATTTGTTTATTAATAATATAAAAATACAGGCTATAGTTAATCGTGGAATGGAAAGAAAATGGATGAGAAATATAATCGTGTGTCATCATATTATTCACATGATTTACATTTATAATACATTATTGTGACCCTTGGATTCATCTTCTAAGATCTCTTGGACTTCTTATGTCCATTCATATTATACAACAACCCTTAGAGGATTAGGTGTCCAACATTCCCCTGCTTAATCCGAAGGGATATGTGTGAGTCCAAGAAGAGAGTTGTAATACAAAATGGTAGCAATAGGCTGAATGTGCTCTCTGACATGTTGGCATAAGGAGGTGGTTTAAGGATTACCACCAACACTTGACTCTTAGTTCAGTTCCCAGAACTCTTCCAAATTTGGCAAGAAGCTGCGGTCTTGTGCTAGAGGAAGTGCTCCTCCTATTTTGAAGAGGGAGACCTTCAACCTAGAAGAAGGGAGGTCTACAACCTACGATGGTATAAGGATGACCACCAACTTTGGAATGCTTGATGCATTTCCTGGAACTCTACCAAAATTGGTAAGAAGCTAAAGTCTTCTGCTAGATGAAGTGTCCTAAGAGGAAGAATATCAACCTCGCATAGATGGTTTAATGTTGACCACCAACCAAAGGAATTCTCAAGGGAATTTGTGTTTCTAGCTACAACTATGAATATGGAATGGTAGATTGTGGCTCAGGCTCACTTGAACTTCTGTGTCTCTAGCTATAAATCTGAATCTAGAATGATAGGTTGTGGCTCAAGCTCGCTTGAACTTCTGTGTCTCTGGCTACAAATTTGAATTTGGAATGATAGGTTGTGGCTCAAGCTCACTTAAAATTCTATGTCTTTGGCTACAAATATGAATCTGGAATGATAGGTTGTGGCTCAGGCTTGCTTGAAATTTTGTGTCTCTAGATAAAAATATGAATCTGGAATGATAGGTTGTGGCTCAAGCTCGCTTAAACTTCTGTGTCTATGGCTACAACTTTGAATTTGGAATGACAGGTTGTGGCTCAGGCTTGCTTGAACTTTTGTGCCTCTGGTTACAAATCTAAATTTGGAATGACAGGTTGTGGCTCAGGCTCGCTTGAACTTCTGTGTCTCTGGCTACGACTTTAAATCTGGAATGATAGGTTGTGGCTCGGGCTCACTTGAACTTCTGTGTCTCTGGCTACAACTCTGAATATGGAATGACATGTTGTGGCTTAGGCTCGATTGAAATTCTATGTCTTTGGCTTTGAAGCTTGTAGATGACCATCATTTCCCCCCCTTTTAGATACAAGGTGAGATGATGGTGAAAACTCAACTACAAGACTATTCAATACTCTAGAACAAGTTCTAACATATGACTGAAACATCTTCTTGGTTGTTGATGTCCATTTCCAAGAAGAAATCCATCCAAGATGAATCTTTGTTCTTGTATGAGGCTTGTTTCTAAATCATCTGTCTGAAGAATGAGTGTGCCGACCATAGCGCTTGCAAGGGTGAATATCAAAATAACGATCTTTCATATGGCCAACTCGATCATAGTGTTGGAATTTCATAATATTTTGTTGAAGAGGATTAGAATATAGAACAACCAAAGGTGAGCTATCATGAAGAAATCCGGCACTTTGAAATTTTATGGGCTTGGAGTAGTCCAGAATATGAAAAGACACCTTCTTTTCATATCCAAGACCAATTATGTGCTTTTTATGGACAAGCTCTTCCGAAGGTCTGATGATGGGCTTGGGAAGTGCAACTTGAACATGCAAATATTTTCCTCAAATTGGCACTTGATGGGGATCAACTTCAACTTTACTTACTTGCCACTAATGGTAGTCTATCTTAGTGTTCTAAACAAAAACAGGTTTAGAATGATGACTCCATTATTGTAATTCTTCTTGCTAAAGATGAGACTCAAGCTGCAAAAAGGTAATATTTTCCTATGCATTTTGCAAGCATGTTCAAATGTCTATGAGAGTGATTTTTTTGAATTTTACCATATCATCAACAATGGTCCATTGCATCATGGTATTCAGTAATTCTAACATATTATTCATTCGAGCCATTTTAATTGAACAAATAAGGTGAATCTCACAGATATTTCTTCCAAGAATGAAGAAATTATAGTAATCAATTTCAAGATTGCAACGTTTTCAAAGCAACATACATCAATTCAAACCCATGGAATTTCAACCTCCAACACTTTATTTCGAACAAAACAAAGCCAAACATATTTTCTTATGCAATGCTAAACGCTCAACATTCAAATTCTCATGCCAATGCACCAATATCCTATGTAGCTCTAGTTTATTTAATAGCTAAATATTTCACCTCAAACAATGAAAACAATTCACATCAGGATAGAAAATATTTAATAGCTAAATATCATACTAAAAAATTTCAGTAATTTTGTTCAGATGACTACAGGCATTGGCATTCTTGTGAGGGATAACTCAGGATATTTTAGTGTTGCAACGGAAGGGTGTAGGAGAATCCGACAATGGTAGTACAATGGTTAATGGTGTTGTACAAGGTCTACATGTAGTGGAATCAAAGGATTCACTAAATTCCCTACCTAGCTTGAAGTTTCCTACAAACATAAAGCAAAGATGGGATTGCTTCAATAGCTAGCAAAGGTGGCAGTCTATCTCTCGATGTCAGGCAGAGGGAAGTGGAAGTAGAGGGTGGAGGGAAGAGGGGAGCACAGAGGAGAAGGGAGGAGGGTGGAGGAGGGAGAAAAAGGAGGTAGGCGCATTACAGGAGGAAAAGGAGAGTAGCGGGAGAGAGGTGTTATGTAGAGGGGGTTGTGGGATGTGGGAGGAGGGGAGACTAAAGGAGAATGGAGGAGTGCGGAGGAGGGAGAAGTGAGAGGTAGGAGCATTTCTGGAGGAGGAGGAGAGTTTTGGGAGCAGGGTGCTGCATAGAGGGGGCTGTGGGAGGTGGGAGGAGTGGAGCACAGAGTAGAAGGGAGCATGGCGAAGGAGGGATCAGCGGGAGGTAGGATCATTGCGGGAGGAGGAGGAGAGCAGTGTATGATGACTATATGGAGGGAAAGAGCCTGCATATGCCTAGGAGGGAGGCTATTAATGGATGATTGTTGTTGTGTATAGTTTAAATCATGGGAATCTCAATACTTCTAGGAAGCCAAGAGGCAGTCCTTCCTTGTTCCATCACCCCATGAAAATAATAATAATGCCTTACAAAGACAGTTAAATTTCAAAGAGGATAAAGTCTTGTGGGCAGAGAACTACACCGATGAAGAAGTAAAGGAAGGGGCCAAGGCAGCTAATACCTAGCTAAGGTAACTAGAATAGAAATAGTTATACCTAGGCAGCAATGTGGGCGCAACTCACTCCAATCTATGCACTAGTTCAGTCTTCTATGCACCAGGAGGCAAAGCAATTCGAATTTTCAACAATTAGAATACAATGTAGTCTTCAACTAGTGCAGAAAATGCATGGAATTTTGCAGTGATATGCCAGTCTACATAAATGCAAGAACATAGGAAGGTGTGAGTTACAAAGGCATAAAGCCAAAAAATGGGCTGGAAGAATCTGAAAACGTCAGGAATACAGCTAGTCTGAAAACCACCGACTCACAACAATTACATAGGGCATGAATAGGAATACACCTACAACTCTGATACTATGTTAAACACACATGGAATGTACATAAAATATGTTAGTCATCAGTATTTTTCACCTATTGATGATGACTAGAAGCCAAGTTTTCTAGTAGTTGATCTCCAATTTGTCAAATTTGTCAGCTAGAAAACACCCATAAAAATTTTGCCCTCCTACCTTTTCAATCAGCCTATGATGAGAAAAAACCTAATTCTCAAGCCTTATCTAGTCTCATTCATACAAACTTGTCCATCAGATCCAAAGAGAATACTCCAAATCTGTAAAAAATCTCCCCTAAGTTAGGTAGTGGCACTTTAGGCATTCCTCCCTTGGCAAACTATCTTAAGCCAAAAGAACCTTTGTCTAACCAACCAGTCATTAATGGCCCTTATATTCTGTAAAAAAATCTTGATACACCCTCAGGTCCCACCACTAACAAGTCTAGGTGTCTTAGCAGTGCATATGCCACAAGTCAAACTGATATTAGGTGGATTTACAGTGTTTCAATGTATTTTTCAAAAATGAGAAGTGTACCAGTGTTCCAGAAGACATTATTAAACTTAACATGAGAAGACAGATGCTTCTCATGTGGTTTTGAGCCTGGGATGCAAGTACTAGACAAAGAGGTATTTCAATGAGCTCCTGCAAACACAGCCAAAAATGTTAGTGACTAATGACTAGCAAGTAATACTCTGCAGATACAAGTCAGGTTGCTTCTAATGTCTAAAGATGTATAAGGCTATTTTAACAACATGATTTTATATCTCAGAGAATTGACCCTCATGGCATATTGTCAATTTATCACTTTTATTTACTTAACTGTGAATATGCACTACAAGAAAAGATGACACATTTTGACAAAGGGATGAAATAGCATCACTGTGTAAAACCTCCTCCAAACATGAGCAGAGGGTTGGATGACTGTGTAAAACCTCCTCCAAACATGAGCAGATGGTTAGGTCATTGGTTGAAAACCTCCTTCATTTAAAAGCATATGGATAGGAATATTATGCTGGCCTCCTTCATTTAACAAGCAGAGGGACAAGAAAAGAGGTGTACCCTCATTCAAAAAGCACAAAGCTAACAATGCTGCAAATGGCCTAAAAATCTTGTTTACACCTTTTCTCCAATGGATGAAGACCACTAACACAACAGTGTTGTTTCAAAGATTGCTTACATGGTTTCACTGTTTGAAAGACAAAATTGAAATACAGTGTGAAACTATTGGGTGATTATGAATAGAAAATGTTGTTAAGAAGCTGGCCAAGTAGTGGTATTTTGGTGTTCAAAGAAGCTTTGCTTTTCCTGTCCATGAAGATATTTTTCAAAACCTCATTAAATTGACAAGAAGATAGACTAGCCTTACTTCTGAAGAAGACCTTTGCAAATAAACAACACAGAGATAGTATGTGTGAAGAAAGGATATCACAATTGTTTCGAGTTCAGAGACAACACTCAAAGAAACAAGATATAGGTAAAACCATGGGTGAATGCAAATAAATTTTGTCATCCATAGTCAAAGGAAAATATCCAAGGGCGCCTGATTGTTTTGATCAAACTGCACAATAGCCATAATTATCATCAAAACACCAGGAGAGCAGAAATTCTCAAAGTAAGTTTTAGAGTGGTGATTCATCTCCTTCCAAGATATGGTGAAGGATGCCTCAAAAATCTTGGATATGACTCTTAAACAGTGCTCCTCTAAAATTCAGAAATAAACAAAGGTGACAGGTTTATTTTCTAGGCAAGAAACAGTGAAAAAGTAGTAAAAAGGAGCCATGACTATGGTGTCATTCAAAATAAGCCTCCACAGCATTTAAAATCGAAATATGGGCCTTTGTGATGTTAAAAGGTGATTTAAGTTTTTTTATATGACAAAAGGGGGAATTTTTAAACTCCAAACCCTCACAAAGGCCAAATACGAAGATGTGTTGGTTTTTTCTACTTTAAAAGGAGGAGAGACCGTTGGCAAAGTCTCATGTGCAAATTAAAAGCAACCAAACAAACGCTCCCTAATTTCTTTCACCAGAGAAGCAAGTGATTTCAGCGTTTTTCAGAATTTCAAGGCCTTGAAGCTTGCGTGGCACACCTGTGAGCGAAGTTACAAAGGGTTATAATGGTTGTGCAGCGCGCCTGTAGCGCCCATTCAAACACCGCCCGACGCTGACCCGACTGCGTGGATTTATTTTAAGTGAACGTGCCGCTCACCCAAACACCTTCAAAAAACTCTGTGGAGCTGCCCCAATCAATCAAACAAGGTCCTCAAGCTTTTCTTTGAGGTATTCTACTTTTCCTCTTGGAAAAATTCAAATATTGAAAGGGTGTTTGCCATGTTGTTTTGCTATAAGGAGAAATAGTGCCTTTGAAACCATTTCATGATTTAAAAACATGATATAGACAGTTGTATATGAGACAAAGTTTTGTCAAAACTGGAGAAAAACTTTCTTGAGCTTAGGGGGTCTCAAATCAATTTGGAGGTGTCTTAACATTGGCTTTAAAGAGCAGTTTGTCATATAAAGAGCACAAGACAAAAACAGTGATAAGAGGGTAGGGTTTTTGAGAAAAATCGGAGTTGTTTATTACTGTGAGTATCACAGACCATTGTAGTGGTAGGTAGGGTGTGTTTTTATCAGTCTTAAGGGGCCTTAAATGCTTTTGAGAATAGTGAAAACCATACACAAACTACAAGACCAAAATTACAGAGTTGTAGAGATCCCATAATTGCTGGAAAGTGTCCTAACAGTGGTAAGACAAAAATAACCCCTATCTGCAAAATCAAAGGTGAAAACAGTGATCATAATGTGAAGGCTTGGTAAATATAAAAACTTCCTATTTATGTTATGAGACAAAAAACTCTGTACAACCTCCATAATTCAAAAAATAGAGTGTGTTGAAAGATTTTTTAAAGTCAGTTGAGGGTGTTTTTGTCTACCTTTGTGAAGAACAGTGAACAGTAGAAGAATATTGTTTGGGGGAACACTGTTTTGTTTCTGTCAAAACACAAAAGATCCTTGTTCAAACAAGGGATCACCAACACATCTTTTCAAGATTTTCCCCAAGCACAGTGATAAGTTGATTTTGTTTCATTTGAAAAATACTTGTCAATTGGCATCAAAGAGGATAAAATAGTGACTTAAAAAGAGAAACAGGGGTGTTTTTGAGAAACCATTTCAAGGACCATTTGAGGCAGCTTGTTTTTGCAAAGAGTATGTAAAACAAAATGCCTCCCAGGCAAGACAGTAGAAGTGGCCTTCACAGGAGGTTTGAACCTGTTTCAACTGAAGAGGTAAATTCTCATCCATCAGTCATGTTTAACTTTCATGAGGTTGGATGTCTAGAGTTTTTTCAAAGGGTGCAGGAGGTGAAAATATATTCCCCCTTGACACATATTTGTGCTTTGAGATTTCAAGGGAAACACTTTTAGCTGGCAGGCTTGGATTTCAAGTTTTCTCCTAGATCCATTTCCAAGGCCACCAAAATCCCTTATGTCAAAGAGAAGTGGTTTAAACAGAGCCACCTAGACTCAGAATAACACAAACCATTTTTGAAGCCTGAGCATAGAGATACATGTCCATCCATTTTTCCTTTCTCATATCTGTTGACAAGTTATGCTCCCCTCATGAAGATAATCACGAAATACTTCACTTGCGAGGGAAGGTTCTCCCGGGTCTATGCTTACCATGTCCAGTTTCTCATGCATTTCACAAGGGCCAAATTGTTAAATCTCCCTTTCTTCCTCCATAGAAGTATTGAAAAAATGGCCTCCACTGTTCAGAAAAAAACCTCCTTCTCAGCAGTCAGCTTGCCTTTTCCATCATTCCCTCATCAAGGTTATCATTCTTCATCAACATGAGAAGAAGGAAACCTCTTGGGACACTTTCATTGCACATCCGGATTTCACCACTGTTCCTTCTTTTCATACATCTCCTTCACCTTCCACTCACCATCCTTCACCTTCTTCAAGTAGGCCCATTCCCAAGAAGCTCAAATTTCCCATGACTGATGAGGAAGAAGAGCATGATGAAGATGAGCATCAACATGATGATGAACAGTAGAAAGATGAAGATGAGCAGCAAAATGAAGATGATGAGAAGGATCATGATGATGAATAGTAGCATGATGAAGCAGGGCAGCAAGGGGAAGAAGAGCATGATGAAGAGGGGCAGCAAAGTGAAAAAGAGGACAGTGAGGCAGGGTAGCAAGGTGAAGAAGAACACAGTGATAATATGTAGCACAGTGATGAAGAGCAGCACCATGAAGAAACTCAAAACAGTGGCAAGGATGATGAGGAAAGTAACAAGGTCAAAGAGCCAATAGATCATGTGCTAGCTGCCTCTCCTAGGCAAGGGGCCATGCTTTCTTCTCCAAAAGTGGCCAAGCCCCAGACATCAAGGAAAAGGGTGCCTAAAACTATAACTCCAAATGTTACTAGGGCCCTCCGAAGCAAGGGAAAATTTCCCAAGCAGCCCATTGTTGAATAACCCAAGAGGAGGAAGACCAAGAAGGCCACCCAAAGCAAGGGAAAGGAGAAAGAAGAAAGCAGCCATGAAAAGGAGAGGGAATTTGACATAATTCAAATCCAATGTGATGATAGTGACAATGAGGCCTGAATCCTAGAGACTCTTTTGATCAATAGAGAAAAAAAAATTGATGCTTTGAGGGAAGATCTAGAGAGGGATAGAAACTTCAATCACTTTTTGCAAACTCAAAATAAACAGATGAGTGTCCACATGGCGGTATATGATACCCAGGCCATCAAATACAAAAAAGAGGCCTCCAAGGCGCAAGTTAAATTGGAAGAACTCATGGGTGAGTTCAATGAGAGTGAAGATGAAGATCAATCCAAGAGAAATAGGCCAAGAACCATGGGACTCAGAAGAGCCATTGAGAAACAAAAGGAGGAAGAAGCTGCCCTTCTCCAATCTATTCCTCTTACTACTTTGTTCACCCAAGAGATAGAGAACAATCGAGAAGCATGGCTCGAGAGGGTGAATGATCACTTGGAAAATAATTTGGAGAAGGCCAATAGAGATTTTCACCTTCAAAGGAGGATGACCGGGCACTATAAGAAGCTCAATCAGTTCGCCCGGCGGAAATTGAAGGCCACACAAGAAAAACTCAAGGAAGCTCAAAGGAGGCGCCCGGCACCAAAAATGAAGAAAGACACCTCAAAGCTCCAAATTTTTTCCTCGGCTTCACAACATGTTTCTGATAACCCTTTAGGGTCATGCTCGCCAAAATTGGGAGAAATTCAACAAATTTTTGTTTTTTTGTCATTTTTGAGTTTTTGGCTAAAAATCATGGGCATCGCCATTTCTGTTTGGGGCATCCTCAAAGGATGAAAATTGTATCATTGGATGACATAATTTCAAGGGCATATAATCAGTGATTTTCAGATCAATTGAAGATGATTTTATCCCCCAAAATGGTGAAAAACACTCACTTTTTCCATACTCTGCCCCGTTTATCAGCAAAGTCTATTTTTTGGATTTTTACACACAGGTCATCCTTTGAAAGACTTCCATTGATAATTTTGGAGAAAATTAAGTACTTTCAGAAAAAAAAACATTCATATCTTTCCAACGAGCCATCACGGGCCTCGTTTCGACATCAGGAAGGCGTCCAAAAGTTGTCGGCAAGACACGGGACTTTCTGCTGATATATTTCTTAAGTATTTTTGTGAAAAATGTACCTTTCTAGAGTGACTTTTCCTCATGTGCGTTCAGCTATTTTTGGGCATGATTAGTTATGAAAAGTCAATATATTTTAATTTTTTAGCATTTTTGAGATATTTTATTAGATATTTTGTGCCTTAGGATTTGCAAAGCCTCAAGCACAAAATCAGATATTTTTTATGGGCCAATCAGATTGAAAGTTGCACTAGGAGGTTTTCCCTCATCTTGGCCTATATATTCCAAGAGAATTCATTGTAAACAAGGATGAACTTGATGAATAGAAGCAATATATGGTTATACAAGCTTGGAAGAAACACTTGTCTCATGCATTGGATAGTTTCTTGAATGTTTTTGGATGATGAAGGAGGTCCATTGTTGGATTCCTTGACTTGGTAAAATGGTATAGTGTCCCTCTCTGTTATGCTTCTTAGTTTTCATTCATAATTCCGTGTTCTTGCTTGTTATAAGACAGTAGAGAATAGATTTGATACATGCCCTTGGAGGCACCTCAAATTTCCTGTTACTTTATAACTTCTATGTTTTCTTCCTTCTTAGTCATATCAAAGAATCCTTGATTGCTCTTTGATAACTGAAGAAATTGTTTTCTTGTTTCATTTATGGTTTTATGCATGCTAAATATGATTCACGATATGCCCTGCTTACTCATGGCTAGTCATAGCTCCACCTCTTAAACCTTTCTTTGATTGTTTGATTGTCATTTGTTGAACCAAGGAGGTCTTGTACTGATCTTGCCCTTTGCCTAAAACTATGCAATCTTGCTTAAAAGTGCCTAATAGCTTGAAATACTATGCTTAGGCATTTCCTCATAGTGATTTGAGTTGTTTGTTTGTATTAAATGTATTTCCCCAAAGTTTGATAGCAATTTCCCAAAGTTAGAGAGTCATATATCTCTATGTATTGCTTGAATCTTTATTTCTATGCATTGATCAGTTTATAGTTACATTTCTCATGATTAATGGTTATCCCTACCATGTTTGTGTCAGCTATTGAACTATTTATGCTTGAAATCCTTTTTTCTTCACAAATTTAGTGTCCACCTCACTCCATTTTACCTCGATCAAATCGGCCCTTCAGCAACCTTGTATCATCGTTTGAAAGCTTTCTTGACCTTTTCGACCCCATAGCCCAGTTATCTGACAATATTTTTATCTATCTTAGTCTTTGATCAATTCATCCCTCAAAAACCTAAAATCAAAACGAAAAACCTACTTCATAACTAGCCTAAAATCAGAAACACAAGAAGAAAATACACATATATCCCTTACACAAATAGAGAGAGCCCTCTCTGAGTCCAGGAAGGCTAAGTCCTTGGGCTCCAAAGACTGGTTTGATGTTACCCTGTCACTTGGCTCGCCAATCAGCCAAATCATGGGACCCTAACATAATGGCGATCATGGTGGGACTCTTAGTTAGTGACAATCTAAGTACACCTTAGGACTCTAGAAATCCCTTATCTTCAAGAATGCCTACCAATTTAGCCACCTCATCGCCACACTAACATAATGGTGATCACGGTGGGATTCTGAGTGATAAACAAACTTATATTCCCTAAACATTCCAGCAGCCTTGCGAATACTATCTGATTGAATTATCCCAAAACTCACTAACATAGTGGCGATCATGGTGGGACCTTCCAAATTAGTGACAATCTAAGTACTCCTTAGTAACTCTCGAAGTCTCAATCAAACTTAGAAAACTTAAGTGTTGTTTTAAGAGTAGAAGATAGCTTTTTCACCATCTTAGCAAAATTATGATTCAGTAATAGGAAACTCTTCCAAACCTCATAAGCTACACCTAAAAACTCAGAAAACCCTAAAACATCCCCAGATTGGATTTTCCCTAGTTATTGGTGGTGGACCATAGCTACAGCTCTACAAAAACAACCAAGTTCCACCTGGCGACTCCAATAGCCTCCAGTAGGCCTAAAAACTCCATTAAAAACCAAAAAATTTATAAACCATACCTTTCTGTTGACTCATCCTTTCCAAAACTTAAAACTCATGGTGCAAACTCTATGATCAGTGACAAACTAAGTATAACTTAGTGATTCAGAAACTTCACCTAAACATAGGATAAACATAAACAAACTTGCAAATAGAACCATTAGCTTTTCCAGACAGCCTATCAAACTGTTGAAACCAAGTGAATCACTCTTCCTTGCAAGTATTCATCTCAAAGTTTGCTAGAAGACTTTTTCCTGAAAGCATCTTTGATAGTTTTGGTGGTGGACCATAGTTCTCAAAAAAATCCACCTGGCGACTCCACTAGCCCTGAATTTTTTTTTGACCATCCTTACATTAGAAAAACCCCTATAAAGGCCATTCATCCAAAACAATCACAAATACCATCCTCTCTAAACTCTGAATTCGAAATCTGGCTTCACGAAGAATCAATACCAGATCTCATCTAGACCCAAATCCCCCTATCATAGTAGATGACCCAGAGAAGATTCTGTGGAAAGCTTCCGAAACTGGAAACTTAGCTACCAATAGGTCCATCTGTAAAGCAAGATCAAAACCTGAACACCTCACATCCTTGCACGGTTCCCCATTTGACTTAAAATCAACAAAAACCCTTTCTAGAAGCAAGTCACAAAGTAAGGTAAAATTTGATGATCTTGAGCCCCTAGATCTGCCATAGAGTCCTAGTAGAGAAGCCTCACCTACTACACCTCCCGACTTTCAGATTCTCCATCACTTTGGCTCCTACCACCCCAGATCTGCTCAAAATCAGATCACTAGCCCAAGTACATCTTCCACACCCATCCAAACCACTAATGTTCAAATCACCTCAGCTCATCCTACAAGCCCTCATATTGTACATCATCCATTAGCTCCCACCATGGCAACCTGGTATGCACCCTTGGTGTTGCCACACTCTTTGGCTCCTTTAAAAAATGACTATCAATCCAAAATCCCGCACTTTACCAGAGTTGAGGCTGCTACCGCTCAACAACATGTAGATAAAATTAGCGATGCCTTTGAATACATGGAAATAGAAGATGAGACTATAAGAATGAGGATGTTCGCCCAAAACCTAGGCGGAGAACCCAAAAAATGGTTTAAGAGCTTAACTCCAAACAACATACATGATCTCCCAAAACTCTACCAAACCTTCATAAATAAGTGGGAAATCAGAAAGAACCCCATTCAAATCCTGTCAGAGTATAACAATCTAAAAAGGGAAAATGGGGAAAGTGTCCAGGAATACTGCACTAGGTTCAACAGTGTTTATAACGCCCTCCCACCTCACTTCAAACCTCCACTTGGCTCAGCCTTAGAAAATTTCCCCAAAGGTTTCGACCCAGACATGACTTATGAACTAAGAGACAAGGACCCCCCAACCTTAGAGGAAATGAAAAAAGTGCCCATAAGTGCAAAAGCCAACTTAGCAGAAAAGAGAGCTAAGACCAGATCAGAAAGGAAAGTCACATACCAGGATGAGGTCTCCCCTTCAGCCCCTTCCTTATATCCTAGAATAGATGACTTGGTTAGATCCATGGCAAATATGTGGGAAAAAATGAGTGAAAAATCACCTCTTAGGGACAACCAGCCAAACCCTCCAAACAGAAACCGAAACCAAAACTTTCGGAGAGAACAACCTCAAAACAAACCAAGGGAAACTGACCAACAAATTAGGCCACCTTTTAATGAAAATTATGTTGATGAGGATGAGAGGGATGCAAAACCCATTGATGGAAGTTATTTGAATCTAATAGGTTCTGATAACGAGAGTGAGGTTTACCTCACAAAAGAAGAACAAGCTTTATTCTCTCCAAATCAAAATGAAACCAACTATGAAGATCCCGAAGATCCTGCTATAGATTTTCAGAATGCCATAATAGAAGCTCACAGGCAGTATGATTTTAGAAGAAAAACACCAAGAAAGGTAGCTCGGACACTGCTAAAACCCCTGATACCATCCTTAAAAGAGCAGTGGATAGCAACAAAATCGTGGTCAAGAAAACTGACCAAAACAAAGATAAAGCTATTCAGACAAACCTTGGCTTAGATTGTCCTAGTACCTCTACCAATATTCTCGAGATGGATGTGTTGAATAAAATCCCCAACCAGAGTCAGCAAATTAAGAACATAGAGAAATTCATGGCCGGAAAAACTGAAGCAAACCTATCTAAAATACAAGCACCCTTCAGTTTTGAAGGTGAAATCGCCAAAATAAATATCACTATGCCTCTCACTAAGCTTATCACCCAAAACTCTTACAAATCCCAAGTGCTAAAGGTCCTAAATATAGGAAATGATGCAAACACCTTAAATCTAGATGATGACACCCCTGAAGTGTTGTTTGGTCCAAAAATAGAAGGGAAATTCCAAGAAGGAACCACTCTTCCCTTTTACATCAGTTTGAATATACATGACCAAATCCTACACAATGCCATGCTAGACTTCGAAGCCTCGCATAATCTCATGCCAAAGGTGGTAATGGAAAGACTAGGCCTAGAAATAAAAATACCCTATAAAGACTTATATTCCTTTGATTCAAGTAGAGTCAAGTGTCTAGGCTTAATCAAATATCTTTGTTTCAGTTTGGCCCAAGTACCTGCAAAACACTTGATCATGGAAATAGATGTAGCAGACATCCCTCCCAAGTATGGAATGCTTTTATCTAGATCTTGGGGAGCCAAGCTTCAGGGAAATATTCAACTTGATATGTCCTACGCCACTATTCCTGTATTTAACCAAACTAGAATACTCTATCGGGAATCACACATGAAATATATGATCAACAGCCAGGAAAAGCCAGATAACATCCCGATGAAATCCTTGCATTCAGATCTAAATTCCTTCATTTTACACACTGATGAAAACATTGAGGAACATTTGGGAGAAATTGAAACAAACTTAGACCCACCACATCAGCTACCCCAAGTTCTATATGATGAACTGGACACTCAAAATTATCATGATCATGAGCAGTTATGTGTTTATGAAAGAGAGTTTGTTCCTCTTGAAACATAAATAGAGCAAGAAGCAAAAAACATTATATAACATCAAGCAAATTGCTCAAACCATAGACTAACATCAGCAGTAATATCAGGAGATTTCTTCAGAACATAGGCATTAGAGGACTTTCATATTACAAACCTCTTTGGAAATCAGGGGGAGAGAAGCTTAATGTTCTTACCATACCTTAAGGATTTACCATCTCATAACTCTACCCTTTCGAATGAAACCTTGACTATAGCCATAACAGCTCAAAATCCAGAAAAAATGTCTAAAAAACTTCTTATGAAAGGATATGGTGACTGCAGTCCAAATATACCTGAGTTGATTGAACTAGCTAACATTCTACCACTCCACCAAAGACTTAGAACTGCTATGATTTGCAATATTGTTCAAGATATTACTACATGTAGAGAAAACAGTAAGAAGCACTATGACACTACGATCACTCCAAGCAATAGCTTCGACAAAAGAAAATACAAAAATCTTGACCAAACAATAGTAATCAGAGACAAGACAGTTGGACATAGGATATATTTTGATTTCAGAAACAAAAATACATACCCTTTGGACAGAAATTATATCCTTCATGCTCAAGACCATGCTATACAACTTATAGGTGCTTCTAATCATGTGTCTTTACAAATTGATGTTTCAGGGTACCGCCAAACAATTCCTTTGCAAAGCAAACAGCTCAAAGAACTCTTTAAGTATGCTGGAAGCAGTTCCATCTTCAAGCCCAGAATTGCAAAACCACCTGACACCAAGAACATGTTCCTAAAAGCCATGTTTCCAGTTTTAAATTTTTGCATTCTGATATACCTTGATGATGTCATAATATACTTCAAAAATGACAAATAATATATGCATTATTTGAAAAATATGTATAGCAAAAGGAGAAGTGGAGATCAAAGGTATAAATAAGTACAATAGGAAGATACGGGGTTTTTTAGAGATTCATGCATGAATCCTTATGTCATGCTTGAAAGAGAAAATTTTCCAAATTTTTCTTTTCAAGCGCTGAGTGGACCAAGAGTGGTAGGAGATCCTTATGAAGATAAGATGCTTAAGTTTCACCATTTCCAAGATTTCTGAGTTAAAACATTTTCAATCATTGTATATACCATTGTTTGAAAAATAAATAAATAAAATAGAAAACTCAAAAACAATAGAAAAAATAGAAAAAGAGGGCAGTTTGAAAAACAAAAAGAAAGCCCCATGTTGAAAAAATAGTCATTCTAAAAGCGCACAAGTCTAAATGCCACTACTAGTGCTCAAAATTTCTTGTTCAGTTATCTAGCCTAATCATAACTGAACATGTTTTAAATTTATTTGCTGATAATTTAGTGAGAGGAAAGATAGTCAACATTGTGAAAGCTTGACTTATCAAAAATAGATTAGGAAAAGATACTAGTTCCACATGCTCAAAACAGAACCAAAGAGGAAAGAAGGGATGAAAAACAAACTGTGTATCCTGGCCCTAATTTTCTAGATTTAATTTTATGCAAAAAATATTTGTGTGCAGCTTGTATTTCATGCCACAAGTACATGACAAATCAGACTGTCTAATCCTAATTGGTCATTTTTCAATTTCATGTTTTAGATTAGAGAATAAAATCCTGTCAAACAGCTTAACCTTGACAGTCAATCCAGCATAGGTAGAGAAACAAAGGAGTTCATCAGCTTAATCTAAACTCCCGGCGGATATAAGTGTAGAATTATATAGTGTAATTTTTCAAAAATATTATTTCAAAGGGTTGCTAGTCCAAATGCACCCGAAAGAATAAACAATGTTAGGAAATATAGTGGGGTAGGTAGAAATGTCTTTGATGCTAATCATGCTGTCAATTTTCAGAAATAGCATCAAGGAAGAAAGAAATTTGCGCCAATGGATAAAGGCACTAGTCTTCCAAGGACCGAGATCTAAAATTCTGGACACCTCCTAAAAAGGAGCTACCCTCCCCAAATGGAGCCACTTTTAGTCATCAGTATTTTTCACCTGTTGATCATGACTAGTTTTAAAGCCAAGTTTTCTAGCAACTGATCTCCAATTTGTCAAATTTGTCAGCTAGAAAACACCCATAAAAATTTTACCCTCCTACCTTTTCAATCAGCCTATGATGAGAAAAAACCTAATTGTCAAGCCTTATCTAGTCTCAGTCATACAAACTTGTCCATCAACTCCAAAGAGAATACTCCAAATCTGTAAAAAATCTCCCCTAAGTTAGGTAGTGGTGCTTTAGGCATTCCTCCCTTGGCAAACTATCTTAAGCCAAAAGAACCTCTGTCTAACCAACCAGTCATTAATGGCCCTCCTATTTTGCAAACAAAGCTTGATACACCCTCAGGTCGCGCCACTAACAAGTCTTGGTGTCTTAGCAGTGCATATGCCACAAGTCAAACTGATATTAGGTGGATTTATAGTGTTTCAATGTCTTTTTCAAAAAGGAGAAGTGTACAAGTGTTCCAAAAGACATTATTAAACTTAACATGAGAAGACAACTGCTTCTCATGTGGTTTTGAGCCTAGGATGCAAGTACTGGACATAGAGGCATTTCAATGAGCTCTTGCAAGCACAGCCAAAAAGGTTAGTGACTAATGACTAGCAAGTAATACTTTGCAGATACAGGTCAGGTTGCTTCTAATGTCTAAAGATGTATAAGGGTATTTTAATAACGAGATTACATATCTTAGATAATTGACCCTCATGGCATATTGTCAATTTGTGACTTTTATTTACTTAACTGTGAATAAGCACTACAAGGAAAGATGACACAGTTTGACAAAGTGATGAAATAGCATCACTATGTAAAACCTCCTCCAAACATGAGCAGAGGGTTGGATGACTGTGTAAAACCTCCTCCAAACATGAGCAGATGGTTAGGTCATTGGTTGAAAACCTCCTTCATTTAAAAGCAGATGGCTGGGAATATTATGCTGGCCTCCTTCATTTAACAAGCAGAGGGACAGGAAAAGAGGTGTACCCTCATTAAAAAAATCACAAAGCTAACAATGTTGCAAATGGCCTAAAAATATTGTTTACACCTTTTCTCCAATGGATGAATACCACTAACACAGTAGTGTTGTTTCAAGGATTGCTTACATGGTTTCACTGTTTGAAAGATAGAATTGAAATACAGTGTGAAACTATTGGGTGATTATGAGTAGAAAATGTTGTTAAGCAGCTGGCCAAGTAGTGGTATTTTGGTGTTAAAATAAGCTTTGCTTTTCCTGTCCATGAAGGTCTTTTTCAAAACCTCATTAAATTGACAAGAAGATAGACTAGCCTTGCTTCTAAAGAATACCTTTGCAAATAAACAACACAGAGACAGTATGTGTGAAGAAAGGATATCACAAATGTTTCGAGTTCAGAGACAACACTCAAAGAAACAAGATATAGGTAAAGCCATGGGTGAATGCAAATAAGTTTTTTCATCCATAGTCAAAGGAAAATATCCAAGGGCGCCTGACTATTTTGATCAAACTGCAAAATAGCCATAATTATCATCAAAACACTAGGAGAGCATAAATTCTCAAAGTAAGTTTTAGAGTGGTGATTCATCTCCTTCAAGGATATGGCAAAGGATGCCTCACAAATCTTGGATATGACTCTTAAACAGTGCTCCTCTAAAATTCAGAAATAAACAAAGGTGACAGGTTTATTTTCTAGGCAAGAAACAGTGAAAAAGAAGGAAAAAGGAGCCATGACTATGGTGTCATTCAAAAGCAGCCTCCACAGCATTTAAAATCGAAATATGGGCCTTTGTGATGTTAAAAGGTGATTTAAGTTTTTTATATGACAAAAGGGGGCCTTTTTAAACTCCAAAACCTCACAAAGGCCAAATCCGAAGATGTGTTGGTTTTTTCAACTTTAAAAGGAGGAAAGACCGTTGGCAAAGTCTCATGTGCAAATTCAAAGCAACCAATCAAATGCTCCCTCAGTTCTTTCACCAGAGAAGCAAGTGATTTCAGTGTTTTTCAGAGTTTCAAGGCCTTGAAGCTTGCGCGGCACGCCTAGAAAAGTGCGCGGCGCGCCTGTGAGTGAAGTTACAAAGGGTTATAATGGCTGCGTGGCGCGCCTGTAGCGCCCGTTCAAACACCGCCCGAGGCCGACCCGACTACGTGGCATTCTTTTCATTGAATGTGCCGCTCACCCAAACACCTTCAAAAAAATTTGTGGAGCTGCCCCAATCAATCAAACAAGGTCCTTAAGCTTTTCTTCGAGGTATTCTACTTTTCCTCTTAGAAAAATTCAAATATTGAAAGGGTGTTTGCTGTGTTGTTTTGCTATAAGGAGAAATAGTGCCTTTGAAACCATTTCATCATTTAAAAACATGAGATAGACAGTGGTATATGAGACAGAGTTTTGTCAAAACTAGAGAAAAAATTTCTTGAGCTTAGGAGATCTCAAATCAATTTGGAGGTGTCTTAACATTGGCTTTAAAGAGCAGTTTTTCATATAAAGAACACAAGACAAAAACAATGATAAGAGGATAGGTTTTTGAGAAAAATTAGAGTTTTTTATTGTTGTCAGTATCACAGACCATTACAATGGTAGGTAGGGTTTGTTTTTATTAGTCTTAAGGGGCCTTAAATGCTTTTGAGAACAGTGAAAACCATACACAAACTACAAGACCAAAAGTATAGAGTTGTAGAGATCCCATAATTGCTGGAAAGTGTCCTAACAGTGGTAAGACAAAAACAACCCCTATCTGCAAAATCAAAGGTGAAAACAGTGATCATAATGTGAAGGCTTGGTAAATATAAAAACTTCCTGTTTATGTTATGAGACAGCAAACTCTGTACAACCTCCATAATTCAAAAAATAGAGTGTGTTGAAATATTTTTTAAAGTCAGTTGAGGGTGTTTTTGTCTACCTTTGTGAAGAACAGTGAACAGTAGAAGAATATTGTTTGGGGGAAAGGTGTTTTGTTTCTATCAAAACACAAAAGATCCTTGTTCAAACAAGGGATCACCAACACATATTTTCAAGATTTTTCCCAAGCACAGTGATAAGTTGATTTTGTTTCATTTGAAAAATACTTGTTGACTGGCATCGAAGAGGATAAAATAGTGACTTATAAGGAGAAACTGGGGTGTTGTTGAGAAACCATTTCAAGGAACATTTGAGGCAATTTGTTTTTGCAAAGAGTATGTAAAACAAAATGCCTCCCAGGCAAGACAGTAGAAGTGGCCTTCACAGGAGGTTTGAACCTATTTCAACTGAAGAGGTAAATACTCATCCATCAGTCCTGTTTAACTTTCATGAGGTTGGATGTCTAGAGCTTTGTCAAAGGGTGCAGGAGGTGAAAATCTATTTCCCCTTGAGACATCTTTGTTCTTTGATATTTCAAGGGAAACACTTTCAGCTGGCAGGCTTGGATTTCAAGTTTTCTCCTAGATCCATTTCCAAGGCCACCAAAATCCCTTATTTCGGAGAGAAGTGGTTTAAACAGAGCCACCTAGACTCAGAACAACACAAACCCTTTTTGAAGCTTGAGCATAGAGATACATGTCCATCCATTTTTTCTTTCTCATATCTATTAACAAGTTATGCTCCCCTCATGAAGATAATCATGAACTACTTCACTTGCGAGGGAAGGTTCTCCCGGGTCTATGCTTACCATGTCTGGTTTCTCATGCATTTCACAAGGGCCAAATTGTTAAATATCCCTCTCTTCCTCCATAGAAGTATTGAAAAAATGGCCTCCACTGTTTAGAAAAAACCTCCTTCTCAGTAGTCAGCTTGCCTTTTCCATCATTCCCTCATCAAGGTTATCATTGCTCATCAGCTTGAGAAGAAGGAAACCTCTTGGGACACTTTCATTGCACATCTGGATTTCGCCACTGTTCCTTCTTTTCATACATCTCCTTCACCTTCCACTCACCATCTTTCGCCTTCTTCAAGTAGGCCCATTCCCAAGAAGCTCAAATTTCCCATGATTAATGAGGAAGAAGAGCATGATGAGGAAGAAGAGCATGATGTGGAAGAAGAGCATGATGAAGATGAGAAGCAACATGATGATGAACAGTAGCAAGATGAAGTTGAGCAGAAAAATGAAGATGATGAGCAGCAGCATGATGAAGAGGGGCAGCAATGTGAAAAAGAGCACAGTGAGGCAGCAAGGGGAATAAGAGCATGATGAAGAGGGGTAGCAATGTGAAAAAGAGCACAGTGAGGTAGGGCAGCAAGGTGAAGAAGAACATAGTGATAATAGGTAGCACAGTGATGAACAGCAATGCCATGAAGAAACTCAAAATAGTGGCAAGGATGATGAGGAAAGTAACAAGGGCAAAGAGCCAATAGAGCATGTGCTAGGAACCTCTCCTAGGCACGTGGCCATGCTTTCTTCTCCAAAAGTGGCCAAGCCCCAGACATCAAGGAAAAGGGTGCCTAAAACTATAACTCCAAATGTTACTAGGGCCCTCCGAAGCAATGGAAAATTTCCCAAGTAGCCCATTGTCGAATCACCCAAGAGGAGGAAGACCAAGAAGGCCACCCAAAGCAAGGGAAAGGAGATAGAAGAAAGCAACCATGAAAAGGAGAGGGAATTTGACATAATTCAAATCTAAAGTGATGATAGCGACAATGAGGCTCGAATCCTAGAGACTCGTTTGATCAATAGAGAAAAACAAATTGATGCTTTGAGGGCAGATCTAGAGAGGGCTAGAAACTTCAATCACTCTTTGCAAACTCAAAATAAACAGATGAGTGTCCACATGGCGGTATATGAGACCCGGGCCATCAAATACAAAAAAGAGGCCTCCAAGGTGCAAGTTAAATTGGAAGAACTCATGGGTGAGTTCAATGAGAGTGAAGATGAAGATCAACCCAGGAGAAAGAGGCCAAGAACCATGGGACTCAGAAGAGCCCTTGAGAAACAAAAGGAGGAAGAAGTTGCCCTTCTCCAATCTATTTCTCTCACTACTTTGTTCACCCAAGAGATAGAAAACAATCGAGAAGCATGGCTCGAGAGGGTGAATGATCACTTGGAAAAGAATTTGGAGAAGGCCAATAGAGATTTGGACCTTCAAAGGAGGATGACCGGGCACTATAAGAAGCTCAATCAGTTCGTTCGGCAGAAATTGAAGGCCACACAGGAAAAACTCAAGGAAGCTCAAAGGATGTGCCCGTCACCAAAAATGAAGAAAGACACCTCAAAGCTCCAAATTTTGGCCTCATATTCACAGCATGTTTCTGAAAACCCTTGAGGGTCATGCTCGCTAAAATTGGGTGAAATTCATCAAATTTTGGTTTTTTGTCATTTTTGAGTTTTTGGCTAAAAATCATGGGCATCACCATTTCTGTTTGGGGCATCATAAAAGGATGAAAATGGTATAATTGGATGCCATAATTTTAGGGTTATATACTCAGTGATTTTTAGATCAATTGAAGATGATTTTCTCCCCCAAAATGGCGAAAAACACTCACTTTTTCCACACTCTACCCCATTTATCAGCAAAGTCTATTTTTTGGGTTTTTACCCACAGGTCAGCTTTTGATAGACTTCTGTTGATCATTTTGGAGAAAAATAACTACTTTCAGAAAATAGACATTCATATCTTTCCAACGAACCATCACGGGCCTCATTTTGACATCGGGAAGGCCTCCAAAAGTTGCCAGCAATACAGGAGACTTTCTGCTGATATATTTCTTAAGTATTTTTGTGAAAAATGTACCTTTCTAAAGTGACTTTTCCTCATGTGCGTTTATCTATTTTTGGGCATGATTAGTTATGAAAAGTCAATATATTTTCCTTTTTTATCATTTTTGAGATAATTTATAAGATATTTTGTGCCTTAGGCTTTGCAAATCCTAAAGGACAAAATCAGATATTTTTGATGGGCCAATGAGATTGCAAGTTGCACTAGGAGGTTTTCCCTCATCTTGGCCTATATATTCCAAGAGAATTCATTCTAAACAAGGTTGAACTTGATGAATAGAAGCAATATATGGTTATACAAGCTTGGAAGAAACACTTCTCTCATGCATTGGATAGTTTCTTGAATGTTTTTGGATGATGAAGGAGGTCTGTTGTTGGATTCCTTGACTTGGTAAAATGGTATAGTGTCCCTCTCTGTTATGATTTTGAGTTTTCATTCATAATTCCATGTTCTTGCTTGCTATAAGACCGTAGAGAATAGATTTGAAACATGCCCTTGGAGGCACCTCAAATTTCCTGTTTCTTTATAGCTTCTATGTTTTCTTCTTTCTTAGTCATATCAAAGAATCCTTAATTGCTCTTTGATAACTGAAGAAATTGTTTGTTTGTTTCATTTATGGTTTTATGCATGCTAAGTATGATTCACAGTATGTCTTGCTTACTCATGGCTAGTCATAGCTCCACCTCTGAAACCTTTCTTTGATTGTTTGATTGTCATTTGTTGAACCAAGGAGGTCTTGTACTGATCTTTCCCTTTGCCTAAAACTATGCAATCTTGCTTCAAAGTGCCCAATAGCTTGAAATACTATGCTTAGGTGTTTCCTCATAGTGATTTGAGTTTTTTTTTTGTCTTAAATGTATTTCCCCAAAGTCTGATAGCAATTTCCCAAATTTAGAGAGTCATATATCTCTATGTATTGCTTGAATGTTTATTTATATGCATTGATCAGTTTATAGTTACATTTATCATGATTAATGGTTAGCCCTACCATGTTTGTGTCAGTTATTGAACTATTTATGTTTGAAATCCTTTTTTCTTCACAACTTTACTGTCCACCTCACTCCATTTTACCCAAAGATCCATTTTACCTCGATCAAATTGGCCCTTCAGCAACTTTGTATCACCGTTTGAAATCTTTCTTGACCTTTTCGACCCCATGGCCCAGTTATCTAAAAATATTTTTATCTATCTTAGTCTTTGATCAGTTCATCCCTCACAAACCTAAAAGCAAAACCAAAAACCTACTTCATAACTAGCCTAAAATCAGAAACACAAAAAGCAAATACATAGATATCCCTTACACAAATAGAGAGAGCACTCTCTGATTCCAGGAAGGCTAGGTCCTTGGGCTCCAAAGACTGGTTTGATGATACCCTCTCACTTGGCTCACCAATCAGCCAAATCACGGGACCCTCACAAAATGGATGAGAAACATAATAATGTGTTATCATATTATTCACATGATGTACATTTATAATACTTTATTTTGACCCTTGGATTCATCTTCCAAGTTCTCTTGGACTTCTTATGTCCATTCGTCTTCTACACCAAACCTTAGAGGATTAGGTGTCCAACATTATTATTGTATTCCAATGTTGTAGTGTGGTCTATAACTATAAGAAACCTGAAATAGATCTACTCTAGAAATTTCTATGATTTGAATCTAGGCTTGCATTATGTGTATGTAGTGAGAAACAACAATTTTTTTTATTAATAATATAAAATATTGGCTACAGTTAAAAGGTTATTGTTAGTTGCATGGATGTATTTTTCCCTAAAAAATTTTAATAACTGAAATGTTATAAAATATTGCAAATGCAATGTGACTTACTCTATAATAAAGTTATTTAAGAGGTATGACATACTTAACTAATTTAATTGGAATAAAAAATATTAAATTAAGAAATGGAAGCTATAAAGGAAGCATCATGAGTTGTTAAAATGGAAGTAAAATGTGGTTGTAAAATGGAAGTAAATTTTGACATTAAATTGGAAGCCATAATTGTAGCTATTACTGGCTCTAAATAGGAAACTAAATTTATTGCTTAAAAAGAACCAAAATTGGAGGCTAATTCAAAAGAAAATCCCAACACTAAAAGGAAGAAAATGATGGACCTAAAAAATAAGTGAACCCAAGTGCTAAATAGGAAGAAAACCATGAGGCTAATAGGGAAGCATAAAATGAAGCAACAATGGAAGCCAAATTAAGAGAAAACTCGAATAAATCTTGGAAGAAAAAAAAAGTAATTTAGGTAGAAAACCAAGAATAAATAATGGAAGAAATAATAGCAACCTCACTCAGCGTCACCTGAGAAGAAAAAATAGAAGTAATTCAAGTAGCCAAAAAATAAGAAGTTATTAAAGTAAAAAATGGTGTTTCCTAAGAAGAAAAAATTGAAGTAATTCAGGTTGAAAACAAAGAAGTAATAATGGAAGCAATATGAGAAGCCAAAATTGTTGTTCCCAAAGAATAAAAAAAAGAATCCATTTAGATAACAAGGAAAGAAGAAATAATGGAAGCAATATCAGAAGAAACAAAAGAAAATATAATGGGAGCCATATTAGAACCTAATGAAGATTTCATAATGGAAGCAAAGATATATGCAACAATTAGGAAGCCAAAAATGAAGTTATTTTCAATGTCACACCAAAAGAAAAATAGGAAGCACAACTAGGAGAAAAAAAATAGAGGTGCAAATGGACACAATAGTGGAAGCAATAATGGAATAAATGGTTTCTTGCACTATTCCAGGCACAAATTAAGGCATTGATGTGAACATTCCTTCTTTCGTTGGATATTGGGCCACCGCTTCATGCTAATTTACACACCCAGAAACAATATATTCTGGAACAATTTATGATGCTAATGGTTTTATCTATTATAGTGGATGGTGAGAGTATTTGTCATTCAGTTATGGTTAATAACACCCCCGCCCCCCTTCTCCATCATTTTAAAATTTTGGGTTTCATAGTTCGAAAGTCTGCAAGATGATGGGGTTTTTTACTTCTCTTGGGTTTTTAGCCCCGTTGAAATTTATAGCAAGCCTTTGGCTGAATGATTGTTCTCTCTTCCTTGAAAAATTTGTTGATTAAATTTTAGAGTCGCACAAATAAAAGGCATAATCACTAATTCTATAGGTGATGACCGAATTTGACTCTTCTTGGCTTATCATTGACAATGTGTTGTTTTCCTTTTTTCCATGAGAAAACATTCTCATAGTTTTAAACTATTCTTAGTAACAAGTTTATACCACTTGTCTAGGTCCAAGGCCTCAGAAGAGAGTTTTACTCATATTTTTAACATTTTCAGGTTCTTTTTGCCTCTATTATTGAGCTTTATCACTTTAGTTACACTGGTACATATGGTCAATTAGTTTCGATAGTTTTGACATGTTGCTGAAAAGTTACCAACTTTTTCTCAATTTTTTTAATACTGCCAAAAAGCATCACTCTTGCGACACGAAACCTTACAAACGTAAAAAAAGCGACGAAACTCTCCAAATGTCGGAATAGTGACAGAAATGTCTAGACATCAGAACAGCGACAAAAATCTCCAAACATCGGAATAGTGACGGAAAGCTCCAAAATTCAGAATAGTGATGAAGCTCTCAAACGTCAGAATAGTGACGAAAAGCTCCAAAAGTAGGAATAGAGATGAAAAGCCCCAAAATTTTGAATAGAGATGAAAAATTCAAACGTCAGAATAGCGACGAAATCGTGTGAGGGTTAGGTTGGGTCATGTTAGGGCACCCAAGGAAATGCATTTGAGCAGGTCAGGTTAGGTCAGGTTGTGTGAGGGAACCAAGGGAAACGTGCTCGGGTAGGTTGGGTTGGGTCAAGTTGTGTCATGTGAGGGTGCCCGAGGAAACATGTTCGGTCGGGTCAGGTCGGGTCGTACCATGTAAGGGCACCCAAGGAAACACATTCAGGCGGGTCGGGTCGTGCCATGTGAGGGCGCTCGAGGAAATGTGTTTGGTGAGGTCCTGTTTTGTGAGGGTGCCCGAGGAAATGTGTATAGGCAGGTCATGTCAGGTCAATTCATGTGAGGGCACCCAAGGAAATGAGTTCAAGCGGGCAGGGTTAGTTCAGGTTGGGTCATGTGAGGGCGCCCAAGGAAACGCGTTCATGCGGGTTAGGTCAGGTCGTGTGAGGGCACCTATGGAAATGCATTCGGGTGGGTCAGGTCGGGTCGTGCCATGTGAGGGAACCCAAGGAAACACGTTCGAGCAGATTGATTCGAGTCAGGTCATGAAATGTGAGGGTGCCCGAGGAAACGCGTTCATGAAGGTCAGGTCGGTTCCTATTGTGTGAGGGTGTTGAAGGAAATATGTTCAGGTAGATCGGTTCGGGTTGGGTCGTGTGGTGTGAGGGCGCCCAGGAAAACAAGTTTAGGAAGGTCAGGTCGGGTCAAGTAGGGTCATGTCATGTGAGGGCGCACGAGGAAACGTGTTCAGGTGGGTCGGGTCAAGTGGTGTGAGGGCGCCCAAGGAAACGTGTTCGGGCGGGCCAGGTCGTTTTAGGTCGAGTCATGTGAGGGCACCCGAGGAAACGCGTTCGTGTGGGTCGGGTCAGGCCGTGTGAGGGCACCTAAGAAAATGAGTTCGGGCAAGTTAGGTTGGGTCGTTCTATGTGAGGGTGCCCAAGGAAACGTGTTCGGGAGGGTCGGGGTGGGTCGAGTTGGGTCGAGTCATGTGAGGGTGCCCAGGGAAACGCGTTTGGGTGGGTCAAGTCAGGTCGGGTCATGTTGTGTGAGGGTGGCTGTATAAAAAATGCTAAGTTGTGACTACCCATGTGCCTTGTGCACATTTGTGCGATCCATTTTTCGTTTGTTCCCTCGTGCCTTCATTCGGGCAAGTTGGGTCGTGCCATGTGAGGGCACCACAGGAAACATTTTTGGGTTGGATTGTGTGAGGGAGAGCGTATAAAAAATGAAAATTTGTGATCGCCTGTGTACTTTGTGTACATTTGTGCAACCCGTTTTTTTTTTTCTCTATCGTGCCTTAATCGATGTTCGGACATGTTGAGTCGAGTCATGTCATGTGATCGTGCCCAAGGAAATGCGTTCGGGTCAGGTCCGGTTGAGTCATGCCATATTGTGAGGGCACCCAAGGAAACATGTTCGGGTGGGTTGGGTCAGGTCGGGTCGTGTGAGAGTGCCCAAGGAACGCGTCCGGGTCAGGTCATGTCAGGTCGTGTGAGGCCACCCAAGGAAATGCATTTAGGCGGGTCCGATCCAATCCGGTTCGGTCGTGTCGTGTGAGTCCTCCTAAGGAAAAGAATTTGGGTGGGTCAGGTTGGGTCGTATCATGTGAGGGCACCCAAGGAAATGCATTCTGGTGGGTTGGGTCATGTCAGGTATTTTCGTGTGAGGGCGCCCAGGAAAATGAATTCTGGCGGGTCGGGTCGATTTGGGTCAGGTTGTGTCCTGTGAGGGTGCCCAAGGAAACACGTCCAGGTGGGTCGAGTCAGGTCAAATCATGTGAGGATGCCTAGGGAAACGTGTTCAGGTGGGCTGGGTCAGTTCACATCTTGTGAGGGCGCCCAAGGAAATGCATTCATGTGGGTTGGGTTGGGTCATGTAAGGGCACCTAAGGAAACACGTTCAGGTGGGTTAGGTCAGGTCGTGTCATGTGAGGGCTCCTAAGGAAACATGTTCGGGCAGGTCGGGTCGGGTTGTGTGAAGGCGCCCATGGAAACGCGTTCAGTCGGGTCGGGTCTTGTCAGGTTGTGTCATGTGAGGGCACCCAAGGAAACGCGTTCAAGCAGGTTGGGTCTGGTTGGGTCGTGTGAGGACTCCCAGGGAAACACATTTAGGCTGGTTGGGTGGGGTCAGGTCGGGTTGTGTGAGGGTGGCCATATAAAAAATGCTAATTTGTGACTTCCCGTGAGCCTTGTGCACATTTGTGCGATCCGTTTTCTATTTCTCCCTCGTGCCTTCGTTCAGGCGAGTCAGGTCGTGTTGTGTGAGGGAACCACAGGAAACATGTTCAGGTTGGATCGTCTTAGGTAGGCCGTATTAAAAATGCTAAGTTGTGACTGCCCATGTGCCTTATGCACATTCGTGCGACCTATTTTCCATTTTCTCCCTCATGCCTTAATCGACATTCGAGCGGGTTGGGTCAGGTCCTATGATAGTGCCCAAAGAAATGCATTCGGTTCAGGTCAGGTCGGGTCATGTGATGGCAACCAAGGAAACACATTTGGGTCAGGTCAGGTCAGGTCGATTCATGTTGTACTGTGAGGGCGCCCAAGGAAACGCATTTGGGCGGGTTGGGTCGGGTGAGGCCATCTGAGGGCGCCCAAGGAAACACATTCGGGCAGGTCAGGTCAGATGAGGTCGTGTGAGGGCACCCAAGGAAATGCATTCAGGTGGGCTAGGTCAGTTCAGGTCGGGTCGTATGACTACACCCAAGGAAACGTGGTCATGCGGGTTAGGTTGGGTTGTGTGAGGGAACCTAAGAAAATGTGTCTGAGTGGATTAGGTTGGGTTGTGCCATGTGAGGGCACCCAACGAAACGTGTTCGGGCGAGTCAGGGTGAGTCGGGTCAGGTCGTGTGATCACCCTGGGAAACACATTCGGGTGGGTCGGGTCGAGTTGGGTCATGTGAGAGCACCCAGGGAAACGTGTTCGAGTGGTTCGAGTCAGGTCGGGTCATGTCATGTGAGGGTGGTCATATAAACAATTCTAAGTTGTGACTGCATGTGTGCCTTGTGCACGTTTGTGTGATCCATTTTTTTTTTATTCCTGGTGCCTTCGTTCGAGCGGGTCGGGTTGTGCCATGTGAGAGCGCCATAGGAAACACATTCGGTTTGGATCGTGTGAGGGAGGCCATACAAAAAATTCTAATTTGTGACTCCTCGTGTGCCTAATTACATTCGTGAAACTTGTTTTCCATTTTCTTTCTCGTGCCTTAAATGACGTTTGAACGGGTCAGGTCATGTCTGGTCGTGTGATGGTGCCCAAAGAAACGCGTTTGGGTTGGGTCGTGTTATACCTTGAGGGTGCCCAAGGAAATTATTTTGGTAGGCCGGGTCAGTTTGGGTCGTGTGAGGGTGCCCAAGGAACACGTATGGGTCAGGTTGTGTCAGGTTATGTGAGGGATCAAAAGGAAACGCGTTCGGCAAGTCTCGTCTGTTATGGTCGGGTTGTGTTGTGTGAGGCCGCCCAAGGAAAGGTGTTCGGGCAGGTCGAGTTGGGTCATGTCATGTGAAGGTGCCCAAGGAAATTCATTTGGGTGGGTCAAGTCGTGTCAGGTCGTGTCGTGTGAGGGCGCCCAGGAAAACGCATTCGGGCAGGTCGGGTTTGTTTGGGTCAGGTCGGGTTAGGTCATGCAGTGCAAGGCCGCCTGAGGAAATGCGTTCAAGTGGGTCGGGTTAGGTCGTGTGAGGTTACCCAATGAAACTTGTTCAGGCGGGCTAGGTCAGTTCGGGTCGTGTGAGGGTGCCCAAGGAAACACATTCATGTGGGTCAGGTCAGGTCGTGTGAGGGCACCCAAGGAAACGTGTTTGGGCGGGCCAGGTCAGGTCATCTTGTGTGATGGCACCCAAAGAAACGTGTTCATGCAGGTTGGGTCAGGTCATGTGATCGCCATGGGAAATGCGTTTGGGTGGGTCGGGTCAGGTCGAGTCACGTGACGGCGCCTAGGGAAATGCATGCAAGCAGGTCTGGTCGGGTCGGGTCGGGTCTAGTCGTGTGAGGATGGGCGTATAAAATATGCTAAGTTGTGACTGCTAGTGTGCCTTGTGCACATTTTTGTGATCCATTTTTTGTTTTCTCCCTCGTGCCTTCGTTCGGGTGAGTCAGGTTGTGTTGTGTGAGATCGCCATAGGAAGCGCATTTGGGTTGGATCATGTGAGGGAGATCATATAAATTTTTTTAAGTTGTGACTACTTTTATGCCTTGTGCACATACGTGTGACCCATTTTCCGTTTTCTCCCTCATGCCTTAATTGATTCAGGCGGGTAGGGTCTGGTCGGGTCGTGTGATGGTGCCCAAGGAAACGCGTTCAGTTCGAGTTGTGTCATACTATGAGGGCACCCAAGGAAATGCGTTTGGGTGGATCAGGTCGGGTTGGGTCATGTGAGGGTGCCCAAGGAATGTGTCTGGGTCAGGTCGTGTCGGGTCGTGTGAGGGCACCCAAGGAAATGGATTCGGGTGGGTTAGGTTGGGTGGTGTCATGTGAGGGCGCCCAAGGAAATGCTTTTGGGTGGGTTGAGTTAGGTCAGGTCGTGGCGTATCCAATGGTTTGATTTTCTTGGGGTTATCCTTAGTTGCTCCATAGGATGTGCATTGGGTCGTCATCCTTTCTTGATGGGGATTTTGATGCCCTCGGCTATTTTTCTCTTTTTGGAGTTGACTCCAGTACAAGGTTGTGGGTTAGCCAATGGTGAATTTCTAGTACATAAGTGTTATTTCAAATTTATCAAGCATGCATAGGCCTGAAAAATTAAGGTATGGTAAACATTTTTTCTTGTGGAAAGAATGATTTTGGTTGGATTTTTCTTGATTACAAATAATGGTAAACAACTTGCATCAATGTTGCTTTTCTTTATGAAACAACCAACATCAATGCCTTCCAAAAACAACTCAAAACATAAGAAAAAAAGTCTCCATTCTTATCAAGTCATGTTGGGGCACTAGGTAGCAATATATAATATCTAAAATAAAACACCTCCAACATTTCAGAATGAATTATGAACAAAATGAACCATTACTTAGACTGCATTGTAAGCCAAGAAACAAAATTTATCAATGCAAGGATCTACAATCCCAGTTTTGTGCAGTCTACTCCATCTAACATTATATGCATACTGGCCATTTACAAATGGATTATGTTGACATAATTTTCGTATCCTAACCCATTTAACCCCCTAAACCCCTAAAAACCCTAACCCATTTAACAGGTTGGTGGGAAGTAGGCTCTGGGATTATTATTATATCTACTTTGTAAATGATAAGCACTCTTTTGTGGGAAAACTTCTTATGGGCACCTCATAGCCCTATCACTTTTTTGGAACCATAATTTTCATAGGTTAACTATATTTGAGCCTCCCTATTGTTCTAAGGCTCCATTTCATAGTCATACTTCTTTTTCCCTCTATCCCCAAATATTACTTTTGAGAGTTTTCCACTATTAGTCTTAATTTTTAATCAAGAGATTTTTGCCTTCCACTTTGTGTTCATTCCCTCCACCTTTCAAGATGAAATACTTGCCACAAATAAAAATTTGGAATCCTATATCCAATGGGGTTTTTCTACTAGGAAAGTTATTTTAGAAAATTCTTCCAAACCATTAAGGATTTTTATGACATTAGATTTTTCCATGGAGCTTGAATCCTTAGCCACAATTCCCAATGCCTAACCCATTTAACCCCCTAAACCTCTAAACCCCTAATCCATTTAACCCTAAACCCTAAATCTCTAAACCCTTAACCCCTAACCCATTTAACCCCCTAAACCCCTGAACCCCTAAACCATTTAACCCCCTAAACCTATAAACCCTTAGCCCCTAACCCCTTAAGCCGTAATTCTCAAACCATAACCTAATTAGCCGCCCCTTAAAACCATAAAACCATAACCCCTTTAACCCTATATACCCTAACCCCATTAACCCCTAACCCCTAACCCCTATAAGTTTCCTCCATCATCAATGTCTGCAAAGTGCACAATCTCCATCCAGCGTGTGAAAAATCCTCCCTTGACATTCTTCCCAACTTGCCATGTATTTTTATGTAGCTTTGACCCTAACTAATGTCTTTCCCTTTCCAATGTTTCATGGAGACCAACCAATAAAATTCCCAAGCTTAAATACCAACTACATCCCTGTTGTTGTATTCGAGTCGGGTCGAGTCGGGTTGGGTTAGGTCGTGATATGTAAGGGCACCAAAGGAAACACGTTCAGGTGGGTCAGATCATGTCATGTGAGGGCACCCAAGGAAACGTGTTCAAGTGGGTCGGGTCAGTTCAGGTTGTGTGAGGTCACCCAGGGAAACGCGTTCAGGCGGGTCAGGTCGGGTCGAGTTGTGCAAGGGCGCCCAACGAAATGCATTTGGGCGAGTCATGGGGTCGGGTCGTCTGAGGGAGGTTGTATAAAAAATGCTAAGTTGTGACCGCCCATGTGCCTTGTTCATGTTCGTGCGACCCATTTTCCATCTGCTCTCTAGTGCCTTCGTTCGGCCGTGTAATGACCCAACTCGAGTTATAGGGAATATAGAAATATTAGCATGCATATGAGACCTGCATATGATAGCTAAATATGAATGTATCACATGTGCTGCACTAGTATATGCACTAATCAATTATTAAAAGTCTCAGTGTAGGGAAATGTGTGAATTATTGAAGTATTGAGTAAATACCTAACTTGCGAGAAAATAATGAATGTATTGTGAGTTAAAAATGTATAACTACCACTATCATAATATAACTAATATACTATTCAAAGGAAAGTAAAAGCATTGACTTATGCAAATAAAGTATGATATTTTAATAAAATCCAAGATATTTACTAAATGGTGATATTTACTAATAAATCCAAGATATTTTAGGAATCCAAGATATTTATTAAATGATGATATTTAATAAATCCAAGATATTTTAGGAATCCGAGATATTTATGAAATAATAATATTTTAATATAAATCTAAGATATTTTTAAAAGAGGATATTTTAATAAATATCTTGAAAGGGGATTTGACTAAGATATTTATTAAAAGAGGATATTTTAATAAATATCTTGAAAAGGGATTTTTGTATAAAAGGAGAGGGGGGGGGGGGCTTTGATGGGCATGGGTTAGTGAGGTGGGAAAACTGACTCAGATGCTGTGAGAGGATTTCTAACTGTGGGAGACCAAAGAAGTGATTTCTAACAGAGTCATAGTGTGATCTTGATTCTTATTGGAGTTTTGGGCACGGGGACTAGAAGACTTGTCTTCTGGATCTGGGGACCAGAGAGGTTGACCCCAGATAGGCTAGGAGGAAAATGGCAGTTTGGTAACGGGAACGGGAGCCATGGCAGGTTAGGAACATCTTCAAACATGGTTCTAGGTAAGTATTCAATAGTGAATTGATATATTCTGCTTTAAAAATTTCACGGTGGATTGTGTAGTATCAATTTTGTTATTCATTGTTAACTCTGAAATTTAGGACCTTAGACATGGTATCAGAGAAAAATTTTAGACTTTGTGGATCTTCGGGTATTTTAATCACTTCTTTTTGGTTTCCAAGCTTGTATTTCCTCCTCTCCTCATATATATACATAGTTCTAGGCATACAATACTAGAATAAAAACATGTCGAGGAAGTCTTATGAATACTAAGATTTTTGTGAAGTCTCTAGAAGTAATATGTACCCTGTGCATAAACCAAAGTCAATGGTAATCAGTTTTGTGGCTCATTTCTTTAGGATAATTCTGAAGTCTGCAATAGATTACTTGTATAGATAAATTGAACCTATGGTGTCACATGTAGCTAACGTCCGAACCTGTGATAAATTATGTGATAGAGCTGACTTGGGTAATGAAGCCTACGGTTTGCTAGAAGGAGGGATTGTGGTAAACCTGAGAAATGAGTAGATGTGTGACAACCAAAGATTTCTTATGACAACAGTCATTTAATTGTGTTATGGAGCATTTTATAGATCTAAAGATAATTGAAACAGTGAACACTAAACTTGTGAACAAGCCATGCCTTCTTAAAAGCACAAATGCCACTGTCAAGATAAAAATAACCCACTATCAGTTAAGATCAGTCCAAAAAAGAGTAAGAAAACAGAGCAAGGATATGAGATGGAACACTCACAAAATTTTGAGATTAATATGTGCTAGTTTTTTCAGTTTTTTCTGTTTCCTTGGACCTTATTATTGTCAGTACCTTTTGCAAACAATTACTGCAAATAATATTTCAGATCTGAGATAATATGATAATTTATAATATGTAACTGTGGGCATATCCTACAATGACAATTTTTCAAACAAAATAAGTGCCAAAAATCGTTTCCAAAATCGATTAGTAAAATCTGCAAGTACATTAAGGGTTAGACAATGAAATTCAATCATTTCAGCTGTCCCAAAAATGCTTCAAATCTCAGTGGGTATAATCAAGATATTTCAATGATAGCCCGGGCTTAAATATGGCATTTTCAACAACAGAAATCTATGCGGGAATCCTCCTAAAATGCTAGGATCCTTCTTCTGCAAAAATACAAAGGTTAGCCCAACGAAGCATATAGTGAGATAAGTTCTATAACCTCATTCAGCCAATAAAACTTAATTGCAAAATTACAATGGTAAATAGTGTTTGCTTTAGGTGTGAGAGGAACCCAGCCCCTTTGAGGCTCACGGCCAAAGTGATTCAGAGCCTTCTCTCAAAGGTAGATATGATAAAACCAAACTACAAATCTATGCCACAAATTTCCCAGAAAGGAGAGCTTGAATTTCTCGTATTTCACTACAAAACCAAAAGTCAATACATAAAAAAATAAGGAAAAAAATAGATATGACAGAACTAGACTACAAATTTGTGCCATAAATTTCCCAGAAAGGAGAGCTCGAATTTCTACTATTTCACTGCAAAACCAAAAGTCAATACATAAAAAAAAAATTGTGTCTCAGTATCGCAGGACGAAGCGGAGGACAAGTTGACTCTGCTTTTAAGTCCAGGGAGACGGGCGTAGACCCAAGAAAACCGGAGAGCAAGCAAATCCGAACGACCTGTCAAGAAATCAATATGGTTAGTCATGGTGCAAAAAAATAAAAAGAAGAATTAAAAATAAAAAATAAGATTTACAAAATTCCACGTATTACAAGGTTCAAATTTTGTCCTATATATTATCTTAATTCCAAGGTTTGAAATTATCCAAAGTCTGTTGGGTCCGCATATTCAAAGTTGCATAGTCTGCAAGATATATATATGTAATAATGCAATTAATCCAAAGGTTAGATCATATGGTTCGTTGATCGAAATACATGGCAAAATGTTCATATGGGGAGTGGGGTCAAGTAAGATTTAAAAAAATATGCATAGCTTTCGTAGTCGAGAGTATATCCACATCCACGAGATTAAACGCTCTAAATACGTTATTAAACGTGACAACATGGTTGCCATATTATTCACTCATTAATAATTTAGCTTGAAAGTTTGAATATATATTTTAATATGTTTAAAAGTTGTTAAAATTATAATCATAGGTACTTAAGACTAATAACACAGATATATATATATATATATATATATATATATATATATATATATATATATATATATATATATATATATATATATATATATATATATATATATATATATATATGTGTGTGTGTGTGTGTGCGTGTGTAATTTTACTATAGGGTATTCATTTATTATTATTATATTGTAAATGAGGATTTAAAAAAAAGGATTGTGAAATATTTTATTAAAATTGTGATAAGGATGTTTTAATTAAAAAAAAATTATAAATAATGGGGATTTAGTTAGAAGGAATCTATAGGAAAGGAGAGTTGATGGTTATTATAAAGTTATTATATGTAATAAGATATCGCTTGTTAGGGAAAAACTATTAAATATGTAATTACACGGCTATAAATTGGAAATTAAGATTATAAAGATAATAAAAAAAATATAACTCCTTCAATAACTGCATTTAGGACAAAAATTTAAGACTAGAAAATGTTAGGTAAATATTATGAAATAATATTATGATCTATCAAGACCCTTTCATTTCACTAAAGAATTATTACGCATTGAATATCCTGCATTAGGACAAGGAGGCCACGTTGCCACCCTCCTTGACCTTAGTACCAATAAGACCTACCTGCAGGTAAAATAGAAAAAGAACTATACCCGTATGTAAGCTCAATTTTACGAAAATTACATTTAGTTAGTCTAAAATTTGTCTGATTCTCATAAATCTTATTATGTGCCTAGGAAAAGTCTCGATTTTAAGAACGTATAAAAGGTGGCAACGCCAGTGAGATGCATCACCATCTCTAACACCTCCACCAACGTCATCGCCAACACCATCACCATCGCCACCACCTAGGTCGTTACTAGCACCAGTCGCTCCAACACCTGATCTAACTACTGTAATGCGCTCATTAGAAGCCATTTTGGAGACGCTAAAAGGGTCCCAACTGGCCAATACCAAAGAAAAACGACCTCACCTTGAGGAAATACATTCAGAAAAGGCCAAAGATTTAGATTATAGACAAACACACGAGGATATTTCTAGGGAGCTACAAAATATTAAACTCCTATAATTTCTAGGAATGTGAGTCAGAGAACATATGGAAGCATGGTTGGAGGGAATGACAAGGAGTTTCACGATGAGAGAATATTTTTCCACCTCTAAAACAAATATTTCTATATTTAGCTAAAGGAATGTGTCGTGATTTGGTGGGGAAATTTAGAAAATAAATTGCATCTCACATCGGAAAATGTTCCCTGGGAGTTGTTCGAGGAAAGTATAGAACATCAATCCACTGTAGTGAAGTCCTCATGTACTATTAATGTCATAAAAATCAAAATATTATTTGATACTGGTGCTATTGATAGTTTCATTTCATTATATGTATTAAATAGGTATGGGTTGGCAACCGCAATCAAAGCAATTTCATACCGGTAGAAATATCTTTAGGAGAACTTTAGTCCATAGGTTTAAGTTGTTGGAAATAATGAGAGGGGGGGGGGGGTGAATCAGTATTCCTTTCAATTATAGCATTAGTTAATATTCAAGTATTATCAGTGTTTGTACAATGATAGCAGCAAACAAGAGGAACAAAAATGAACACAGTTTTTAAGGTGGAAACCCACTCCGGGACAAAAACCACCTAATGCTTTTCTAATAATTCTTTAATATTCAACTCCAATTGAAAATAAAGCTCCAACTTCCTATAATTTAGAAAAGCATTATTCTCCAGCTCCCACTGCATGGACGTTCCAATGCTCGAGATTCTTCAGTAGTCAATTGAAAGGATCCTCCAACACCCAATGAGCTACAACTCACCCTGGCACCACCCTACCACCCTATAGAAGAATAAAATAAGAATGGACTCCCGTACCAGGGAAAATGGTCCACTTTACAATGATATAGAATGATGCAGAAGAAGAATATATACTAGACCATAACCCCAACTTTGACACAACCACCTAATGATGATCCTAGACCTCCCAAAACTGCCTTTTCAACCCTTGGCAGATAGACACTAGTACAATTTGTACAATAATGTATTTACAATGACTAAGTACAATGATACCTTTACAATGATTGTATGCAGTGCTTGCCACTTGAAGACTTCATATGATGAACTTCTTACTGCTATAATGCACCTTGGTTGATTCTCTTGTCATGCTACCCTTTGCTGCACCTTTCTTTTCTTTGTTGTCGTAGAAAGTCTGGTCCTTCGCAACCCTTGACAACACATGATCTAGCTTTTTCTTACCTTCTAGGAGCTCGATATTGAATCTGGTGTATCTATGTTATTTCATATCCTTAAATTTTATTTTCAATCCCATATTAGTCCTCTGATTCATCTTTCCAATGCCATAGGTCTGACCCAATTTGGATTCTTCAAGAGAGAGTTATACCCAATCTCTCACAATGCCCTAATTATGGATTGTTTCAGCAGAGCGCACTTTTACTGTGTGCCACATGTCACTGTTTCTTCATTTGGCTCTGAAATTGATAGAGAAAAAATCATATACTGTGCACTATCTGCCACTTTTTATGGAATTCCAATCTGATAGAGAGAGATTTATGACGAATTTACCAAGGTCACTTCTTTGAGATGAATTTCAGGAGCTTGAAAAAACCCTGACTTCCACAGATCATATCTCCAAAAATGTTGTGCACCTTGATCTGAAATTTTTACAACATCTTTCTCAGGATTTCGGCTTCAAATCATAGAAATTTCAGCTTCTGAACCTTCATATAAAATAATTTATAGCACAAATTCCGTGATGACCTGTTTCAGATGGAGAAATCCCTTGCTTAAGGAGGAAATGAAGATCACAATTTATATAAATTCTTAGGTTGAGAGGGGCTTCAAAAAGTGAACGTGGGAGAGATTTTAGGAGCTTAAAAAATATTAATTATGACTTTTCAATGACCCATGCCCCAACCCCATGGGGTTTTACCCCACTAACTGGGGGTACAAACTTCAAACATGAATATCTCTCAAACCGTGAAGAATTACATGGTGTGCCATATATCAACGGAAACATCTTGACAAGTAGAAACCATAAAAATAATTATTTACTCAAAATATATTAATTTGGTAGGTAAAAATTCCAATTCAATATTGGGTTAGCCCCTGGTGCTACTTGGGTTGACATCAATGACAACCGCTAATAAACAATCTCCCCCTTTGGCATTGATGGCAACACAAATACTCCCCCTACAATCATGACACCTCTTCCTACAACATTCTCTTCCCCTTTGACATCAATGGCAAAGGGTAACTCCCCCTGAAACACAACCATCCTGCGGACCTGTACACACTTCCACTCCCCTGACACACAACCTTCCTACAGACCTGTAATCTACTTCCACTCCCCCTTTATATTCTGAAAAAAGGAAAATCTAATGAGAACTTGGGAGAATTCCAAGCTTCTGGCGAAGATATTCCAATGCTGGTGAATATTTAATATGCGATTATTTTGATGCTGCTTGGAATCTTGCTACTTGTCCAACTGCTTGCATAACATCTGGTCGGGAGGCTGTTACATATAGAAGACTACTAATCATAGATTTGTACAACCTTTGATCCACATCCTTAGATGAGTCATCTATGCTCAATTTGCAACCTGTTACCATTGGAGTAAGGATGGGTTTTCAATCTTCCATTTTAAATTTCTTGAGCATTTCCTTGATGTACTTGGCTTGACATATAAATATTCCTTTCTCTTGCTGAGATATTTGAAGCCCTAAGAAGTATGTCAGTTCACCAAGTAAAGACATCTCAAAATCACTTTGCACCTTTGTAGCAAACTTCTTACTTTGTCGATCATCATTGCTACCAATTATTGTATCATCCTCTTTAGCTATTAGACACGATTTAGTTTCTTCCTCCAGAACATATATCTCGTTTGGAGCTCGACATGCTATAGCCACAATTTCACCATACACGCCTTTCCTGATTTCACATTTCGTGGAGTTGAATAGTATTGTGTGTCCTTGATCACACATTTGTCCAACACTGAGCAGATTGTGATTCATGTTTTCAACCAATAGAACATTCTTGGCTAGAGCATCTTTGCTTTCGAGAGTGACAGTACCTGATCCTATAACATTTGAAGAACCATCATTTCCAAAAGACATTGTTCCATCCTTCTTCTCTTTCAGAGATACAAATTTATTTATATCTCCAGTCATATGCGTTGAGCAACTGCTATCAACATACCACACATCTTTGTTCTTTTGAGCCTTGAAAGCGAGAGAACAATTATCATTCTTCTTCTTCGTCCATGTTTGTTCGTTCTATGGCTTTGACGATTCTTCTGGAGGATTTTCAATTCTGCAGTCTTTGGCTATGTGTCCAAAGTTTCGACATTTGTAACATTCAATATTATTTCTTAAATGTTCAAATCTATTGATGTTTCGCTGAGCCCTGGGAGGTTCATATTTGACAGATCTCCTGGAATTGTATTCGTTCCTAGGGTACATGCGACATTATATAGCTTTACGACCAAATTTTCCACATGAATAACAATAGCCATAAAAAATATGTTGGTACCTGGATGGAAATTTTCATCGAGGAATTGTCTTCCAAGGCTATTCTTGTGAATTGTGTCCAATAAAGTTTACATGCATGTCAAATCTCATAGGTTCATTGTATTTTGTTGTAGAAGGTCCTGCTTTTTCTTCTTTGTAACTGATGCCAGTTTTTTCGTTGTAAGATCATTGATTTTTGCTGAGTTCTTCCAATGCCCTTGAGCTGTTGGCATAGTTTTGGATAGTTTTTCCTTTCTTCACTTCCTCACGCAGCGAGACTACTTCGGCTTCTAATTCTTCCCATTCTTGGTTGATTTCTTCCAACTTCTTTTGAAGCGACTCTTCAATGCATTTGTGTTCTTCAACTTCAATTTTGAGACCTAGAACTTGTTCTTCAAGAGTATTGGAACGGATCTTCTCCACCTTGAGATATTTTATAAGCTTGATTGCTTCCTCATAAAATTCTTCTATGGTCCATCCTTCTTCTTCGTTGTTTGATACCTCTTGTTTATTGTGCTTCGCCATAAACAATACTCTCTCATTGGCTTCTTCTTCATTGTCATTGTCTTCATCGGATGATGAGCTATCTTCTTTAGAGAGAAATTTCCTTTTGGATCCTTGCTTTTTGAATTTCTTAAAGCCTTTCTTTCCTTTTGAGTTTCCATTACTTCTATTTGGACATTTGTTTGCAAAATGCCCAACCTCATTACAGCTGAAACATATCAATGGAATTTTACCTTTGAATTGTCCCTTACCAATTTTTAGTTTTCTCGTGAAGTAAGCATATTCTTCATCTGAAAGACCTTCTTCATCATCTCCCTTTTCTTCACACTTGCAGGTGCATGCCTTTTCAATTGAAGGTTGTTTATCCTTATTAGTTTTCTTAGATGCAACGAATGCAGTTTCTAGATGCGAAGTACCCTCTTCTTCATCAAGTCTCATTTCATATGCTATGATAACTCCATGTAATTCCTCTTTGCTGAGTTTGTCCAGATTTGCACTGTATTCTAAGACCGATACCTTTGGGTTGAATCTCCTTGGTAACGTTCTAAGAATCTTCCGTATAATAGTCTTCTCGTCAACTGGCTCTCCCAATCCTTCCAGAGTATTGGTTATTTCATCAATGTATTGAAAGTATGCAGCAATGTTGCAATATTCTTTCATTCTGAGTTGCTCAAATTTTGCTCTATAGATTTGAAGCTTTGCTTTAACGACATTTCACCACTTTGCAGCATATATTCTAAACATCCCTTGTTTGCAGGTTTATTGTACCTTATGGTAAGAAAAATTCAATAAGTCATGATAATATTCTTTCTTTATCTGTTAATTCTTCTTACCTTGTTCATCTGTGGTTGATGTAAATCCATTTTGAACAGTGTCCCATACTTCGTAACCTTGTGCCAAGATATATACCTCCATTCTTCCTTTCCAGAGTCCATAATTATTTTCATTGAATAGAGGTACACCATTCTTGGTATGATCCATGACCTCCTTCCAGCTGTTAAACTGTTATTGAAGGAACCAAGATCTGATACCAATTGTTGGAAATACTGAGAGAGGGGGGGGGGAGGTGAATCAGTATTCCTTTCAATTAGAGCATTAGTTAATCTTCAATTATTATCAGTGTTTGTAAAATGATAGCAGTAAACAAGAGGAACACAAATGCACATATTTTTTAAGGTGGAAACCCACTCCGGGACAAAAACCACCTACTGCTTTTCTAATAATTCTTTAATATTCAACTCCAATTGAGAATTAAGCTCCAACTTCCTAGAATCTAGAAAAGCATTCTTCTCCAGCTCCCACTGCATGGACGCTCCAATGCCTAAGATTCTGCAGTAGTCAACTGAATGGATGCTCCAACACCCAATGAGCTACAACTCACCCTAGCACCACCCTACCACCCTATAGAAGAATAAAATAAGAATGGACTCCCATACCAGGGAAAATGGTCCACTTTACAATGATATAGAATGATGCAGAGGAAGAAAATATACTAGACCATAACCCCAACTTTGACACAACCACCTAATGATGATCCTAGACCTCCCAACATTTCCTCTTCAACCCTTTGCAGATAGACACTAGTACAATTTTTACAATAATGTATTTACAATGACTAAGTACAATGATTCCTTTACAATGATTGTATGCAGTGCTGCCCACTTGAAGACTTCATATGATGAACTTGTTACTGATGTTATGCACCTTGGTTGTTGCTCTTGTCATGCTACCCTCTATTGCACCTTGTTTTTCTTTGCTGCCGTAGAAATTCTGGTCCTTTGCAACCCTTGACAACACATGATCTAGCTTTTTCTTGCCTTCTAGGAGCACGATATTGAATCTAGTGTATCTATGTTATTTCAGATCCTCAATATCTGATTTTTGGTCCTATAGTGTTCCTCTGAGTTTTATTTTCAATGCCACAGGTCTGACCCAATTTGGATTCTTCAAGAGAGAGTTATACCCAATCTCTCACAGTGCCCTAATTATGGACTGTTTCAGCAGAGCGCACTTGTACGACATGCCACATGTCACTGTTTCTTCATTTGGCTCTAAAATTGATAGAGAGAACATTATAGACTGTGCAATATCTACCACTTTTTATATAATTCCAATCCAATACTCAAAGAGATATTTATGACGAATTTACCAAGACCAGTTCTTTGAGATGAATTTCAGGAGCCTGCAAAAACCCTAACTTCCACAGATCATATCTCCACAAATATTGCGTACCTTGATCTAAAATTTTAACAGTAGCTTCCACAGGATTTCGGCTTCACCCCATAAAAATTTCAGCTTCTGAAACTTCGTAGAAAAAACGTGAGAGTGCAAATTCCACGATAACCTGTTTCAGATGGTGAAATCCCTTGCCTAAGGAGGAAATGAATACCACAATTTATATAAATGCTTAGGTTGAGAGGGGCTTCAAAAAGTGAACATGGGAGGGATTTTAGGAGCTTAAAAAATATTAATTATGACTTTTCAATGACCCATGCCCCAACCCCATGGGGTTTTAGCCCACTAACTGGGGGTACAAACTTCAAACATGAATGTCTCACAAACCGTGAAGAATTACATGGCGTTCCATATATCAACGGAAACATCTCGATAAGTAGCAACCATCAAAATCATTATTGACCCAGAATATATTAATTTGATAGGTCAAAATTCCCATTCAATATTGGGTTAGCCCATGGTGCTGCTTGGGTTGACATCAATGACAACTGCTGATCAACATAAGTGTTGAGGAATACAAAGTTAATCTAGGGGTCAGTTAGACTAGGTTAAAATTACTAGGATGAATGATCACAATGGGAAATAACTTAGTTTCTAGCTATTTCCCGATATCTTGTGTTAATTCTTAGATATCATCGCCTTATTTTCATAATTATAGAAACCATCATAATATAACCCTGGGTTTACTATTGTGAGTCATCATTGATAATTAACCCAAGGTATTTAGTGTTATGTAATATTCAATAACAAGGAAAAAGGTTTTTCAACTTTTGGAAGAAATTGAATATTGTAACAATCATGATAAAATGAAGTTTTATATAATTTGATATTGGAAACCTATGAAGCCTGGGGCGATCCATTTTATTATAAGAGATGGGATAATTAATGCTAATCTATGTATCGAAGACATATATCAAGCTCAATCCCACTTGATTCCCAATCCATTACTTTTACTTTACATTCAATCTGACAAAGGAATTGAAATAACTCATGGATATCACCTCCAAATTTTTCCACAATGAAGTTTAAGATTGTGTATATCGTTCAAGTAAAGTTTTAAGTACAGTCAAATTATTATATTAAAATGAGCACATTAACATCACTTTAGAAATTAAACTTTTTATGTAACTTTTGAACATTAGAATGGAAACTATCCTAACTATTTTTATGCAATTGAAACATTCCATTCTTCAAGTAACGTCCATATTTCCATATATATATCTTACTAGCTGATAACTATAACCTTTGATGATATGAATTTATGCATATATCTATTATACTGTTTTATTACGTTAATACTTTAATTACTATCCAAGTATAGGTGTAAATGGTTTAAGGAGTAGAGTGAAGGTTTAAATTTTTATAGTTTAATATACACTAAATTGGACATTTTGATATTCAACCACTATGTCATTATTAAGATAGATAATTAGCCATTTACAACCATAAGGATATATCGATGTCCAAAACAAAATAATATGGCAACATGGCATTTTCATGGAAAGGAAAACAATGTGGTTTAGGAAAAAGAAATTAGGGACATTATGACCCTATATAAGATGATTCATGTTAATTATTTAGGCATATATAAAGATCAATTGGTGGAGTTGCTCCAAAGAATTTAACTCTTGAAGAAAGGAAGAATGGTAATGAAAGCATGACTATGGACATTATGGAAAGACCATTAGATGTGGAGCTACAACCACATAAAAGGGTAAGCTAGTTTGAGGTAAATTAATGGATGAAAGAAGACACTAACTATTCAAGAAATGTTGGGAGAAATCATGAGTAATCAAATTGAGAGTACAAGTATAGTTCATTAAAGGTACACATCAAACGAAGACAAAATGTATGAAACACATGTTGGAATGGTAAGAAAACACCATGTAAGGTAGTAAACACACTATTATAACAAGATGATATTGTGTCCAAGAGAGTGCAACGAAAAATTTCTAAGTTTGATCTCCATTTTTACCATAATGTAATCAATATAGTACCTAGGGAGGATGGGAAAATAAAGGAATTACAAACTTCTAATGATGATAATAAATGTTATTTATCATAATAAACTTAGAATATTGAGATCGACGAAATATCACCAAAGGTGAGTAAGTGGAAGTTTCACAGAGCAATATAAGAAGTCAATGACATTAGATTAAAGAATGAATGTATAATAAAATTGATCAATTATAGGATAATTTATGCGCATGGAAACATCTATAATAGTTTCTCCCTCTAATGGGAGAGTCACATTATAAATTTTCCTTTAAGTGACTAACTATATCCATGGATTATGGACATCATGGAGTATGATTAGGAAATTCTATCTCGGGATGCCTTGAAACCTAAAATGATAAGTAGATTATATTTGATATCCACATTATTGAATTTATTTAGAGGGTCTTACCCAAGTTATGGAATAGTAACGACCTTTCCAAGTGTTATAATTTTATGCATAAAGAGAGAAGGAAAGAAAACCATGATGACTAGAGGTGAGAAAACAAAGTCAATTTGATAATATGTTCTTTTTCAAATTGAAGTAGGCATGGAATATTAGGAATATCTGGTATAAGGAAGTGAAATGATGTTTTCTATCAAGAATAATTTTCTTAAGGATATGAGCAACATGATTGGTAAGGGTCAAAGAAATGAACTATAAGGAGTTGTGAACACTCCTAATTTGTTAAGAATAACAATTGATAAACTGGGAAAATATCTAAAGGTAAATATTAAAGATAATAATTGTACATCGGTAGAAAAGAAGATACATTTGGTGATAAGATGAGGCCTAAGGACTAATGAGAAAACGATTAATGTGAATAATAAGAAGTTGGTATGCCATTTATGAGTTATATGTTGGATTAAATGAGTCAATGAAAATACTATGATCATTACAATATCTGAAAAGGCTATGGTCATATGGTAGTTTGAAACTTAGGTTACTAATTGATATTGAAACCTTGAAATTAACACTTCAAGTGACCAAAAAAAATACCTTCACATATGTAAGTCACACCTTGGATAATATGAAAGGCTCCCTCAATTTAGAAGCATGAACAAACATTTATAAAATCCAACATTGATTTCCTAACACCTTGGTCTATTCAGGAAATTTGAAGAGAACCCTGCTTGAACAAAGTAGACCAAGTATAATGCAAAGTGAATAATAAAATTTTTAAGCAGTAAAAAATTCCTTCATTGAAAATAAACCTCCCACTAAGGGATATTTAGAGTAGCCAATTAACTCTTCCCCCATCTCCAGCATAACCCAAATGATTAGCCCTGCAAAACCCTACTCCATAGCTTCTATATTTTTAAACTGAAGGTGAGATGGAATAAAGTGATAAAGAAGTTAATGTTATTATTATCTCTTTGGATCCAGATTATAGATCAAAGATAATTAGACTTAAAAGATAAATAAATAACAAGAATTAAAATATTGGCTAGATACATATATAGTTTTGTTTTTTAGAGTTCTTAATCAACCTGTATCAAGAAATTAGATCATGCTTCAACTAAGCAGTGAGTGTGTTTTTCTCTTGTATCAATACATTTCATTCCTATATATGAAATCATAAATATTGGAGCATCCCTCCAGTTATATTTAGAGTCTCAACCTATGACTTTTTATAAGGTTAATCGGGTAATATAGTATAGAAAATAGTAGCTACACTCTTATTTGTATATCTGTGTTCGATTATTCTATGTGACAGTTATAATTGTGTGTTATATTTATAAGCATTTAAAAAATTATTTTGTATAACCTTACCTTATTTTGGATGGATACTTTAGACTGTCATTTTGTACTATGACATGTAAGAATATATTATTTGCTTAAACATTGCTGGTACATGGATACCAATATGAAGAAAGTTTTTATTAAACATTTTTGGTACAGGGATATTGATATAAATTATGAATTATGTTATGGATATGGTATCTAGAATTTTACATATTAGCATAAATGATAAGATAGAAATAAAAGGGTGATTACACTTGACTATTTAAGGTGAAAATGAATTTACAGACCTATTGGATAAACATAACCAAGTATGTTATATGAAATCAAGGATCAATATCGTAGATAGCAACATATCTGGAATGTGTAGAAATTTTTATTTGAGTAACAATTTGCTTTAAATATATCGATACATATGTTATAATTTGTCGACAAGTGTTTAGATTGTAGATGGTATCATTACCAAACCGACCATGCGATAACAAAACTCCAAGAACAATTGAGATTCACTGAGGTTCCATGATAGGGTGCTAACCCTAGTCCTACTAGGAGGGGTGGAGGTGTTTCCCACCATTTATCCTCCAAAACCTGGAGTCATGGGAGGATTGTGCAAGTCATGCTACCCTAGACGTGTGATGATGACTGTCGTATGCCTACTAAGGAATCAAGTCGATATAGTCAATGTTGTAACCCTTTAGGTCTATGAATGGCTAGGTCAGTATAGCTGACACCATGTCATATTCCTATAGAGGATGGATAGGATGGGAGTGGAAGATATTAGGAAGGATAGAATGATTCTATAATATCTTGGGAACTTTGTTGGGGCAACACGTGACTACTAAATTTGTAAACCAATAAATGATCAAAACATAAATGTTAAAATTTTCTCACACATTAAATGGAAATTCAATTATGGTACACCACATTTATATGATTATACTAATCACTTAAATAATTAGTGATATATGACATAAAACTTAACTTCGGGAAAAAAAATTCTAGAGGGGTGTATGTAATGACCCAACTCGAATTATAGGGAATATAGAAATATTAGCATGCATATGAGACCTGCATATGATAGCTACATATGCATGTATCACATGTGTTGCACTAGTATATGCACTAATCAATTATGAAAAGTGTCAGTGTAGGGTAATGTGTGAATTATTGAAATATTGAGTAAATACCTAACTCGCTAGAAAATAATGTATGTATTGTGAGGTAAAAGTTATACCTACCACTATCATAATATAACTAATATATTGTTCAAAGGAAAGTAAAAGCATTGACTTATGTAGATAAAAGATGATATTTGAATAAAATCCAAGATATTTACTAAATGATGATATTTAAAAATAAATCCAAGATATTTTAGGAATCCAAGATATTAATTAAATGATGATATTTTAGGAATCCAAGATATTTAAGAAACAATAATAGTTTAATATAAATCTAAGATATTTCTAAAAGAGGATATTTTAATAAATATCTTGAAAATGGATTTGCGTATAAAAGGAGAGGGGGGAGGGGGGGACTTGATGGGCATGGGTTAGTGAGGTGGGAAAACTAACCCAGATGCTGTCAGAGGATTTCTAACTTTGGGAGACCAAAGTAGTGATTTCTAACAGATTCATAGTGTGAACTTGATTGTTATTGGAGTTTTGGGCACGACGGCTAGAAGATTTGTCTTCTGGATCTGGGGACCGAAGAGGTTGACCCCAGATAGGCTGGGAGGAAAATGGTGGTTTGGTAACGGGAATGGGAGCCATGGAGGGTCAGGAACATCTTCAAACATTGTTCCAGGTAAGTATTCAATAGTCAATTGATATATTCTGCTTCAAAAATTTTACATTGGATTGTGTAGTATCAATTTGGTTAGTCATTGTTAATTCTAAATTTAGGACCTTATAGGGCACGTCAAGTCATGCCATGTGAGGGTGCCCAAGGAAATGCCATCAAGTCGAGTCGGGTTGTGTGAGGGAGACCGTATAAAAAATGCTAAGTTGTGAATGCCTGTGTGCCTTGTGGTGCACGTTCGTGTGATCCGTTTTCCTTTTTCTCCCTTGTGCCTTCGTTCGAGTGGGTCTGGACATAGGGTCATGTGAGGGCGCCCAAGCAAATGTGTTTGGGTCGGGTCGGGGAGATGCATTAGGATTGGGTCGTGTGAGGGAGGCAATATAAAAAATGCTAAGTTGTGATCGACCGTGTGTCTTTTCATATTCGTGTGACCCATTTTTTGTTTTCTCCCTTGTTCCTTCGTTCGGGCAAGTTAGGTCGGGTTGGGTCATGTGAGGGCACCCAAGGAAACGTGTTTGGGTTGGATCAACTTGGGTCGTGCTGTGTGAGGGTGCCCAAGGAAACGCGTTCGTTTCGGGTCGGGTCAGGTCATGTGAGGGCGGATGTATCAAAAATGATAATTTGTGACCACCCATGTGCCTTGTGCACGTTCATGGGACTCATTTTTCATTGGCTCCCTTGTGCCTTTGTTTGGGCGGGTCGGGTTGTGTCATGTGAGGGTGCCCAAGGAAACACATTCGGGTTGGGTCGAGTCAGGTCGTATGAGGGTGGTCGTATCAAAAATGATAAGTTGTGACCGCCCGTGTGCGTTGTGCATGTCCGTGCAAAATTTTTTCTATTTGGCCCTCCTTGGTGCCTTTGTTCGGGTGGGTCGAGTCGTGCCATGTGAGGGCGCCCAAGGAAACACGTCTAGGTCAGGACGGGTCAGGTCGTGTGAGGGTGGCCATATCAAAAATACTAACTTGTGACCACCCATGTCCCTTAATGTGAAAATTCGTGTGACCCATTTTCCGTTTTCTCCCTTGTGCCTTAGTTCGGGCGAGTTGGGTCGTGCCATGTGAGGGCACCCAATGAAACGGGTTCGGGTCGAGTTCGGGTCGGGTCGGGTCGTGTGTGTGGAAAGTTGTAAGTTTTACATATTAAATAATTTATATATGCCTTAATATATTATTTATTTATATTCAATTTTAATTTAATATTATATATAATTATTTTAAATATTTTTATTTACATTTAATTTTTTTTATTTTTTATTTTAATTCCAATTCCCGACTCAAAAAAATTTCACCCTTCACCCCATCCTCCCTATTCCCTCCTGCAAAAAATACATCCTTCACTACACATCCCAACTTGACCCAGAATCTGTCTGTCGCCAGAATCACTGTTTCGAACGCACTGTCACTGTTCTACACACAGACTCGGGTTGAACCTGAATCGACCCCGCTGAACTACCCGATGCCCTAAGGAACTAGAATCACCCTGAACTTGAACATTGAACATGTTCTCCATGACTCAACCTTTCCATTTCTTCGGCCACATTGGAATAGGGTGTGGACTGAATCCATGCTTTTACGAGCTCTGAGGTGTTGTATAATGAGGTGGAAGGAGATTCAGACATCAGATTCTGCTAGGAAGGTTAGTTTCTTTTACTATTTAAGGTTTTGGATTTTTTTGGATTTGCTTGTTAAAGGAATCTTGTGATGTGAGTCTCGGTAGGCTGTTGATATGAGCTGTGCAGAGGAGTGTGAATTATAGCAACATGTTTACAAGGGTTGACAGTGTTTATTGTTTACAAAGGTTTATATACCCCCATGAGAAAAAAATTATGTGCCATTATGCCATGGAATGAAGGTAAGACTATAGGACACGAGGAGTCAAAACATGTGACCAAATACTAGTGAAAGATAGATGATAGAAGTAAATACAAAATGGAAGAGGATACCACAGAAAATAAAAATAAAAAATATCAACAGTTTTCATTGAATTTGAGACGTCATGCTCACACAGAATGTTAGGTGGTTGATATCTACCCGCCATGCTAGTGGATTCTCACCTATACATTTGGGTTGTAGAGAAAAAATAGATTTTCTCGACTAAGGTTGTAGGGATTATGTGCATGCACAATTTTCATTTTTCTCTATATACGTGGTATACCATTCATTTTTATATGCTCATAGCCTCACCCTATTCGCATGGAATGTTAGCCATAAATGGTGTCCCAAAGGGATACAAGAGCCCTATGGATGACAAATCCAAAAGTTAAAACCAATTAAAAATTTCTATAAGAGAAATTAAAATTGCAAGTCCTTTTGGGTACAAAACTCCACAAAAAATCTACTTTAAAAAAATGCTATCTTCCACCATTGAAAGGTGCCACAAGGATTAAACCCTGGGGTTTTGAACCTGGATCATCATTGCTGCAAATTTTCCAACTTGGTCCTAGACCACAATCCAACAAATATTAGATATAGAATAGGACATACTAATCTAAGGATACCTGATTCCATGCCCCTTTGTTTTTTGTTTATTGATAAGGTCATCAAACTCATTTCTTATGCAAGATCCACTGTTGTTGCTTTAGGTGGTATAGACCTATTAATGCTATGAAATTTTTGTTATTCAAGCTTTTGACCAGGAAAAACCTAGAGGAAAAATGGTTTACATTAGTCATGTAAATTTGAAGTTGCATATCCCAAATTCCCAATGTAGGGTTTGGAATTTGGATGACCAATTTTTTTTATGAATTTCAGAAAACGCTGGGAAATCCATTAATGTATTCATCTGCTATTCTCCTTTTTTTCATATCATGCAAATCATTTCTTCCCTATAATTTTTGGGTTTAACCACCTACCACATTAGCTTCATGAATGATGGGACCTCGTACAGATGTTGGGAATATGCCATATCCTTTTCAGAGATGCAAACAATGGACATATATTTTAATGGGTGTAGGTTGTCTTTGATGATCTTGTCAAAATATTTTAATTTTCTCTTTACTTTGATAGTATTTTCTTACAGTCTCCACCAGATGTTCTCTATAAGATATACTACTTTAGTTCCTTCCAGATCGCTAGATATTCTATCGATACTATCCATTTGGTCATCCAATATGAGTAGTCTTTAGCCATTTCATTTTCCAGGAATAATATCTTCAGTTTAGTAGCTCATCATTATTGTGTTTTTAAAGCTTTTACAAAATTATACCAGAACTTTACCATCTTATGAAATTCTGAACCTAACCAAGGAGTGGGAAAATTTGAGAGCAATGCAACCTCTATGGCACCTTTTGGCATCTCTATGGCATCTAGTTACTTTGAATATATGAGAAGTTTTGTGGAAAATTTCACTGAGGAAAATATGTGAGTCCTATGGGATCATATCTCTTGCTCTAGTTAAGAACCTTTATTATTAACCCATCAAGCCGAGTTTTTATAATGATTCTATTCTATAGGTATTAGTGAGAAGAATGAGTCTAAGAAGAACCTGAATTTTATTAGCCCTATGAAACTCATCTTTGTGGGAGAAAGGACCGAATAGTTTGTACCATTTGAATAAGGTAAGTTTTTTTCATCTGTCTCTTTGGTACCAGATCCGTCTATTATGGAAGACGTCCAAATTTTAGGATCTGAGCATCATCTAATTAACGATACAAGTCAGAGCTCCCTCATAAGGTCTGAAGTTTTTCATCTTTATGATTATAGCCCAAACTATGGTTACCTCTGAAATAGTACGAAGTATATACTAATTTGAGGAACTATAAGGATCCAAACTTCTTGTGGCATATGAGGTTCTAATCTTCTACCTTAGTGACTTTTGAACTCTAGTACGACATCTTTGTTATGTGAACTCTTGTGCCATTTAATTATATGTTGTATGCGAGATAATGTGGTATCTAGTTACTCTGAAAACTTGCGAACTTAAGTTCGTGTATATATGGAACCATGCAAAGGTTTTGAAGAACGAGTTCTATGGCATCAAATATCTAGGATCTGTGACAAGTCTAGGCTACCTCATGAAATTCGTAGCTTAGATCCATATTTCCTTACACCTCTGTGGAATCTGAATTACATTAGTTGTGTGGAAGGAAAAGAGTTGAGTTCTTATTGGTAATTTGTGCGGTAGTTGTACTTTTTCCATTTCTTCCAAACTTTTCTATATGGAACTCATTTCCTTGGCATGCCTTACTATTAATTCGCTTGATTGAGTTCTTTTTTCACGAACCTATCTTGCAAATTGGTTTTATTTTCCTACATAATTTTAATTTTCCTATAGCATTTAATGCCTAAATTTTATTTTACCATCAAAATTTCACTATTGCTAAGAATTTTTCTTCAAACTGATCCATAATGGCAAACAATCTACATCAATGGTAAAAATTGGGCCAAATGTGTTAGTGTGGTGGCATATATTTAGGACTTTCAAAGGAGAAAAGGGATATCTAGTTGAATGAAATTCACTCTCATTTATCAATACCTACTTCTAAAATAGAATTATTTTATATTTCGATGAGATTTCTTAGACTTGGAGCCTTACATGAGGTGCATGGCCAATGTAATAAAATATTTGAAAAGTTGATTTTTTTTTCAAGAATTTTTTTTTTCTCTATTTCAATGTGTCGAAGTTCAAGGAGTTGAGACATTTATGTTACAAACCAGAGCATTTATCAATTCTTCACTTCCCCCTTACCCCAGAACTCTGGGTATATAGTAAGTGATCCACTTGGTGTTCTAGCCATGCTACTAGAGGATGAAGAAGAATCTTGATATTGAGCCCTACTTCAAAATGAGTTGTGGAATTATTTTTAGCTGGTCATTTGTTATGAAAAGGGGCTTTACCTTAGGCCTACGAGATGCAACTGAGAGATATCTATTCCATAAAAATTTTCAATCTCCTACACTTGATAAACCATATTATCTTTGTCTCAAATGGATAAATTTGAGTTGAGCCATGGATTACTCAATATTTTTAGTGTTATGTATCGTAAAATTTCATTTGGGGTCTTTGAATGCTTATAATTGCACTCTCCCAAAAATTGCATGTAAGCGTGATTCATGACCTCAGATTATACATTCATTTGTAAAAGGAAGGTTATACTTCTCTTCAAATTGGTATCCATTAACATCCATATGATAGTCCCAAAAATACCTTATAATCTATTATCTCTCTCAATGATAATAGAAGTAGCTGGCCAAAATCTACCTAAATTTAAGTGAAAATTTCTTTTGCTTGATTTCAGGGTACAATCTCCCTACAAGTGTGTTCTTTTGGTAAATAATATTATAAAAATGAATATTATCTTCATAAATGGTATCAATTTTGGCTCCTTAATATACTATAGATAGAGGTTAGCTTCCGGAGGTTGGAATTTGCATTATTGGTGTTTCTCTGGTAGTTTATTCAAGCCTTATGGTAGGGATTAAAGCTTACTTCGTCATCACTCATATGCACATAGTTGTTACCTCCTTTGGTTTTTGCAACCATCTCAGGAATTAAATGGAAATACTTTCCTAGTGCCTTGAAGAAACGACAAAGAGATTCTACAATCCCAACTTTTGATTTACTGGTTTTGAAATTTGTTACATTTTGAAAACTATGGACAAATTTCTCCACATTTGCTCTCATCTCCACATCTTTTCTAACTAATTAGTGTATTTTTTACTTCAAAGTGTCTTGCAACTCTAGAAATATGAACTTCCAGCATAAACTCTCATCTCCACACCTCTGATAATTACTTAGTGTATTGCTGACTTAATAAGCAAACCATATACATAAGCAACTTACAATCTAAGCTAAAAAACACATAGAGAAGTGTTGAATGGTACTCAACGTAGAAAAAATAAAAAAAATTACCATCTAAACTAATGAAAAATTCCAGAAAAGAGTTTGGAACGGTGTAGGATAATAGTATATCTTCCATCACCATCTTATTAACAATGAAAATCATTGAAAATTTGGTGAATATTGTGACACCAAATTGCATTAGGGAGATCCAAGGTGACCTCCACAGCCCAAAAAGTCCCTAGCATTGATCTCTTAATTCAATGGGAACCTGATTAAGCATAAGAGGGTAATAATACTAGTAGACAGTAAACTGGACTTAAGACTATTGCATTAATTTCTGTGCCAAAGGTCTTTTCCCAACTTCTTTTTAATAACTTGAAAATTAGATATGCTGATGTAGAAAACCAAACCTATATCTAGGTCAGAGTAGGCCACTTGTGAAGCCATGGTTCTTAGACTAACCCAACAAAGACCACCAGAGTGTGTGAAAAACTCCCAAAGCTGCCAGTCCATTTTTGGGAGAGGAAATTTTTGAAAAGATGGAAAATACCTTTGGGAGATGATACATATAATCAAGGACTCAAAACTTAGGAGAAAATGACAGAAGGGCAGGGGAAATTAGAGGGACAAGATAGTAGAAATATGACCCTTTGATGGTGAGCCACTAAGAAATATTGAAACTTGGCATTGAGTAATATCAAAATTTGGCTGGCGCTATCATGTTACTTATTGCACCTGAATTATGACTGAATCACCATAATAGCACCTCCTCGAATAACCTAAAATATTTATTACTCCAATTCTAGTGGCTCCATTAATTGAGGCATATTAATTAGGGTTACTGTGGTTATAATAAAATAAATAAAATCACATATAATACATAATATTTAAATTTAAATGGTGGGAAGGAGTGCCCGTCAAATTTATACCCTGGAATCTTGGGATAATAGAGAAAAATTCAATTCAAATAATACTCTTTTCAGGGCCAAATTAAGGTTTGGGTCACCCCTAAAGGAGAAAAATGAAACACAGAGGATAGTAACAGAAAGTGAAAGACAATCACAGAAGAGGTTAAATGACAAAATAGCAAAATCAAACTAAAATATTACTCTGTCAATGCCGCAAGTTAAGGTTTGGATAACTCCTACAAACAAAATAGAAATAAAATTTCTTTAGAGGGAGAAATTTATCCCAAGTCCCCCAAGTTCATAAACAGGTAATCAGACAGGAAACAAAACAAAATAAAAGAGGCATATTACTAATATGGAGAAGGTACCTATCCCTTGTCCCCCAAAATTTCACAAGTAGGCACCAGTCAACCAAATATTTTGCAAGATATTTTTTCCTATAGTATGGATGTCAACTTGGAAATTCTTGATTGCTAAATTCAAGATACTTCAGAAATAATTGCTAAATTAAAGATACTTTTGGAATATCCAATAATATCTTTGCTGAAAATGTATGCAACTCCTCCTACAGGCTCTCAAGTAGTTTTGTATGGAGATATTTCATTTTTTACCTACTTAAGACCCTTTCTTTGAAAATGAATAGGATACACCCTCCAGTTTTGACAAACTTTTGTTAATGGCCTGTGTTTCCTTTAGGTGTTCACCAGTCACTCCACTCCTTGTTATTCTCCAGTGAACTCACTCTCCCTTGAAGCAAAATTGATCCAGGTGTCATTGTAAATAGATGCTCTCAATGTGATCAAGTTAACTCTGTAATATCTTCAATTTTTAGTGCATTTCATAATCAGAAATTGTTTTTTCCGTAGAAATTTCTTGATATTCCCAGCTGCATGCACTTTTTTTGATAATGCTCTATCTTTGCATCAGTTAGAAGCAAAAATTTGGTCAAAATAAGATATCAATGAATTTTATAAGAATTTTATCCCCTTCTCCAGTAGAAAATGTGATTCAGATAGATGGTAAAGGACCATTGGAGGTCCTCTTCTTGATAGTTCAGGAAATCTGATTTCCATAAATAATTATATATACTATACACCAGGAGAATCACCTGGTGTGGGCTTTTGAATTCTAGTAGATCTGTAAGATTCATTTTTTATGAGTTAGTAAATTTGGGAAAATTACTTGACCCATTTTGGGTACTAAATTTGCACTGGATGAGTCTATTGAGCAACTGAGTGTCACTAGAGTTCTAGTGCTTGATGGTCCTGCAGACAGACCAGCTAGAAAAGATGAACTGAAAATGACAAAATGAGATGCTTATGGCCGACCTGTCTTGGGATACATCATTACAACTGTAAATGGGAATAAATTATGCAATTGAATTGATATCTATAAAGTACTTGAATAATGTAGAGTTCGTGATGTGGTAATAGTGGAGGTCCAATCCAGTGGATATGGGGATGTAAATGATTGCAAGGATATTATATAGACATCATTTTTTATAATGGTAGTTTATGTTCTCTTCCATCAGCCTGAACAACCCTGGAAGTTTTATCCCACTAATATATTAAAAGGAGATTGAGCTTAAGGCTGAATCTAAGGTTTAAATGACATGTGATAGATAACCTATCTTGCCAAGATCATTCCTATGAATTCTTGTTTCCAGTGGTTGTGCCTCAAACAACATCATTCAGATATTTCCTCCAAGGACCAACAATGATAGGAAGAGCCCTACTATAGTCTAATGTGCATCTCTAAGCTGTCAACATTCAGGGGAAACTAACAAACAAAATTAAATCTAATCTATTGATGAACATGAGTTTAGTACCCAGATTTGAGAAGCTTGTGTATTTGATGCTAAAAGCATGGAATATAGAAGGTGAAGATGACTGAGGGACATGTTTAACAGAAAAGGGTCCATGGGCCTTCAATTTTTCAAGAGTAAGGGGATTTGAGATAGTAATCTAAGCTTGTTTCATTTTCCCAATGGTTATAGAGGTTTCAAAAAGAGATTACCATTGCACATGTTGGAAGAGTACTCAGCCACTTTTCAAGTCAACATAAATATATGTGGATTGAATTTTCATTAACAAGAGTACGACATCAAAGTCTCAATAAGAGATAACGGTAGTTTCCAACACTATGATTTTCAGATAAGTTTATGTAATAGTGAGTTAAACAACTAGTGCATGTTGTTACTAGTATCATTCACTTGAAGCTAGGGGAAACTTCAGAAATAATTTATGATACTAAATTAATTGCTAAGGTGATTGCCTCTGGCACAAACAATGAGATAAGCTACACAGTAGAATCGATAACCTAACTCCAAGGGTTGAAATGTGTACTTCCAATATGTGTTGAGACTTTAATATCTAGAAATGAAAGGAAATGTTTCTAGATCTTGCGTGTAGTAATGTGTAAGACATGTTTCAAATTAATTCAAGAAGCCAGCAGGTAGTCTTGTTGGCTCAGCCATCTTTCAAAAAAGGAAAAATATAGGAAGAAAAATTTAGTGAAAGTAGTATAAACATCATATTTTGTCACCCCACCTTCCAGCATATTTGAAATTTGATATGTCCTATGTGACTTAGAAGACTGATAAGGAGGAATGCCTTGCATGCTAAGTCCAACTTTGATATTTTATTGTTAGATTCAAAAGATATCCTCAAATATAATACTTACAAATTAATAATAAGTTAAAAGTAATATAACTACAAGTCTAAATATAATATATGTTGTTTAATAGGGTTTCAGACAGTTGATAAACATCCTTGAGAAAATTTAAAAATAAAACTTGAAATGGTATTGTTATTTGCTTGTGGTTCAACATGTGACATACAGATGCTACAAGATCTCTTTTGGTGGCATGGGATTTGTATATGTGGAATTTTTGCATAGATCTAGGTGGCTCTATCTCCATATCCTGACCATAAATGAGTATCCAAGGCTCTAGCCTTAAGCCCCCACCGATCCTATAACACAATAATTTTTTCCACCTATAATAGGCATTCCTACATAATTCCATTATGTAGAGGTGATGGTTGCAATTGTATTTTTTGTTGTTAGCTTATCAAGAAATTTTCGTCAGTATCAAATTCGGATCTCAACTTCCAACTGCTAAGAATTGGAATCTTGTTCACAATTTGTATCTATCTCAGTAATCACAGACTCGAACCCTCTTAGTTTGTGAACTTCTGGTTGGTCCTTTGGATTAGTTTTAAACCTTGAATTTCATCATGAGAACTTTGGATTACTTCGGTTTTGTCACATATGCTTGACCTCTTGCACAGGAGATTCTGAGGAGGAACAATTTTTCATAGTCAAATTTTCACTCAATTATCCTTATAGTGGGTTCATTCAATTTCACTTTCAATGCAATCATGGTTTCAATAATTTTACTTATGATTACTCCATAGCTATAACAATCTATGGGGAGAACAATCTTTACAACATTGTCTAGTTTTGATCTTTGATTTACTGTCAAACTCATGATTCAATTAGGTACCAACACATTGTCACAAACCTTCACTGCTGAAACCCATGTTGTATAAAATTCTCAATCTATTATTTACAAACCCTGTCACAAAAAAAATGAAAATTATCCAAGCAAGGTTCCCAACGTTTTGTTTTCCATCTACGATCTTAAGCGTCGGAATCGTGATAATATGAAGTGTCTGAATAGCGATGCAATTTTTTTTGTCTATCTGTTTGAAGCATCGGACTAGAGACACTTTTAAGCATTGGAATAGAGACGAAATTAAGAGTCAAATAATAGCGACACTAATATTCAGAATAACGATGAAATTAAGCGTCGCAGAATAGTGAAACTTGCCATCGGAAGTGCGACTCTTGTGTACTATGGAGTGTAGGAGGTGCAAAATTATAAAGTGTCAGAAGTATGATGATAGGAAGCATCGAAAGTATGATGATAGTAAGCATCAGCATAGTGACAAGCGTCAGAATAACGTCAGAAGTGCAACGATATTAAGCGTCGGAATTGCAACAATGTTGTCTGTCGGATGTGTGAAGACTCAAGTGAGCGTTGTATGGATAGAAACAAGCACCCCATGCTTGGTCCACTAGGATCAATAACGATTTCACCAAGTTGGGATTCACCAAAAGTGAAGCACCTCATGCTTGGTACACTAGGATTGACAACTAATTCACCGGGCTGGGATTCACCAAAATTAAAGAAGATGTGAATGCTTACCATATTGTTGTTGAAGGTAAAATATTGATTATAACATTATATATCAATGATATAATTCTAACAGGTGATGAGAAGTTGATAAATTCCCGGAAAGAATATTTTGGAAAGAGAATTTGAGACGAAATACATGGGGCTCTTGCTTTACTTCCTTGCTTTGGAAATTTGGCTAAGAGATAGGGAATTGTTTGTCTCTCAGGGAAAGTATGCAAACAAGATATTGAATAAGTTTCACATGGAAAGCAGCGAACCCATGGAGACTCCTATAGCATGGATTGGAGGAAGGAAATGTTATTTCAAGTGAAGTGGTAGAAGTACTTGGTGAACACACGATCGGACATGTGTTATGTGGTTAACCAACTTAGTTAAGAGATGGTTAAGCCAACCAAGCTCTATTAGAAGGAAACCAACCATGTGTTGAGATACCTTAGAGGCACCACTAAGTTTGGTCTTCATTATAGGCAGACAGAGGGAGTGAATCTTGAAGGCCTCACAGGTGCATATTGGGCAGGGAGTCCATCTGACAGGAATTTCACATCAGGGCGCATCTTCATTATTGATTTAGCAATAGTTTCCTAGTACACCATGAAGAATAGATCAACTGCACTTAGTTTATTAGAAGAATTGTTAGTCAATCTCTCGTGAGGGTATCTGTATGGGTAATATCCTTGTTGGGTGTTTTGGTCAAAAAATGGATCCTACAGTGATTTACTGTCACAACTAGAGTTGCATCAAACTCTCGATTAATCCCTTTTTTCATGATAATTCCAAGCATCTCGACATCCAGTACCACCATCTCAAAGATTGTTTGCAGAGTAAGATCATGTTTTCGCATGATGTATGTTGTTGCTTCTTTTTTATCTCATGGGGAGAGAGATTCTGATGATGAGGATGTATTTTTTTCCTACTTTGATGACATATTGTTATGATGCTGATATAAGTTCATTTTGTTATTGATGTACATGTGGATCATGGTGCTTGCTAGTGGTTTCCCTAATCTTCTTGCAAGATATTCATTGTTGGGATGGTGATGGCCAAAGTGTTGAACACCAATGTACTAGCATAGGGATTGGATAGTGCTCATATTGTTGTTGCTACACTTTTAGAGATTATGTTATTGTTTTTTTTTCCATAGGGAGCATATATCATTGCTCATTTTTTCTATGTACTCATGTTCTTTTATGTTTTTGGCATGCATAAAAGAGAGCATCATTATGTGCGGATATAAAATCCATGTATTATTATTGTTTCATATTTTGGTCACATTAATCATGGAGAGACCCATTGTTTCTAACATGTATTGCTATTTACTATGTATGGGTCAATGGAAGTCCAATCCATGTATTGCCTTGTATATTTTTATGTATCCACACTTTGTTGGGTGCATGATGTAAACTTGGGTCCATAAAGTCATGGTAGGAGAGTTTATAGAGGATTAATATATCGGTCATATGTATTTTTATCAGCCATGTAATTGTTCCATGAAGCATTGTATGTATTGTAATTCATTGTATATAATGTCCAAGTCAATTCAAGTCGTCGTCCCTGAGTAGTAGTCCCTTGCACTTGGAAAGGAATCTTATTACAACAAGAAAATGTATTGCTACAACAACGAAGACAACTTTATTTCATCCCCATTACATTATTAGGGGGAACATGTTCATTTTCAGAGATATGATTGGTAGCTTATCCACAAAAAGTGAGTCACCCTCCAACTTAGTAACTCATGAAACATCTCCTCCACCTTAAGCTCCTAAAAAAAGGTGGGCTGCATAGCTGACTTTGAGGGATAAAAATGATTATCCCACTCTGCTTCTCCCTCCACTTATGATATGTGTGGAGTTGCTGCTAACCTTGGGCTGAAATATAACGGTCCCCATGAATGACCCAAGTCACTGTACCCTCCAAAACATCCATGAGGTGCCTCCTCAAAAAACTCAAGCTCTCCAAATGGTTCCTCCCACATGAAGACAAGAGGTGTAGTATGGCAATCATGATTTTCCCATTGTTTCTCCTTAAACATGAAACATATGAAGCATAAACAAATGAAAGCAAGATGACATGTGACAACCAGGAGGTGGAATATAGTTCTAGATATGGAACCAACACAGTGCATCCCTTACCTGCCTCATATCATAGTGCAACAAGTTTCCTTTCAGCCACTTTTTTGCTGCCACATTCATCCTACAAGATGAGATCATGAAAGTACAACTTGGTGCCAATGGTGCACACCAAAAATAATGTGGCCTTCCCCCACAAACCACAAATAAAATGGCCAACATCAATGCTACAAATGGCCTCAAGTACATCATAATACAAGATACAAGAAGGAAAGATCCTCCTTGGTACAATATTTTTCTCAAAAAGATAAAGGAATACAAGTCATAAAGAAAAAATATACATCCTCCATCATGTACTTTAGTCATTGAGCTAAAATGGCTCACTTGCAAGTTCTCCCTCACTTCAAATGAGTAGGGAAGTGGTTGTGCCAACCTCTTCATCATCTTTCGGTCTATGCATCTCTCCATATGCTGATATACATCCATTTGGATGCCCTCCCAAGTGAACTCCTCCAGTAAGGAAAGGTATGCATTAGAATGCATAGGAAGAAATCTCACCAATGCTGCATGTGGATCTCTCTTCTTATGCTTGAAAATCCAAGTTAGGAAAATCATAGAAAATAAGATCATAGTAATGTAATAGATGTTTCCATCCACTACTTCATCATAATCCTCTCATACATGCCTCCATAGTACATCATCTGTGAAGTGATCCTGGGAACACTCCATCAAACAGTCCAAGCTCCCAAGTGACAGCGTTATTGGCCTTTGAACTAGTGCATCTATCATCTCATAGCTCCTCCCTTTGACATGCCGTATGCCAAAGTCATCATCAAACATAATTCTACTATATATGATAGATTTCTCCCAAATTGGAGGTACCTCCTCATCCTCCAAGGTCAAAGAGTAGCCCCCTTGCACCATGATAGTGCCATCTCCTACTCTTGCAACATCATGCAAAGTATGGAATAAGATCAGTCCATACTCTCTCAATAACAACCAAAAGAAATAACAACTCTAGTTTCCTCCTCACACCATCATCATATAGATCTTCGAGCAACATCATAGCAGTAGATATGAAATATATCACATCACTCCAATATACCCAAAATCCTTGCTTCCATATGATGTAAGTGTCCTGCCACATACCCTTAGAAAGAGAATGATGACCAAACTCCTTCAAGAGTAACCAACGCAGTTTGCATCCTATTGTATAGTATCATAGATTTTCAAGTGGTTTCCCAACCTCTTTCTCATCAACTTCACCCATCCAACCCATGGTGAGTGTCTATCATCATGCCCAAAAGTGGCACTCCTCCAATGGAGAATACCATCCTCCCAAATTAGATTTATGTCTTTGCACTTCATGGGATGTTGAAATGCAATCTCCTGAAGATCTCCAAATGAAGACCACTCATCAATGACCAAGTTGATCCCATAAGGATCCAAATAGGTGGTAGGAAAAAACCTCCCATCATGATGTGTAGGGCTTATCAAGAAGTATCCAACACAAACATGAGAGATTTTATCCATCGTAAGATGTCCTCCATCATCTATCTGCTCCTCCTTTGTTATGAATATGGGAAGGTCATTGGAATGTTCCAACAAGGGTTGGGCCCCCAACTCATCACTGCTGCTACATGACAGCGCTGCTGAACTCCATAATGGTGCAACTGCTACCTCCAAATCAGATCCAAAGATGAACACATAGTTTTTCAATGTATTGCTCAAGAAAACACTCACCCAATCCTCCAAGAAACTACAATCCAACCTCAAGGGGTGTGCAGCTCATCAATGATGCATCAGGATGACTATTTGTCTCTTCCTTGATTAAATGAAGGCTACCCAGCACAGTGAAAGTTTGCTGCTCCAAATCAACAATTTGTGTTGACCCTAGGTCATGAAATGGTACATTCCCATCATCCTCTTCATGTTGCATTGAAATAGTAGGAAATGAAAACATTTTCATACCTTGGTACAACTTGGGAAAATATTGTATTGCTACAAGGATTCCTCCTTCCAGTGTGATAGCTTCCCCAACTTCTGATGATGATAAATGTTCTTCTATGGCTTCATCAGCGCTGATACAAGTCTCTTCTCCTTCATGCATCTCCATAATGGTGCATGGGACTCTAGAGATCAAGAGATCAAGATCATATTGCAAAGGTGAAAGTGCTCTTCCTCCTAAAACAAGTGCTCTTGCAGTAGATGGTGGTGAAGGTTTCTTCTCTTCTGATTTATTCTTTTCAAACTTCTTGATAAACCTTTGAGTAAATTTTTCATATGCAATCACTTTAGCATGACTCAAATGGCTGAACCACCACATTTGTGCTTCACCTTGAAGGTGCAGCGCAACAATCTCAACAACCTCTTTCTCTACTACTGGATGTAGCAGGAAAAATTCATCCAACCTCCTCCCCCAAGCCTTTGTTGTGCATGAGGATGATCCATCAAAGGTAGACAATAGAAACCTATTTCCCTTCATTCTCCTATTGCTGCTTGATATCCTTTCTTCTTTGAGCTCAATAAAATCTGGAAGAGTTATATTCTTCTTGATAGATCTAGGTTGAGGCTTATATTTTTCAATATATTCACATATAATCTCATGATCTAAGTTTCCTCCATCTCTATGCCTCTTATCTTGAAAGAAAAAGGACATAGCATGCTTCTTTGGAGTTTTGTGCAATACCGTATCCTATTTTTGCTGATAGGATGTACATGGACCTTCCTCATCTTGAAACCATAATGTGGTTTCACTCTTTAGCTTATGTATAGTGTGGAATATATTTTTTGAGAACTCTTTCCCTTTCTTTCTTCCAGATGAAGGGATTTCACCATTGTTTTCTTGGTCTTCTGTGTAATCACATTTCTTCTCTACTCTTCTTTTCTTGACCTCCTTGGGGAGATCATTCTTATATCTAAAAAGAGATGAGATGAAACTCATTCCTTCCATAATTTTTCTCTCTTTCTGCATCTTATATCATCTTGTATTGATGGCCACAGGCTGAGCCAAAGATCATGCTCTGATACCACTGTAATATTCCAAAACAGGGATTCGGAAATAAATAAGCTATATAATGGTATTGAAATGATGAATAAGCTTAAAATAGGTGTGATAAACACATATACATCAATTTGAGTTACATCATCAACTTATATTCTGATTTACAATCCAAAAGATGGGGAAAAGCAGCTATTTCAGCCGTAAAAACGTCATTTTCTGAGATTTGTGTAAAAATAAGGGGAAATGATGGTGGTATCCTTTATCTTAGGTCATGTGGGACTCACATACCAAATTTCAGAAAAAAAAATATGACCCTATCTAGGTTAAACAGATCTCCCAGTCCCGATATCGCTTAAAAACACTGAATTCCCATGACTTAACTTATGCCGAAATTTATGAAGCTTACCCAACGTGATTTTCTGAGAGTTTAAAATTTAATATGGTATGAATAATATATATTTATTTTATTACATCATTATACAGGAAGTAGAAGAGAATACAGGAAGAAATCCTCAACTATGAGGGGCTGCAACCATAAAAGATGACTGAACAAGCTTGACAGCATTTTACTATGGAGAAAACAGTAGCTGGTGATTAAAAATTAGATATAGGACAAGATAATGCATGAACAGTCATATCTATAATAGATCCATACACTATAATGTCTCTATGTTACATACCCCCTGGGGTTTTCAGCAAAACATGAAAGCACAAGAGTAGATCTGAGATCTACTGCAACAGATCTACAGAATGATTCAGAAATTATGAAGTGGATATATCAATGAGTAAATCAGATCTGAAACACACATGGATTGGTTGGCCAATCCATGGATCACCATAGTTCAAGGAAGGCTCCTTTACACCAGAGATGTCTCCTCCAAATAGTTGCCAAAGGACCCTGCAACTTATCACTTGAAAATAACGCAGTCCAGGGACATAAAATGCATTGTAGAATTTTTGTAGAGTTTGTCCTAATGCCAAGATGTATATTTTAAGCTCCAATTAGCTAATACACTCTTACCATGAGGATAAAAGACTCTCTCACTGGAAAGAGGAACTAGTATGGCCTAGATCTGAATAGATCTAGCCTTCACTTGCTGTTGCTTACAAAGAAAACCAAACCTTCAATAGGATCTGCATTGTAGTTTGAAGAAGAGATGGGCCAAATTCTTGATAGTGGACAATAAATTCAAGGCTCCTCCAAGAGCTACTCAATGGAAGAGGTGGGATTCCCACCCAGGAACACCCAGTGCTAAACAACACTATTCTCTATTAAACATCCAAGAGAATAAGAAATGTCTAAACAGACAAATTATTCAGAAATCATATGGTCATCAACAACCTTCTCTTGTTGTCCTTCTCTTCCTTTTATAATATTGATTCCTGGCACAACCCTAAACCATCTCAATGAATTAGCCTCATTCACATGGACAACCTCCAACTTGATCTGCACTATGCATCTAGGAGGTTCAATGAATCTAGACAGTGCTGTGATTTGGTCATGTTGACCCAGTCAAATAGTTCAATCCCCTTCACACATAAGGGTGTTTTTATGTAAATAGCCCATATTTGTCTTTGTTCACATGTGACATTGATTTATTCATTGCTTTAGGAGTTTTTATGATCCTCCCTTACGTATTTATTCAATAAACAAAAAATTAAAGAAGAATTGAATATTCCTATTAAATTGGGCTAATTAGGAATATTAAAATGTATATTTCATTCCTAATAATAGACTTTTTGTAGATCATACAAAATATACTCAAGCTCCTAACTCGTAACATTCTTCCAGCAGATACAGAAAAATTTAGAGAAAGACAACATTTGAAACTTAAATGATGCAAAATATGTGTGTTGTTCTGAGAATTTTCAAATTTAAATGACGCAAATATATGTGGGAATCATTTTAAGCATTTTCAAACTCAAATGATGCAAATATGTCTATGTCTGTGTTCAGTTTTAAGCATCTAAGAAAATTCCATACCTTCAGTAAGTTAGCAACAGGAATGCTACCATGAACCTGAAAATAAAAGAATGATGATAGTTCAAAATAATTGAAATGGGCTCAAGAAAATATTTCCATAGATACACCCCACACTTGTAATAATCAACTACTATAATAATATATGAGTCAATAGTAACTAAAATTTTAATGTCCAACAGGTTGTCACAAACCTGGCTCAATTGAACTGAAGCCCCTTCTGAGTTGTTTGCAACATTGAGAGAACGAAAACCAGGAATAGGGAAATGTTGTGGGAAAAGGAAATTAAGCCATGTTGAAATTATTGCACTGGAGTTTAGAATTGGAAATTCTATGTTCTTTCTGTCAAAATGAGGAAAAATAACAAGAAGAAACTCAATTCGTGAGCTTTTCAGAAAATTCTTGATTAAAAGGCTAAGCAAAGTAACTGCATATCTTTATGTAGTTTTTAGCACATCATCTAAATTGTTCAAGAGACATATGCACGATTCTAAATTATTCATAATTCTGTGCTGCTTTTAAATTCCAGTATTTATAAAAGTGGTGCATGTATATGCCTACATCAGAGTCGACATACTTTGTGATGTTAATCCATAGATAGATCTTATCATTTTTCTTTAGTGTCTGTGGCCTATCTGTCATGTTGGAATAGATAATGAATCAATACTAATCTGTCACTTGAATGTTTGTATTGTGGAATTTATGTAAAATTTGTTGTTTTATAATATGACTTAATACTTGAACTATTTTGGGTGCTCAAGGTGGTATGGAATTCTCATGCTTATCTGTGCGACATGCTTGGCTGCTGGTCTCAAATTTTTGCTCATTTTAGATAAAGGCCATCTAAAACTGTGTGTTATTTATAACAACAATAATAATAATAATAATAATAATAATAATAAAGTTATTAATCTTTCTAGATTTTCTTTTGATTCATATATTGTTTCTTTGTTAGGAAAAAGCCTTAATTTCGCTCTTGGTCCTAGGAAGATTCCTCAGGATGATATTATTTGTAGTATAGAATATTGCACTAAATATTTACCTGAAAATTTGTAGGATGTGATTAGACAGGATTGTTTTGTGGCTCTCAGGAGAGCTAGACCACCTAGAAGAAATATTAGTAAGTCGGAGTTTATGGCTCTTAAGTCTCTTAATCAGAACCCTGATATTGTTGTCCTCAAGGTGGATGAGGGTGGTGCGATTGTAATCATGAATAAAGATGATTATAGAGCAAAGATGCTTGAACATCTTGGTAATAGTGGGAGTTACAAGAAACTCTCTAAAAACCCTAATAATAAAGTCTCTAAGATTGTGGTGAATGTTATTAAATCTAGTAGCACTGTGGGTTCTATGAGCCATAAGCTTATTAAAAGTAATCCTATCACTCCTAGGATTTATGGGCTCCCTAAGACTCATAAAGAGGGCGTTCCTCTTAGACCCATTGTTAATACTATTGGTGGGCCCACTTATCTCCTAGAAAAGTATTTGGCGCGTAATCTGAAGCCTCTTTTTGGTCATTCGAATTCTTTCATGAAAGATTCTGCTTCTTTTGTCCAAGAGTTGAAAAGTTGGGATTATGAACCGGATGACTCTCTTGTTAGTTTTGATGTGGTTTCCCTTTATACGAATATCGCTATCAATGAGGCAGTGGAAGTAATCAAACACATCACTAATCCGGATACTGCAAGGTTGGTAGAAATTTTCCTTACCTCAACCTTTTTTTGTTTTGAAGGAGAGTTTTATGAGCAGACCTGTGGTGTTGGCATGGGTTCGCCTCTCTCCCCTGTGGTTGCTAACCTTTTTATGGAATATTTTGAATCTAAAGCTTTCGCTTCTACTCCTTTTAAACCCAAGGTTTGGAAGCAGTTTGTGGATGACACCTTCATAAACTAGTCTCATGGTCGTCAAAAGTTAGAGTCTTTTCATCAGCGCCTGAATAATCAATCTGACTCCATAAATTTCACGATGGAAACTGGGACTGAGGGAAGCCTTCCTTTCCTTGATGTTCTCGTCTCTAAAAATAATAATGGCTCTTTCTCGCACTGTGTTTTTTAAAAGAAAACTCACACTGATCAGTATTTGCATTCTTGCTCTCATCATCTTCCAGCTCAAAAAGTTGGAGTTCTTAACACTTTAGCCATGAGAGCTCTTAGAATTTCAGATAAGGATCATTTGGATGAGGAGAAGACCCATCTCCTCAGGGTCTTTAAAGAGAATGGCTATAGTCAAATTTAGGGTTTGAAGGCCTTCATGGATGCTAGCATAGGTCCGAAACAGAAAAAAGAAAAATAGGATTTTGTTGGTAGGGTTAATTTTCCTTTTATACAAGGTAGTACTGACAATATTGCTCGGATTTTAAGGAAGCATAAGATCTCTTCCTCTTTTAAACCTTTGAACACCATTAGTGGTTCCCTTAGATCTGTTAAAGACCCATTGGACCCCAAAAGTGTGAAAGGTGTTTATTTGATCCCATGTTCATGTGGGATTCCTTACATTGGATAAACTGGTCAGTCGATTAATAAAAGGATTCAAGAGCATACTGAGGATATCAGGCATGGTAGAACGAGGACCTCAGCTCTAGCTAAGAATGTAGAGAAGACGAAGCATTGCATTTGTATGGAAGAATCTAGAGTCATTGTTAGGGTTGAGCATTTCCATCACTGAAAATTTAGGGAAGCTATTGAGATTGAGAAAAGGCCACGTACGTTGAATAGGGATGACGGGTGGAAAGTGAGCAGTTGTTGTATTCCTTCTCTTTGCTCTAAGTAGTGGTCCTTCCTCTTGGGTTTTCCTCTCCTTTTGTTTCCCTGTGTTTTACTTAATAGGTGTTAGGGGTTTAATGTTTCCTTTTTTATTATAGAATTTAAAAAAAAAAATTATTTCTGACATAGTTTTAGTATATTTTTCTTTTTAGGTAGTTTTATGTTTTTAATTCATTTTATTTAATTCTTTATTTTTAACTTTTATGGTTGATTTTATTTCATATATATATATATAATTTATTTCATTAGTTATATATTTTTAATGTTTCCTTTTATCTGTATTCACTTAATCTTTATTATTATTATTGTTTTGTTTATTTATTTATATTTATTTATTTATTTATTTTATTTTCATTTTAGGTAGTACTATTTTTATCCTTTTATTTTAGTAATTAAAAAAATAAAGACCAAGTCAAAAAACAAATAGTCAAGATAAAAATAAAAATGAAATAAAATAATCAAAATAGTCAAAATCTTACAAAGACTAATTAAACATAAAATAAAAGTAATAAAATGGAAAAAATAAACATATAACTAAATTAAAATAAAAATGAAATTAAAAATAAGGGATTAAATAAAATAAAAGGATAAAAATAGTACTACCTAAAATGAAAATAAAATATATCAATAAATAAATCAATGAACACGAAATAAATCCCATCCTTAAAAAAATAAAATAAATAAATAAATAAATATAAATAAATAAACAAAACAGTAATAATAATAAAGATTAAGTGAATAAAGATAAGAGGAAACATTAAAAATATATAACTAATGAAATAAATTATTATAATAATTTATTATTATGGTCCTCGGGAAAAGTCATAATTTTATTAATGAAAATAAAATTACATGTTGTATATGCTTGCAAATTGTTCTATCAAGCTAGTAAATATTGGTCATCATAGAGCCAATAAATTAAATACTTTAATTTGATGAGAAAAAGGTAACCCTTTTCTCCATTCTCCTTGAGATGGGGTGGTTGATACAAGTGCTTGTTGGTTCTCTACATATTTTCTTGTATTTTCCTTATCTGAGTCTGAGCTTTGAGATGCATGGTGATGCTTGATACCCCCTATCTCCCTTGCTTCTGGAATCCTCTCCGACTGCACTTTTGGGTCTGTCTATTTTGATGCTTCATGATTTGATTCATCCTTTTCTACACTTTCTTGTGGATTCTAGAGTCCTCAGGAAAATGTTTTGGAAATTGCCATCCTTTGGATTGTTTTCCAAGTTTCTACTCCCTTATGGCTATTTCTTGACATCAGGACATGTATTTTGAAGATGACCTATCTGTCAACATATTCAATATCTTAAGGTCGTTTTCTCAAAATCAAGGAACTGTGTCCAACACTTCATGTTGTGTGTCAAGAGGATGTGATCTAGAAGTCCTTTGCTGAGGTCCACCTCCTCACGGATTCTAGAAAAAGTGTAGATCCAATCTTCAAATCTTTTTGTATCTGTCTTTAAGGATGTCTTTGAATCAAGGGTCTCAATTGTTCTATCCACATTCAATTTTGTTCCTTTAGGATGACTAGATCTAGACACACCCCTCCATCCTTTGATTTGATTTTATAAACAAATAATTTTGTAAAAAATTATTTAATTCATTATACATTTCACGTTAATAAGCCATCATCCTTAAGCATCTTCCAAACTTTGAAACAGATCAAAATGATATAATGTAATATGTATCTCACCATTGTGATTGATTTGTACCAATCAATCACAATGCAATGAAAGGTCAAAATTCAACACTCTCCTACGAAGTAATATCATCCATAAAAGCGAACACTAAAGAGTATTATAAATAATAAGCTCTCTACCGATGCCCTGTAACAAAATTTCAACCAGTTTTTATTTTTAGATATATGTAATGTTTGGAACTTTAATGCAACGATGTGAACTATATATAGTGTTTGGAACCTTAATGCAACAATTTGACTATATATAGCGTTTGGGACCTTAATGCAACAATCTGACCCTGAACGTTAGAACATTTAAATACTCGAATTAACATATTAAAATATTTTTATTTATTTGTTAACTAAATTTACTAAATTGTTATATGGTTATTAAATTTAACTTTTGAAATATCAAAATAAATTAGTATCAATTAAATCATTTATAAATTAGTATCAATTAAATCATTTATAAATTATTATCAATTATATTTTAATTTGATATATATATAAATTTAATAATTTTATTAATAAAAATAAAATTACAATATGATAAATAAAATTAATAAATTTATTATTATTATTATCTAATTAATTTTACATTTTATAATATTAAAATTTCTCATATATTCAGCTGTCTTTCCAAATAAAAAAAAAAATATATAACTATTTATTTACCAATATAAATGTTTGTTATTAGATCATTATAATATTTATCATTATTAGTAGATAACATAGTTTCATGTTTGAATACATTAGATTATGTCGTAAAATGAAAGGATATTCTTTCATAAAAGAATAAGCATTCACCCAAATAAGTCTTTAGGTCTTCGGCTGTTTTCTTATGTCAAAAAAAATGAACTCTAAGATTTAGGGCATACTCCAAACACACTGTATATTGTAATTTTTTTTTGGGCATTTTTTATTATTTTTTTAATCTAATATTTTAATTTGATTTTATAGATTTTCATTAATATTACTTACAAAATGTAATATATGGAAAGTGTTTGATTTTTAAATAAAGTGAATAAAAAAATATGATTATTTTAATGTATATGATTAAAAAGGAACTTAGTACAGAGCCTGAATTAAATGTTGTTTAGCAATCACAATGATAAACAACACTAGGGAAGCAAGTAAATAAAATCTTATGACAAGGACAGTGGTAAGAAAGTAATAGGGGAGTGAGCAAAAATGTGGCCTTGTGTTTCTCGAAACTCCAATATGCTTCTTGCTTCACCTTGTAGATCCACCTGGATCCTATACCTGACTTGACCTATAGTCTTGGGACGACTTCCCATGCACTGTTCCTTATATTGGAGCCATACTCCTTTACCATGGCATCAACCTCTCAGCCTCTCTGGTGTGCTTCCTTCCATCTATGTATGTCACTAGATCAATGGGTTCTTTCACTCTCTACTCCTCTGCTTGTGGCTACTCCACATCTTGAGGTTCTTATTTTGGAGCTAAGAGCTCCTCATATGCATGAAACTAAAGCTGCCTCTCAAGGGAAATTCGCATGGCTTTCTCTTCATCGAATTTGACATCTCTACGAACCACTATCATCTTGTGAGATGGAAGGTACACCCGATAGTTGTGAGGTGTATTATTGTATCCCACAAATATTCCCAACTTAGCTATTTGTTCTATATTTTTCTATGCATCCTTGGAAACATAAAAATAAACTAATGAACCAAATATTTTGAAATGTGCCATAAACTCCCACAGGCTTGTATCCATGCGAATGAGGCTAAGGATGAATAAAACCAATGAATCTTTAGTCAGGAACCTCTCCCAGCTAATGGAGCACCTTGTTCAACATATGATCACTCCTCCAAACCTCTGTGTCAAGTATGCAACTGATGAAATAGGCTAAGAACAATTCAATTAAATGCAAGACCTATTCTTCCAAGCTTAACATTAAGCCAAACATCTACAGCTTCTCAAGTAGCAACCACAACTTCTATCAACACCCCCAATACCTATAGCAACATATCCAACTCCTGTAGCAATATCTCCGACTCCTACAACAACAACAACATGTCTTCCAACTACCTCCAACACTGGTATAAGCACCTCCAACATATGTAGACACAACTCAACACATGTAGAAACATATCCAATATATCCAAGACAAGTAGAGACATATCAAACACATGTAGCAGCACTCCAACAACCTAGAACAATAGCATCTCCAATCAACACCTCAATCCAATCATCACATGTGGATGCCATCTCTACTTAGCAGTAACAACATCATTTCACAAACATGTTGAGATAAGTGCCAAATAATAGGGCCACAAATCCAAATGTCCATCACTCATGCAAATGAAAAGTAGGATCATGACCATGACCCTATTGACATAAATTCCAACAAACTCCCCCTATGGCATTAATGTCAACCTCCATCCAACATGTGAAGTTGATCTCCATACACTCTCCAAACATTAAGCTGTTGTCTATCATCCAAATTCTCTCCCCCTTTGAAATCAATGACAAAGGGCCATACAAATGCTGAAGTACAATGCCATATAATGTGCCAGATGAGATAAATGCTCCCCCTGTCAAGAAGTTGAGCTACCAATCATATCTTTGACAATGAACATGCTCCCCTAAGAATGTAATGGGGATGCAATCAAACTATCTCTTTTGTTGTAGCAATACATCCGCTTTTTGCAATAAGATTCCTTTCCAAGTGCAAGGGACTACTACTCAAGGACGATGACTCCAACTGACTTGGACATTATATACAATAAAATACAATATATGCAACGCTTCATGGAACAATTACATGGATGAGAAAAATACATAGGACCGATATATGAATCCTCTATAAACTCTCCTGTCATCAACCATGAATTTATGGACCCAATTTTACATCATGCACCCAACACAGTTGGGATACATCAAATATATACAAGGAAATACATGGCTTGGACTTCCATTGACCCGTACATAGTAAATAACAATACATGTTAGACACCATGGGTCTCTCCATGAGTAATCTTCCCAAAAGATGAAAAATTAATAATACATGGATTTTTTATCCGCATACAATGATGCTCTCTTATATACATTCCTAAAACATAAAATAACATGAGTACATAGAAAAAATGAGCAATGATATATGATCCATATGGCAGCAAAAACAATAACATAATCTCTCAAAGTGTAGCAGCAACAATAGGAGCATTATCCCATCGATATGATAGTACATGGGCATTCAACACTTTGGCCATTACCATCCCAACAATGAAGATCCTACAACAAGATTAGGAAAAATAGTAGCAAGCACCATGATCCACATGTACATAAACAACGAAATGAACTGATATCATCATCATAATAATACATCGTCAAAGCAACAAAAATGCATCATGATCATCACATTTCCTCTCCCCATGAGATCAAAAAGAAGCAACAACATACATCATGCCAAAACATCATAAGCAACAACAAATACTTGTCCTTGTCATAGGTGAGAAACTTATCATCAATGAGGCATAAGAAATAGATCAATGAGAAAACAAACATGTATACTTCACATATGATCAACAACCATCATAACCCATGCATTCAAAAACACTTGAGAAACAATATAAAGCATCTAGAATAAAAATCATGAACCATAAATTGCACAATCTAGATGAGCCAAATCTAACATAGAATCTGATCTCCATAACAACTACATATCCATGAAAACATATGACATAAACATCATATATCATTATTGATCTAGATTTATGTAGGAACACAATAAAATACATTACGAAACATAAACGCAAAAATGCAACATAAATAACTGAAATATGCTTACAAAATAATGGACATAAACTAGCACTAAACATCCAAAAACCTAACCCTAGGATATGAAACACCAAATTATGGGCCCCATTGGGGTAAATTGAAGACTAATTACCTGCCGTGCACTCATATACTCCACGGACATAATATTTATACTTCATATTAGAAAGATATATTCAAGGAATAAAACTTTCAAAAATGAATTTCAAGTTGAAGGCCCACCTTTGTCGTCGGTGATTTTCTAAAAAAACGCTGTTTAGGGTCTCAAAACGGCTCCAAAAGTTCAGGACCCAAAAAACTGCCAAAAATTGTAGAAATTTGTTGAATAATGATTAATTATCCACCGAGACTATCCTGATCACATATCAATTTGAATTCATATGCAACACATAATCTCTTCCACTCAGATCATCAAACATGTGGAAATAAAACAAGCGATAACACATCAAATCATCATACACATTAACACAGTATGTATGGGGAAAGCTTATAGCTGAAAACCCCGCAGCTATTGTGTATATTATAATGGAGAAATCATGTAACAAACTCAATACAATACTCCTCACAAGTACTCAGTACTTTCTCATAAAGTTACACACAAAATAGCTTGGTTTTGAACAGGTTACTGGTTCAAAACTCACCGCCAATTGCCTTGCCTCTATTGCGCAATCATGGCCTGTCTATATAGAGATCCAAGGTTCGAATCTCCTTGGCTTGACAGTGCAATCATCATGGGAAATTTCTCCAAGTGTGGTGCAAATCTCATGCACAACTGATGTCGCCACTGATAGCTAACTCCACCCTTTCATCTACCTCTTTCACTGGTCTCCACTGAACTGATCATGCACTGTAGTGAACTGATGTGTTCTTGAGTTGAATAATGAGCTACTAATTAATGAATTAAATAATATTTAATTCACTCCACTCATAACTAATTGATTAGCTAGTTAAACTAATCTCAACTAGTTCAACTAAAATAAACAGAACACAACTCCACTAGCTGTCTCATTAACTCCACCAAACTTCTGCCACTGAAGTCTAACTGAAGTCAACCATGCATGAGCTCACCAAACCCTAGGAATAGCGTAATTCCTCTGTCAGATGCATGAGCCACTTCCAAGGCTCGAACTGAAGTGCTCCAAGAGAGTAAACTGAAGTTTATAGTCCAAATATTATTAAGGGTAAATAATATTTGACTTTCCTATTTTTAGGATAGGCAGTCTAAATATAGACTTCGACCTATAGGTCAAAAAATAGAGGTCCATCTATTTTTACCAACATGACCAAAACTCCAAGAATAACATACTGCAACCCCTGGACCATGCTCCATATGTCTAAAAATAGACTTTGCGCCAGAATTTGCCTGCGGGCCCACTTAGTGAAGGCGACTTCATTTCACTAAGCTCCATCATCTTGCTGCATTTTCAACAAAAATAGTAAATTTTGTTACAATTAAGGAAACTAAAAAAATGAAATAAACAATGGTCGTGGTCTAAGTGGAATAGGTGGGTGGCCACCAATATCCATCGGGATCATTTCTTCCCCCTTATGAAACAATGGTGTCTATTTCGTTGAGTTCCTCCATGAGATGAGAAAAATTCTGCTAAACTTGGTCCCTGGTGAGCCACATAACATGGCGAAGGAGTTGGTTTGGTTTGAAAACTCGATAGTTGGATCCTTTTTTGTCAGGTGTTCTTGATATGTGTGTCCATGATCTGATCAATTGTGGCTTGTTCCATGCAGTCTAGGTTTAACTCTGTTGGTGTGAGTTTTTTTGAAATGTTGGATGTGTCCAACAATGGTGGAAAGTAGGGCCGAAAGTGGTCCACATTGAAAAATGGTTGCAAACCAAGGAATGGTGGAAGACTCAGCTCAAAGAAATTGTCCCCTACTGAATTGGTGATGGTGTATGGTCCATATCGGAGCAGGAAAATCTTGTAGTGGGCCCCAACGAGGTGCTCTCTCTACAAATGTAGCCAAACTTTGTTTTCCACCTGGAACTTGTGTGGAACCCAATGCTGATCATGCCGCTCTTTGTACTTAGCATTGGATTTGTCCATTATGTCATTGACATGTTGGAAGATGTGATGAATGTGGTAAACAAATCTGGTTTCTTTATCATCCTCTAACAGTACATGTGAGGATCTTGGCCTGATGTTCCCTTTCTGCAACAGCTCTTAGATCTTCCTCTTGATTTTATTATTCTCCAGAATAAGATGTCGATAAATCGACCCATTAGGCAGCGGCGCACCTGGGTTTAGATCAATGGAGTGCTTGACCTGACAGTGTAGAGGAACCCCTGTGGGAGAGGAGAAAATGTCCTTGTATTCCTCCACGACTTTGTCCATTCATTGCTGCCACGCAAGGGAGCCATGTTTGGTGGTTGCAGCCACAATATTCTTCTTTCCCTGTGGGCCAATCATAATGAAAACAAATTTCTTGGTTTGGGAAAAATCTTACTGCATTTCTTTGCAGTACTTAAAGAGATGGTGGAAGGTGGTACTACCTCCAGTATCTTGTACAAATTATTTCCCATAGTAATAATAACTGAACGAGGCCTAGACTCATACACAACATGTCACTTCCAGAAGTATGGTTGGCCTAATAATCCACCAGACTCGTCAAGAGGAACAACATCACACAATACCTAATCAGTGAAGGGCTTGATGTTGTACGAAATCTGACACTCTTGGTTGACGCAAAGAACTCTTCCTTGATGAAGCCACCCGATGGTAAACAGCTATGGGTATGCTCTAGTCAGTAGGCCAAGCTGCTTCATGACCTCTGCTAAAATGAGGCTATTTTGGCTTCCGCTATCAACAAGGAATTGCAGTGGAGAACCCTTCACTCACATCTAGGAATGGAATAGGTGCGCCCCGTCCTCTGGATCCTCAAGCTCCTCCCTCTGGAGCTTGGTGGTGGCAACGGTGGCACTGGTTTCCACATCAAAGAGATGCTTCTATTTTTCATTCACCTTGTTCTTTTTTACTCACAATTGAAACATGCATTTAATTCAGATGCCTTCAATTCGGCCACCAAAAATTGTTTGGCATGACACTCAATAGTGTTGTGAGTGGAGCTCTTATGAAATTAACACCACTTCCTCATGCCCTTCTTTGGCTTTGTGGTGTTGTTCTAAGTCGCCAAGCTTTTTTTCCCCTTGTTTTTCCGTTTGGGGGCGCCTTTTATTCCCTTTGGATTCACGGATCCAAAGTCTCACTTCTTCTGATTATATTTCTACTCGATCTTGGCAGCATATCAATATGGCGTGCTAAGCAAGGTAATGTTGAGGAACTCCATTTCCTCCTGAACGTTTCTGTGCAAAAAGCTACAGTACTTGAGCATCAAATATTTTTCTAAATCTTTAATATCTAACTTTGTGCACAGGGTATGGAACAAATTCGTCAACTCATGCACATCTTGATCCCTTTCCTGCTAGAACGTGGCCCATTGGATGTACTTTTGTTCCTTGATTCCATCTCGGAACAAATTCCAAGTGGGTGTTGCCGAGAACAGAGAGGTCCCTTGTCATCCTTTTGCTCACAGTAGGTTTCCCACCAGTCTTTGACATCGAGAGCGGATTTGAGGAGTGCCAAAGTAGTCCTTTCTCGGTCGGAGAAATCATGAACCAATAAATACCCTTCCAGCAAATTCAACCATGTATCTACAACATCTACATCTATCTGGCCTTCAAATACAGGAATGTCGAAGTTTAATTGTACCTTGAAAGGAGTGGCACCTCTAGAGTGGCTATTGGATGTAGATGCACTGCCGATGGGCGATCGTTGAAGGATTTGGGAAAATTTATCCATCATCATGTTCCTTTGTTTCTCGATGGCCTCCTAGAGAAATATTTTGATAGGAGCTCCTGTTCCCTTGTCTTTATTTTCTTCCCCCATGTGCAACCATCGGGGTTTGCGAAGATGATTTTGCAAAGGTTCAACGAGATCAACCCCTAACTCCTTAACCTCGACCTCGTTGAAGACATGCAAAGAAGGATCCAGAAAGAGCAGACTGCTATGAGACCACTAATCCAGATTTATGTTGGAACACAATAAAATATAGTACTAAACATAAACACAATGATGGAGTAGAAATAAAAATTCATTTCATTAATATCAAATAACTGAAATATGCTTACAGGTAGAATGGACATAAACTAGCTAGGGCTATGGTAGCTTATCTATGAGAAGAGATGTGGCGGGTACATGCCTTTGAACTATGTTACAATGAGGCTCGAAGGCCTATTTATTATTGGGAAACATTTTAAAACCCTAAAAATCCAAAAACCTAACCCTAGGAGATGAAACACCAAAGAATGAGCCACGTTGGGGTAAATTGGTACATCAATTTCTCGGGGTTCTAAATTTGGCATGCGATCTCTTTTTGATGCATACAATACCTTGTTAGAAATACCACAAATGTTGAGTTGAGGATCGAGATTTTTCCACTGGTCGTTTAGGGCCTCAAATCGACTACGGAAGTTCAAGACCTGAAAAACTACCAAAAATAGTAAATTGTCCTACAATTAAGGAAACTTAAAAACTGAAACAAAAAATGGTGGGGGTGCAAGTGGAAGAGGTGGGTGGCCACCAATATCAACCTGAATGAAGTATGATCATCATAAAAACACTAACTCTATCATGCAAAACATATGATTTTGTTAATATATGGCAACAACAATCAAACTCTTTTCCTGTAACACACTCATGATAAATATGCAAAATAAAACTCCTCCAACATGTGAGGTTGATCTCCATACACTCTCCAAAAATTAAGCTGCCTTCTATCATCCAAATTCTATCCCCCTTAGAATTCAATGACAAAAGGCCATACAAACGTTGAAGTACAATGCCAAATAATGTGCCAGATGAGAAAAATGATCCCTTGTCAAGAGGATGAGCTACCAATCATATCTCTAAAAATGAACATGTTCCCCTTAATAATATTGTAGCAATACATTCGCTTGTTGTAATAAGATTCATTTCCAAGTGCAAGGGACTACTACTCAAGGACGACCACTCGAACTGACTTGGACATTGTATACAATGAATTACAATACATACAATGCTTCATGGAACAATTACATGGCTGATAAAAATACATAGGACCGATATATGAATCCTCTATAAACTCTCCTACCATGGCTTTATGGACCCAAGTTTACATCATGCACCCAACAAAGTGTGGATACATAAAAAATATACAAGGCAATACATGGCTTGGACTTCCGTTTTTCTTTGTCATTGTAACAAAATTTCAACTAGTTTTTCTTTTTAGATATATGTAAGGTTTGGAACATTAATGCAACGATGTGAGCTATATATAGTGTTTGGATCCTTAATGCAACAACAATTTGACCCTGAACGTTAAAACATTTAAATACACAAATTAACATATTAAAATATTATTATTTATTTGTTAATTAATTTTATTAAATTTTTATATGATTATTAAATATAATTTTTGAAATATCAATATAAATTATTATCAATTAAATAATTCATAGATTATTATCAATTATATTTTAATATAATATATAATTACAATATAATAAATAAAATTATTATTATTTTCTATTTAATTTTACATTTTATTAGCATTAAAATTTCTCACTTAGTACACAGGCTCAACGAAAAAAAATAGTACACAGCCTCAATGAAATGCTATCTCGCAATCGCAATGATAAACAACAGTGGGGGAAGCAAATAAATAAAATCCTATGACAAGGACGGTGGTAAGAGAGTAACAGGGGGAGTGAGCGGGCCATTGGTGGAACCATGCACATTTTCGGAGATAGCAGTGGCTGTGTCTCCGTTATTCAAATGAAGGTTTATACCCTCCATCACAACCTTTGTACACCGAACAGTGGCGCTACACGCAAGTTTTATTGCTTCTTTCGTTGCCGACGTGCCGGTGATGTCTCTGTAGGTCACGTTGTTCACTTGAACGGCTGAAGCCTGTTATATGTATTCAATAACTCAATACCCAATTTGGAAATTCAACGCCAAAAAACGAACTCAATACCCAATTTTCCAATGACGCAATGGTGGCGAGAAAAGTGTACTTACCTGATCGTGGCTGCATGGTGTTGGGGAGTCACAGTAATATTGGTCGATAATAATGGGATTCGAGACATTGGTCATGCTCACATGTTGGAAAATTATGCCTTGGGCATACCCAGAGCCCCCCTGTATGAGCGAAAGTAGAAGGTATGAGCGAAAGTAGAAGTTATAACCAGAGGAGTATATATAATTTATGAATCACGATTGAATAATGCATTAAGATTTAATATCGGAATTACCTGCCATGTTTTTATTCGTACTCCATTTTGTGTGCCACTCAGAGAAGCTCCATTAACAATTACGTCTGAAACGACATCTTTTGCATTATTTTTGCCAAGACTTCCAATACTGCAGTGCTCACACATTAACATGAACAAGTTACTGCATGTCTACAATATAATTTCGATGGATATTAAGCTAGGGAACGCCGTTACCTTATTCCATGTCCGGGTCCACAAATTAGTTTGTTGATTTGGATATCTGAGCTTCCTGTAACTATTGAAACACAATCATCTCCTGTAGAGTTTCATAAGATTTTGATTATCCCGATCTTGTTTTCTATATAACAGTAAATTGTAATACAAAAGACGAAAAGTAGAGCATATATATATATATTAAGAGTTATATTGGAAACCAATAATTACCTGTTGCAATTGTGCAATTCTGAATGACAACATGTTGGGGAGTAGAGTCGTGAATTCCGTCGGTATTTGGACTGTCACCAGGAGCAACAATTTGCATGTTTTCTAGTTGAACGTTTGTTGAACGATATATTTCGACATGAATTTGTTGACTATTCTGGAACGTCAAATCTCTCAAATGTACATTTCAGCTAGAGTCCACCACAAATGCCTGTATTCAATTTTACGTTAGAAGCTATGAAATGAAAGTAACCGTAATACTTTTAGTAATTTGGAAGAAATCCAGTCAGAGAAATGGAGTTGGAATGTTTCCGGTAGCTTACGGTTGGGGCAGCGTGGCAGCTCTGTGAAACAGTACAAATTATAAATGATTAATGTCAATAATAATTCGAGATATTCGAAATGTTAAACCAAACTATACTCATAATGGAATATCTATTTATTTTGCTGTGTCTTACTTGTCTTGGGTCCTTCTTGCAAGAGGCTTCCCACCATTTCTGGCCTGAACCATCAATAATGCCTCCACCATTGATGGTTAGTCCTTGCACATTCGAGAATTTGATCCATACCGTGCGCTCTTGAGGAGTCCAGCTAGAGGGATCGGGTGGAGCAACTATTCTTCCTGATATCTGTTCAGTGTTTAATATAATTATATGACCACATGAATTTGTTTAGCATATGCACATTTTCAAAATGTTATATATGTTGCAAAATCAGAGGATGTTGATTATTACCTGGGCAGTCAAATCAGGAGTCTTGCAAGGACCACTGAAAATTATCGGTTTAACTAGGTAATTTTTCCGCCGTGGAACCACAAAAACAGAACTCGAGCTGCTCGCGCATGCTGCACTCCAAGCTGCCAAAAAAGCCTGGTCATCACAAAGATACGGTTAATATAATTTTATTAAGAGATCATTGTGGACTCCAATTAATACAACTTAAGTCACTTTCCCCTATCCTTCAAGATAATTTAAACGCATCAGCTGTAGCCTGCGAGTGAGTAAATAATATATATATATATATATATATATATATATATATATATATATATATATATATATATATATATATATATATATATTCAGCTTTACCTGACTGTCGTCGGAGACGCCATTTCCTTGGGCTCCATAACTATCCACGCTAAACATTGTGCCACCGTTGAGTGGGGCATTCGCCTCAACATCCAAAGATTTTATAAGACGACCTTCTACTTTCCTGCGGTCAGAGTTAAAGCTGATCAATCGTTCTTGTGTGGAAAAATGTGTACAGAAAAGAAGAAGGGTGACGCTGCATATTCGCGCCCACAAGCTGAGGTTTTCTATTATTCTCATGTAAGCCATGTTTGTATGTTGCACAGCGATAATCAATACAGAAAATGTAGAATATATCAGAAAATTAAAAGGAAATAAGATGCGAATTTTCTGATATTTCACAGATACATCATAGTCAAAGTGAATTTCAAACGATGCAACTTCATTCATATATATTCTATCTTAATAACTTTGTATAAACTATAAAATTAGGCCGACTTTGTTAGCCCAAATGAGTCTTTGTATTAAATATAAAATTAGGCCGACTTTGTTAGCCCAAAGACAAAAAATCCATAGAGACGGATCCTAAATTAGGAGTCCTAAATGACAAAACCCATAGAGATGGATCCTCAATTAGGTACTTAATGAAAAAATCTTCATTAATCCATAGAGATGGATTCTCAAAGCTAAGAAGGAATGGTCAATTCTGGGTATAAGCCAACTTTCGATTGGATGGTTTGGCTTGAATACATAAAATGAGGTTTGCCTTTACTACATAAAATTCAGATGGTTTGGCTTGAATACATAAAATGAGGTTTGTCTTTACTACATAAAATTCAGTGCCAAATGAAATCCTTATCATGTTTATTTGTTTTTTTTTAACTAGTAAAAATCCCAAGGAACATGCTATGAAATTTTGGGGATGCCAAAGTAAAAATCCCAAGGAACATGCTATGAAATTTTGGGGATGCCAAAGTAACTACTATAGTGTGCTTCTCTAGAGAACCAAGCTTAGGTAAGACCATGAACTACACACATTCGGTGATTGTCTAACCAACCATCTGGATTTTATAATCTATGAAAGAGATTTTAATGGAAATACAATTTTAATATATATGGTGGGGAATAAAGATTGTAAACATAGATATTGTAAATGAGTCTTGTAGCACTAACACTTACAATACGGTACCCAAAAAGGTGTCCTTTGTATTCTTTATATGTGATGATTTTACACTAAGAAGCATTGGTCTTAATCTTAAACTAGCTAAGGGTTCAATAGTAGAAAATAATTTCTTAATACAAGGTGACCTTAAGCTAGGTAAACATGTGTCGTGCTTTTAGTGTCCATTTCAAAATATTTTGCTTGGAGCATTAACAAAGAGAGTGTTTAAAATGAGAAAAATGTCTTATGGTTTTTTTTTTTTTTTTTTGTAATAATTCATATAACCTACAAAAAAAATTCAAAGTTGTGGCTAAGGTGAGCATGGGGAATTGAAAAAGAGCTAGAGCTTTCTTATATGCCTTTTGAAAGGCCCTAATACCTTGAGATCTACTAGGCCTTTCAAAAGGCCTATATAGGATTAAATGGAAAATCTACTCGGGTGGATCTTGTGTCCAAGGTTCATCTCTCATTTATCTAAGGGATCACAGACAAAATTTCCCATGTCCTCAGAAATAATAATGTCTCCTTTTCATTCAAACCCATGTATAATATTAAAAATTCTCTTGGATCTATCAAGGACCCTATCGACCCAAAGGACATGAAGGGTGTTTACATGGTTCCTTGTTTGTGTGGCACGCCCTACATTGGTGAAACATGCAGATCCATTAGAGAGAGAATCCAGAATCATGTTGCAGACATCAGACACAATCGATCTCGCACATCGGCTCTTGCAGAACATGCGAAAAAATCGTCTCACCATGTGTGCATTGAAGACTCCAAAGTCATTGCTAAGGTTGACCACTTCCATCATAGGAAGCTTAGGGAAGCCATTGAGATTGAGCGTCATGCTAAGAATCTAAATAGGCATGATGGTTGGAAGTTGAGTAAGAGTTGGAATCCAGCTCTCTACGTGATTTTTCCCCTTGCGTTAGGTTTTCTTTTGCTTTCAGTCTTTGTTTGCCATTTTTTAGGATTTTATTTCCCTTCCTTTTTTCCTTTTTATACCTGATCTTAGTTATTTCCTTTTATCTAGTCTTTTATATTTCGTGTGATATTATTTTTATATTATCCTTTGTGTTTTTATATAATATGTTTAATCGCTTATGTATTAATTAATTAGTAATTAGGTTTCTAACATAAAAAATTTATAGTATATATATTTATCAATTTAAAATTTATTAATCAATATATATATATATATATATATATATATATATATATATATATATATATATATATATATATATATCCCTAATAACTAATTAACTAATTCATTAACAACTAGTTTTCTGTGGGTGTGTATGTAATAGTTTATGAAATAATTATGTAAAATGTCACGAGAAACCAATATGAGAGTGGAGAACAACATCAAGGGAAATAAGAGAGGTAAGTTACATAATACCTCATGGAATAAGTGAACCTTGTCCAAGTACCCCAATACATTCATACATCCAAATCACCTGTCCTTAGTAATTACCACGTGATCTCTATATACACATACCCACAAAATACAAATGTAGCACTTTTATTATTAGGTTGACCATTATTACATATAATTTTTCTAATTAGATGTTCATTTAATCCTATACGTTTAGCTCCATATATGTACCCCTTGGGCTTATGCCATAGCGCCTTACTTGAAAAACTTTCTCCTCAAATATTTGTCGTTAAAGGATTTGCACCTTATGAAACAAAGTAATATGGTTTTCTTAATTTCCTACTTTTTTCCTTATATTCATGATGATGCATCCATCCAAACTCAATTCTTTTAGGTCTTAATAGTTAATGATGAGTTATTTATTAATTTTATTTCCTCTCTATAACATTCCTCCAATTTTTACACATAATAATATGTTAATTTACCAAGAGGTTACAGAGTGATTTTTTTTTATAAAACATGCATTAGCTTCTATTTACAAAAAAAAAATTGAGAACTTCGATTTCTCATAGATACATTGACATGCATAATTTTCAACTCAATTTATGTTCCCTTTGTTTGTGCACCAAAGACACTATATTCTCTTTGTATTTGATATATTAAATTTTGGGTCCAACACCGAACATTGATCAATAATGATTTATCTATACTTTTCCTTCTTTTAGTCCCTGCCAGCAGGCAAGGGACTATAGTAATCAGTTTTTAGTCCCAGTATTAGTTCGCTCATATTTTTTTAGTCCCAAACCTAAAGTCTTTGCGGGAATTTATGAATCTGCCCTTTTAATAGCCAATCAATTGTTCGCACCGTCATTTTTGGCCAATGTTTAGTTTTGTGGTCTTATTGTCGGAAAAGGACTAGAGAAAAATTTAATTGCTTATGTTAAGAGGGAATAGCAGCTAGAAATTATCTTGTGGTAGTTGATAGTCGACTAATGCTAGCATTAGTTCACTAAAATTTTATGTTTCACATGATGTTTGGCCCGATCGACTTTGATTATCCTAGCTCGATAGACTTTGATTAAATGTTGGTGACTGTCGTCATGCAAGGAGGTTGTTTTGATTAAATGCTGGTGACTATTATCATGCAAGGAGGCTGGTGGTGTAGGATAGTGTAGCCACTTGTACCTGGGTTGGGTTTGCTAGATCAGAAAGGAGCAGGGGATGGGCGACAAGAAGCCAGGGATCTGCAGGTTTCAGAATTGATCAAAAAAGGCAGAGGATCGATTGTAGAAATATGCAGGAAACTTATTGCCTTAGCAGAATTCCATCACCATTCATGAATTACCTCTGAACCCTCACCTGTTTTATTCTGGTATTGTCACTTTGCTGTAATTTCTAGATTTTTAGTCGATTGGTTTTCCCCCTCTCTCTACCTAGGCGAAACAAAAAACAGTGCATTGTGAGTCTACAACCACGATGTCTGCTTCCAAGAGATGCTACTTCTATGATGTGAGTGCTTTTACCTACACTGGGGCACTTGGCTAGTCCTTTGACTCCTCTTGGCAAAGGCAAGAGGGGGGTAGTGGAAAAGAATCAAAATGTTGGGGGCCGGCCACCTTGCACTCTTTATGATTCGCAAGAGATGAGGTTCAGGGATGGCTGCAAACGTTCACTTATTATTCGTAGATGGCTTATGGAAACTGTTACCACACGATAACCGAGGAAGGAGGCTCTAACTCTTTAACCAAGAGATTCTAGTTCTGTGGAGGGAGTGCTCTTACCTGCATTGCGGCACCTAGCTGGTCCTTTGAATCCACTTGGTAAAGGCAAGTAATTTGTTTACCCCTCACCAGGATCAATGCCATTTTCATATTCTCCAGGTCAAGATACAGATCTGCTAGCACCAGTAGGGAATGATGCATCCTCGCCATCTCATTTGGAGAACCATGCCTTCGTTCGTATCCATATCTAGATGACCCCATTAAAGTACCAGTGGCTAAGGCAGAGCCACCAAATACGAGAGAATCAAGGGCAGACCCAATTCCAAGTGTAGGTAAAGATTCATAAGTAGATTGACCAGTCAAAGAAGCATTAGATCCATAGCTTAAGGAGAAGAAGTAGATATAGACCCATCTGCAGCAGATCCAAGTTCAAGAGGTGAGGTTCTGGGATGGCTACAAACACTGTTACCACATCATAACCCAGGAAGTAAGCTCTAATGCTTTACCACGACGAAAAATAACTATGAAAAGCATATCATGGTTGTGTTCCTCAAAGATATTCTTGGCTAAAAGGTCTGTAAAATTATCTACGAGCGGGCTAGTGATCCGATGATTTCCTAAATCCCTAAAATGCATCCACTTATCTGGAATGGAGAATAAGTAGGCGAATCTGAAACTGAATCTGTAACCCTATATTTAACTTGTAGCTTGATGATTCCTGAAATCGAGTTTTTTTCATGTAGTTTTGAGCATGTGATTACAAATGTCAAGTTTCTTTATGTTTATCATAGAAACATCACCATGTGGGTGCATTGACTAATGCCCAAGTATAATAATCAATGACGGGTATCATGAAGCCGTCAAACCTTTAATACTAAATTTTTGAATAAGTAATATTTTTATTATATGTTTATGTGAATTTATTATTTAGGCTTACTGACTTAATATCTTATTTAGTATATATTAACTTATATGCCTAGTAAAGATCTAGATACTGGCACAGTATGAGTACTTCTGGACCTGCACTATACCCTTGGAAAGAACTACCACTGAGGAATTATTGACTTCTTAGAATTATGTTGAGCATAATAATGAACAACACAAAAGTTATTCGTTTACATATGCAATGCCCATCCTATTCAAAAACTCGTGATTGATGATGTTCGAGCTTCATGGAATACCTAATACTTAGGAGGTAGTGACTTATTTTCACAAGAACAATCAGCAGAATGGTAGGATTTTCTTGGTAGGATTTTCTTTGCGGTCTTCAAAATTTAAGAAAATTAGGCAATATTTAATGGAATTAATTAATTTATAACATACGCCATCAAAAAATAGAATTTATTTCAGATTCTTGTGTTATTTTAATGGTACACCCAATTCACTCCATGGAAGAATCATTTATTAAGCTCTCCATTCCATGGGTTAAAAGTTAGTGCCCCCAAGCTAGAAAATACATACTTACATACACGTGAAGTACATACATGCATATAAATGATTTTTTCATTGGTATTTCAAATAAAAAATTATCAAAATGTTCCCCTTCTAGATGACATACATTAGTCTAGACCTTAGAGAATATTGAATACCAAAATGAAAAACATGTATATTTCATTCCTGATAATAGACTGTCTGTAGATCATACAAAAGACACTCACGCTCCTGACTCGTAACATTCTTCCAGCAAATACAGACAAATGTAGAGAAAGACAACATTTGAAACTTAAATGATGCAAAATATGTGTGTTGTTTTGAGAATTTTCAAACTTAAAAGATGCAAATGTATGTGGGAATCATTTTAAGCATTTTCAAACTCAAACGATGCAAATATGTCTCTCTGTGTGTGCAGTTTAAAGCATCTAATAAAATTCCATACCTTCAGTAAGTTAGCATCAGGAATGCTACCATCAACCTGAAAATAAAATAATGATGATAGTTCAAAATAATTGAAATGGGCTCAAGAAAATATTTCCATAGAGACACCTCATAGTAGTAATAATCAACTACTATAAATATATGAGTCAGTAGTAACTAAAAATTAAATTTCCAACAGGCTGTCACAAATCTGGCTGATTTGACCTGAAGCCCCTTCTGAGTTGTTTGCAACATTGAGAGAACGAAAACCGGGAATAGGGAAAATTTGTGGGCAAAGGAAATTAAGTCGTGTTTAAATTCTTGAACTGGACTTTAGAATTGGAAATTCTATGTTCTTTCTGTCAAAATGAGGAAAAATAACAAGAAGAAACTCAATTCGTGAGTTTTTCAAAAAAATCTTGATTAAAAGTCTGAGCAAAGTAACTGCATCTCTTTAAGTACATTTTAGCACATCATCTAAATTGTTCAAGAAACACATGCATGATCCTAAATTATTCATAATTCTGTGCTGCTTGAAAATTCCAGTATTTATAAAAGTGGTGCATGTATACGCCTACATCATAGTCGACATACTTTGTGATGTTAATCCACAGACAGATCTTATCATTTTTCTGTAGTGTCTGTGACCTATATGTCATGTTGGAATAGATAATGAATCAATACTAATCTGTTACTTGAATGTTTGTATTGTGGACTTTATGTAAAATTTGTTGTTTTATAATATGACTTAATACTTGAACTAGTTCGGGTGTTCACGGTGGTATGGAATTCTCATGCCTATATGTGTGACATGCTTGGCTACTGGTCTCAACATTTTTCTCGTTTCAGATAAAGGCCATATGAAACTGTGTGTTCTTTATAACAATATGAAAATCCCCAATATGACAATAGAATGTACACACTCAATAACTGTCCATTCTTCTCAGTTCCCATTAGGTAAGGCTTAAGCCTAAAATCTATTTCTTCACAGACAAAATCAATGCTCAGTGACATATGTACAAATAGGAGCCTGCTTAGTAAAGAACCACAAAACCTAACTCTTGAAATTAACTTACAATGAGAGTCCTGACCTTAATTCAAGAATGAGTCACAAAAGCCATTATGGGTATTTAATTTTTCAGTCACAAAAAAAAATGCCCCAAATTGATTGTGATGTTTATTGAGCTTCACCTGTAGATCGTCATTCATCCCAAACGACAAGGGTTTGACTCTTTATGAATCGGGTGAAAATGTGAAGCTGGGTTACACTTTTTGCCCTTTTTTGAGAAAAAAATTTCATTTTTTTCGGTTCTTCAACTTTCTACAAACTATAACAATTTTTCTATGTAGAATTTCATTTTGCGATTAAAAAAAAGTTGTGAGAAATTTTGTTAGCTTTATATTACTTATTTTTTGAAATTTTTTTATGCAGATTTGATATGTCAACTTAGCGTTTCTTTGAGTGTGTGTTTCTTAACAATCAAAGGATTCATAAGAAGTCATGTTATGATACAATGTTGTATTCATTGAAAATTTGTGTTTTTGAAAAAACAAAATTTGTTACAACAATCTAGACAGAGTCTACTTTGTTTTCGTCGTATTTACAAAGCCAATGGATGCATATCATAATTACTAGAATTTTTTGAACTGGTCCAATACGAAAAACTGCGTATTTTGGATATGTTTCGCGTCGCAAGAAATTTCTTAACATATAAGTTATAAACTAAAAATCTAAAAGCTACCCATTAGAGACGATGGACCAATGTAATGCCCCATAATTTTTCAATTTTTTTTACAATGTATTTTGGGAGATACAAAATTTTGATTTCACTGAATCACAATGACCCTCAGAAATTGTTTGCACCCATTTTATTAGAAAAATAATTAAAATTATTAAACGTTTATGAAATTCCATAAAAGTTATATTTCCTGAAAGTAGATTCAATTCTGAAAATTCTTGTCTTGGTTCCGACAGTTAATTAACAACCTTTCATGGAGTTTAATCAGTCCAAAGTTGCAGAACCGTATTCAGAGCTTAGTTTTTGCGTAATTGATGACGCGTTAGTTCGGCCGAACTATGTTTTCCGCTTAAGAGCCGTTAAATCTAACGTCTTAATAGTTCAGCTGAACTTTTGATCAAAATTTCAGCCGAACTATTGTATAACTCTCCGTCGGGCGGAGAGTTTTGCGGAGCCCCCTACTAAAACACATTTCGCGTCAATATAAATTGGCGCGAAATGATTCACAATTTTCGCACATTTCACACACTTCTTCTCATTTTACAAAGATCTTGTTTTGAGTTCAAAAAAATTTCTTCAAAGTTTGGATTTAAGAGCATCTCTTGGTTGATTTTACAATTTTGGGTTTAAAGAATTTTTTTGCAGGACATTTCTTAGAGGCAGCGTGATTTTGGTGAAAATTGTAAAAATTTTCTTGGACGTACATTCAAAAGACATTTCTTGGAGGTATGTACATGTTTTGAGTTGAAGTAAATATTTTGAGCTTAGTTTCATTTTTATAAGACATTTTTCTCTCGAATTTTTTAAAGTAAGTGTTTTGGATTGGAATATGTATTTTTTGCAAAAAATTTACACTGAATTTTTTTAAATTAAATCTTTTGTGATATTTTTTGTAATTGAGTTATTGTCCAATTTTTTGAAAGAAATTTTTTGAACTTCATACCCTATTATCATGGGAAATCGAAGAACTTGTGCAAGAAAATATGATCGAAAAAGAGACCCTGAGACACGTAGAGAAGAGACTAGACAATCTTGCAAAAGAAAGTTAGAAGCTCTCTCAAATATTGAAGAGGAAAATCAACCTCAAGCAGAAATTGAAGCAGGTATGTAAATGTAAATATTATGATCTATTGATATATATTTAAAATTTTCCTAATGTAAAATGTGAAGCTTAATTTTTATTTGATGAACTAGTTTGAAAAATATTTTGTTTAATATAAACAGACAAAGATATTCCTCAAAATATTGAAGAAGAAAATCAACCTCAAGCAGAAATTGAAGCAGGTATGTAAATGTAAATATTATGATCTATTGATATATTTTTAAAATTTTCCCAATGTAAAATGTGAAGCTTAATTTTTATTTGATGAACTGGTTTGAAAAATATTTTGTTTAATGTAAACAGACAGAGATATTCCTCAAAATATTGAAGAAGAAAATCAACCTCAAGCAGAAATTGAAGCAGGTATGTAAATGTAAATATTATGATCTATTGATATATTTAAATTTTTCCTAATGTAAAATGTGAAGCTTAATTTTTATTTGATGAACTAGTTTGAAAAATATTTTGTTTAATGTAAACAGACAGAGATACTCCTCAAAATATTGAAGAAGAAAATCAACCTCAAGCAGAAATTGAAGTGGGTATGTAAATGTATATATTATGATCTATTGATATATTTAAAATTTTCCTAATATTTATTGACATATTTATTAATAAATAGTGATTTATTGAATATGTACTATTTTTTCGAATATGTATAGATGAAATCACTATCAATAATGAGATGTTAGAAAATGTTGACACTCACACATATGGAGATAAAAAACCTGACCATATTATACGATATCGTGTCGACCGCATTTTTGAAAAGTAATTCTTAAATGAGCGAGTGATAGTTCAGGCTCAAATGTTGAAAGGTCTCCTATCATCAAGGAAATTAAAAGAAGCGACGACACTATTGGGTATTCAAAAATCAACCAAAGATAATAAAAAAATGAAGGAAGAGGTGATAAAAAAAATGAGTAGTGCTATAAAGTCAATTAAGAGATCTAGAGATAAAGATGTTTCAAATGTATGTAGAGGAATACAGATGGCAATGGTTTCACCAAGTACTCAAGAGAATCGTTTGATAACATCTATGGCACGAGCACTGGGAACCTCGCGAAAAAATCTGCACAGACATCGAAAATTTCGACTGAAAATAGATGTAAATGATGAACTCGCTTGTTGGAGAGCTATTTGTAGGAAACTATACAAAGATAGACTTGGAGAAAATGTTAAAAAAATAATATATATGAGTATTGGAAGAATAATTCGCGTGTTTCACCCACTGCAAGACATGTGATGCGAAGAAGAATAGCACGAAATCAATACGATGAACATGAAAAACATCTCTTGGAAACCACTCAGATAGATTTATTCAACAAGTTCAAAGAAGAGAATCGTCAAATTCATGTTTCACTCAGTGCTTTTGTTCAACAAAAACCATAGTATGTAAAACCTATCACCGTACGCAACACTTGTTGTTGACGTTATCATGTGGAATTTTAGTTATATTATGACACATTCCTTGATTTCGGTAGAACATTATGGATGGATTCACCTCCTCCTTCCACTATCTGCGAATTCATATCTCAAATTCCATGTGAAAGAGAAAGCGATGAACTGTTTTACAAAAAGAAATGTGTTGGTGGTAAAAAATGCGATGATTGTTGAAATTTGACTAAATTTCAAAACAAATATCGTATTGATATAAATGATCAATCATTGTCCAACATGAAAGTGAAATGGAAGAGATATGAATATATCGGTACATCGATTCAAGGTGCAAATAGTGTTAAAAGAATCGAATTACGAGAAGACGAAATTTTTCTAATAGACTTTTTGAGAAAGTTTGAGCAGAAATTTACAAATACACCAAGCATTCCCATAGAGCTTGATGGCAAGACTTGAAATTCAAAAAATATCGTGAAGTTTTTCCACCAGGGACCATTTTGTCAGTGATTGATTTTGCAAAAAACTACACACTTGTTCCAAAAAAAGAAATTCAGAGTGAATACTATCATTCTAACCAAGTCTCCATGCTCGTCCATATTCTATATAGACATGCTGAACAAAATGTCGATCATATAGAAAGCACGAGTGAAAATCGACATATCATTAAAGAATATCACTTTTATATCGGTGACGATCGTACACATGATACATGTTTTGTACAACATTGTTTTGGAAAGAATTTATGATGGCATGAAAAATCGTGGAGATATTCCGTAAAACATGGATATGGTCGAACGGATACGCGAGTCATTCAAATACTTGCAAGATGTTCTTTTGGTTGTGTTGTCTTCATAAGAAAGGCTTGCATTAAACATTTCTGGAATTTCTTTGATACTGGCCATGGAAAAGGAGAACATGACGGTGCAGGAGCATGCATAAAACAATTACTTCGAAGATATCAAATGAACCACTTTGCACGCCGACTTGTGAACGCTGAAGAAGTTGTTCAATGGTGCAAAACTGCTCTAAGCCATGAGATTAACCCATCAAGAGAAGTGCGAAGGTACATTCAATTTAATTTATATTGAAAATCTAATTTTAAACATTGTACATTTATCATGCAATGATTATTTTTAATTGTATTTTGATATCATATTTTCAAATTCTTTTTCTAATTTTCCATATAAAGGTTTTTCTGGCATATTGGAATCGAAGACGTAGATAGATCAATTGGAAATGACGTTGAAACAATAAAAGGGACTCAAAAATTGCATTCAATTCAAACAAAGTTGTCCAGAAATGTGTTTGCATTGGATAAAAGAAAATATTCTTTTTTTTGTGATGTTTGCATAGACAACACAAAATCCAATGACGTTTGTGAAAACAAAATGTATGTGAACGATTGGAAACATACAGAGCTAAATACAAAGGGAAAAATGTCTGTTGCAATGTTTGAAGAAATGCAATCAGAGGAAACTACAATATCATCCGATGGTGATCGAGTTTCTGATCTTGTTAGAGAAGGTAACATTGAATTACTTTCTAATGATTTAAAGATCTAGAAATAAATTTAAATATGCATAATTAAATGTTAAATTTATTTTATTGTGCAGGAGATGTTTTTACTGTAATTGCACCTATTGACAACGATGAAAATGTGAAGTATTATTTGATGCGTTGCACTGAACGAAAAATGAAATTATTGCAAGACTATAATGATCACGGATTTCAGTATGACAAAGGGTCTATTATACTGAAAGGTTATTTTTTCAAACAAACTCGTCAAAGTGGAGACTTTGTTTACTTTGAAGACTATGAACATGATTCCATAAGTTGTCAGTATAGTCACTTGGTGTATGCAGCACGCATAAAGTTGATAGAAGTTCAATCAAAGAAAAAATAAAAAATTAAGAAATGGAAAATGTCAAAATCTGATCATGAACGAATTATTGAGGATGGAATTCCATTAGATTTTTTTTGAGTGAAGTGTCCAACAATTTATTATCTTTGGATTAAATATGTTTTAGAACTTCCAGTACTCAACTAAAAATTGAGTTGCTTATGTTATTTGTGGTTTCCACATGTTACAAATTGTTTGGGTACAAGCACGTGCTCTAGTATCAACTGAAAGTAGTTTTTCTATACATGTGCATTGATGAAAAATGTTATATGTATTGGATATATATATTATAGAATGAAATTAATTGTTATTGTATATGTTTTCTGACCGTATGGTACAAATTATTTCACTTTATTTTGTAAGGTCAGATTCGGTCCCCATATGGCCTAGCCTCCAAGGGACGAGATAACAAGTGGTTGTCCCCACTTGCCCGAATCTCAGCGTTTAAGTACAATTTTATTGTTTATGGCGGACATCTTACATGATGTCCTAGCCAAGGATAGATTCTCTTTGTTTCAAGTTTTCGGTAAAAGTTGTCACCGAATGACCTACTAGGATATTATAAATACTAGCTTTGTAAGATCATTTGGCATTCGGAAAAATTCGAAAGTCTTGGACTGTCAATCAATTTAAAGTATCATTCACCCTAGGGAGTGTAAAATATTCAATGTAGGTTGGTGATGATGCTCACTCCTAGCTTGAAGCAGCTCCAATGACCAATTCTTTAACGAATTCCAATGCACTAGACCAAAGTTGCCTACCCACTTGGTTTTTCACCCAAGAAATTACAAGGTACTCTTCTTACCTTTGGCCCCCAAAGCTACAATGGAGTTATAGGAAGGTGAAGAAAATTTTTTTCACTGATAGGAATTTGGTCACATCCCTTATCTCCCCTTATCAAAAAGTTCCTATCTACTACATTATCCAACGTGTACTCAAGATCACTATTTCGTAATTAGAATATCACAATATCATAATTTCTCACAAAAATACTTGGAATTCCATTACGACACTCATCTAACAATGGGGAGCTCAAAACCTAGAAAGCTCCTCGTCCCCTTAATAATAATGTGTTTAATTTAGTCTTTTAGGTGAGGATTAGGTGTGAATCTTGTTTTCACATACAAAAATAATTAATTGTTTAATTCCATAAATTTGATTATTCACCAAAATACATGTCATATCCACTATTTTTCTCTCCTACAAATTCCCATTATTTTATTAAAATATATGATTTTATCTCACCCAACTATCACATGTTCCTAAATTTACTCCTAATTGTTCCCTATGCCCTAAATCTACTCCTAATTGTTCCCTATGCCCTAAATCTACTCCTAATTGTTCCCTATGCTGCTTTTCGCTTACTTATTTTTAGAAAGTTATTTTCCTAGATCCATCATAACTATGGATCTATCAAGCGCCGAGAGGGATCAAATATCTAGAGGTGCAAACCTATTTTTTGAGTGCAAAACTTGAGGAAAGGTTTGCACCTCGAGAGATTTGATCCCTCTCGGCGCTTGATAGATCTGTAGTTAAGATGGATCTAAGTTGGTTTCAGTTGTGTGCAACCAAGGAAAAACTATCGATAATATGAGAAACATATGATTAATTTTATCAATAATATGTAAATACATCTAATATTAATATAACCATTTTAAATATGCTAAATATGTTTGAGATTTATCAATTCATTTTAATTTTAAATTTTCTTAGTTACCTCAATTTGTTGAGATGATAAATATTGTAGAATAACTTTAATAATGGAAAATGATCAAATAAATTTTTTGAATGCAAAGTGACAATGTAATAATATTGAATGATAGAATGTGAATAATTAGAATGTAATCAATTACAAATAGCATTTATTGTGATCAATCTTAAACTATTTTCTTCTTCTATTCTTATTGTCAGCCTTATTAGTTTTGTCATCTTTCCATATCGATTATATTAAAAAGAAAGTAAAAATCATAAACCATAAACCATTTAAATATTTAGCTCGAACTCTTGTAGTAAACAGCATACCTCAAGTCTCTCTTGCTCTCCAATATTATTAGGTTTAATTATTATAACACAAAAATTGTTCTACATTGTCAAAAAAAATTTGCACTTACACTGAAATCAATGAACACTATTAATCCAATGACTTTACAAGTAATGTACCATCATACATGCAATTATATCAAATCAGAAATCAACATATACAATGAAATCAATGGGGATTGTCTTGTTACAAGTAACATTTCAATTTACCACATGTGCAAATGCAGGTTGAAACCATCCAAAACTTTAAGTTTTAAAACCCTTTTGATTATATATTGTGCAACATTAAAACATTAAACATTTAAAGTTCATTAAATATCACATGCAAAATGTAGATTGAAACCATCCAAAACTTGAGCTTTAAAAACTTCACATGCCATGCCAATTATAATTCAACTATCCAACAAAAACATTTAACATTAAATATCACATGCCATATGTAGTTCAGATGACAACATGACTTCACATTCACATGCCAAAAGTACTAAAACCATCCAAAAATTAAATAAAACAAATTATATAATAACAATGTAATAAAATATGTCCAAAAATTGCAAATCTCACTTGAGTATCAAACTGTATCAAGTTTAACAAATTTTAAAACCATCTAAATTTTAAAATCAAATCTACTATAAATGATGTCCATCAAATGGAGGATCTAGCGTCTGGGTCTCAGTCCGCGCCCTATCCTGTGAATAGGAAACCTACATACACAATGCACATGTACTTGAACATTAAAATTTGAAGTTTTAAAAATGAATGAGAATATATATATCTAGAACTTCATGTAAAAAACAAAATATAACAAAAAAATCATTCAATACCTCGTAAGGTTCCCTCTCCATTTGATGAACAGGTTCTCCCATACGAACATCTGCAATGGTAAACTGTACAATATACATGTACAGTTAAATATATATATATATATATATATATATATATATTAAAAACTTTCAAATGAAAATGCACGTGTACATATATAAACTTATTTTCAATAATATTAAAAAAAGGAATTAAAGACAACTTGTTCAAATGCTGTGGATGTTCCTATCTCCGTCGCTAGAGTCCCCGGATTAAAGAAATCTTCTATAGGAACCTAAATTCAAAATTTTTTAAATAACTCAAAATATAGATCTCTCTATATATATATATATCTCTCTCAATTTTTAATGGAACTTTTTGAGGTAGAATATATATATATATATATAACTTTTAAACATAAATTTTAAACTTGTGAAAAATTGTCCATACTTGTGGCTCATCTCCCAATGAAGTAGAAGGTACATCTCCTAAGGAACAAGAAGGTACCGCCATCCCAAAAATATCAGACGGAATCGGTACCTGTTAAAACATTTTATCAAATTATATATATACATACATGTACATGTGTGGCAACAATTATTTATTTTAGAGTCACTTAAAAAACACTGACATGTGCCAACATATCATGATGGTCAGACCCATCTGCATCGTTTGAACCGGAGGTCCCGAACGTAATATTAACATTTTCATCACGCATCATGCCTGAGAACTGCAAATGGTGTTTTAACATATAATCATACATTTTTGTTAGATTAATGTACACATACAACTAAATGTATACATGTACATACACATGTATTTATTACAAATTGTACACATGTATATGTAAAAATAATTTCAAACCCTAAGGTCACTAACACATACCGTTCCGGTGCCCTCTTCCTCATGAAAAATTAGGTCTTGCAGACCATTGTGACAATTTATTGCATATGTTTGGAGATCTTCAACATTCATGTTGTAAATCTCCTCATCTGTACGATAAACAAAATTGGCACGTGCATTTTCACGTGCTCTTTGTCGATTTAAACAAAGATCGACTCCACTCAACCCGCTATGAACATTGTCGATCATAACATCTCTTGCTTCTCGACTTATTTGAGAAGTTGCATCCATCTCTGATCGCAGGGTTTCGACTCGAAACGGTCAACTCACCAAAGGCGGCTCAGGGCGAGGCAACTCCACATCTCGCTTAGCGCCCTTACGTTGATATAATCGACCTCTCCCCGGGCCAAAAAATTCTGAAGGAAGGTCATTGTAGTCGGGTTTCATACCCAAAAAAAATTCTGCATAAAACATTTGTGCAAAATAAACAGGAACCTCATCATTCCATGGAAGCCTTCCAAAGGCCGCAAGATGTCGATCATACAAATAACCAGCTTTGTCTGGGTGCTTGAAATACTGCACCTTCAACATTTTTCTTTTTGGCCCTTCCTTATAATTAAACATTGACTTGGCCTCTTCTCTTGTAACTTTTTGTTTTATGTCCTGCCATTTATCGGGACCTATCACTATTTCTTTTGTCTTTCTCATCAGTTCTACAAACAAATCTATCGTTGGCCCCAAATTTCTGTACACATTTACCATTTCACCCAATGAATGTGTAACTATTTCAAGGCTTTGTCTACTCTCAGTAGGTAGAGACAAATCCATGAGATCTCTTTGCAATTTTGCATGAAGGCTTTCACACCTTTGTAAGGTGCATTCCGCCATGTTGGTTTCCCATGGTATATTAGTAACCTCAGCCGGATAAGTTGTGCTGGGTTGACAGCCTTCTTCTTGAATGTAGCGAGCTGCACTGCATCTATTTTGACCACTAGCTTGAACATTTCAGCCTCTGCATCAATATATATAAAATTCTGTATATTAGAAAAAACACGTATAAAAAATTTTGTACAAATTTAATGAAAAAATATTGAAATTCATGGCAACCTTGATTTTGTTGGTTAACATCTTCTCCAACATGACCCTCCTTAGAACCAGACCCAGAATGACGCTGGTGAGAACTAGACCCACAGTGACCCTGTTGAGAACTAGTAGCCATTGATTGGCCTTCGGGGGAATAAATATCACCCCCTTCCCGCAACCTGCTACCACTCATACCTAGACCGGTTGAACCTTGGCCATGCTCCATGGATGGAGAAGAAATCCTTCTCCTCTTACCTCCTAAAAATTAAAATATGAAACTTATTAACAGCTAATTTCACTCACAAAGTTAATAAAAAAATCAATTTCATATGTACACACATATATGGAGATTTAAGATTATATTTAAATACCATGAACATCCTCCGATCCTTGAACCTCCATATGGGATTCGGCTGATCTTCGTCTTTCATCCTCCATGATATATATCTATTGGTCGACATTTACACAAAATAGATTTCGAAAAATCAATTTGTAATTTAGTGTACACAAATTATGTAGAACACAACTTTCAAAGCAATAATTTATCATGTGTGAAACTAAATTTAATCGAAAAAGATATTATAAAAATGATAAGTTCACCAAATTGCGCTTTACATGGTGGGAGCACACTTGGTATAAAATTTACTACTTATACACTTTAGTTTGTGGAAGAAATGACACATGTACATAGTTTACCTTAAAGTTGTTGTCTTTTACGGATATTAAAATGAAGAACTTCTATTTAGATCCATTCCAGAGATTGACTGTAGGGGCATTTACTAGATATGTCACCTTTCATAAAAGATGAGATCCAGAGGCTACCTGGCCCTTTACAGACTCTGCCTATATAACTTGTAGAAGTAAACACTAGAGGCATTAACAATATCAAAGAACGTTTTCATGCTCAGACATGGGAATGTGTCTCTTTCCCTACGCAAAAAAATAGTTCAAGGTAGTTAATCTTCATAGACATGTCATCAAGCAAGTCAATGTGATCATCCCTAACTTACTTTTTATGAAATTAGGCTTGGAATCCTCTACAACTTGGTGGATGGAGTTGAATGGGAACTAGGTTGAAAGGCCTTTACAAAATACATGCTAGTGAATAACACTTACTAGGTTATGCCAACAAATAAAGTGGGAGAAATGTTTTCTCCTCGAGGTTGTCCAATTGGGTGTGTAATACCAACTTCACCTATTTCCTCACAGGTTTCTCTCTTAGGTTACAAATGTCTTCCACCTTATTAGTTATATATTTTTCAATTTCCCGAGGATTCCTTGATTTTTTTTTCCTACCATCTCCCTCTCTCACTCCCCAAATTATTGCCATCAAACATGCCCCATTGAGGATCTAGAGCAATGTTTGCACCATACTTAGAACTGTCATTGCTGCTAATTGAAATTGGAGTCATGTATACTAGATTGCTTGCTTAAGTGGCTCTTACTTGGACAATATCCTGAGATGAGTTTGACATGATGGTCATATGAGGTTGGAAGCTACTTGGTGTAATTTTCCTTAAATCTTAAAAAAAAACAGAGCAAAAATGTCATTTTCGATCATTTTTTATTAGCTTTTGCATACAGCAAATGTTATCACAATTGCAACACAATCATGTTCCATGAGCATGAATTATGAATGTCGCAAGCCAAATGGCAAGGAAATTTGCATTCATTTAGGCAAAAGAAGGCTATGACATTAAGGTCCATGCTAGAAAAAATTATGCAAATAAATGGATATCTCCTTTCATCTATGCCTTTCTCTACCATCTTATTTCCAAGTGAAATGGGAATTTTCACATTTTGAATGCCATTACCATGTAATTTGGTAGCCTGCTAGCTAGACCTATCACAAGTAATGTTGTCATACCAAACTATTTCTCTTGCTCAACTCAGTGACCATGAATCTCTTCTCACACTGCTTACCATATAAGATCTTCAATTGTACATGTCACGCAAAGTTGGGGGTTCTAGGTCTACACCTATTAGGTAAAGTTACATATTTTATGTCATTGTGGTTCTTAAATTTGGAGGTTTTCCACCTGAAAAAGTAAGCATTAAATATGGATGAAAAGGATTTGTTTTAACTTTGATAGAATTTCCTCGTGGAATTACTGAATTTATCGACGACATCATGCTAGCTTTGCTTAGAGAAGAAGGTTTTGGAGGAGAAATTGAATTATTTCGACTTATTTTTGGCATTGAAGTTTGAAATAGTAGTTTTGATGACTCCATTGATGACCTTGCTGAGGAATTTGATGCACACAATATTGAATTTGAAGATGGTTTAGAAGATGTTGAAGAAGTTGTAGATTTTGGTGTTGTCACTGAATGTTTCTTTGTTGTTGGACTTGATCAAGACATGTAATTTAACTTTACGAGCAGATTGAAGACCTTGAAGAGGTTTTAGATTTTTTTGTTCTCACTGAAGGTTTTTGTCTAGTTTTGTTTCTTACACCATCATTTCCATAGGACATTTTTGGTGAATAGATTCTTGACCTTGATGAGAGGATATGATACCTTGAAGAGGCTACATCTTCTGGTGACGTCACTAATTGTTTCTCTATTATTATGTTTGTTAAACATCTTGCTTAGGGTGAGGAAACTCCACATATATTGTACAGTTTATGGGACAGAAATCAATATGTAGAAATATTCACTTGGTTTTATAATTGGATAGAAGAATGACTTAAAATGACCTTATATGTCTTCTCATTTTAGAGCTCAAATTTTTAGGAAGGATTTAAGTATCCACCTTTCAAGAATCACTATAAGAGGTTGATAAAGAATATAGGAAGGAAATTTGTACATGAGCTCTATTATTTGACTTGAGAGTCAGTTGTTTGAAGAGGCATGTTTTGTCGACTTGTGTTTGGTTGATGGTTTTGTACACCAATATGTAAGAGTACATGGAGATATTCACATGATGTGATTTTTTTTTTCTTTGAAGGAGAAAAATGATATGTCAGCGAGCTATGTTTCTTGCATGATGTGTTTTCAGTTTGATGGTTTTGTTTGTGATAAGACGTCACAAGATTTTGGGAAGGTCCACTCTTGAGCGAGAGCCTCATGATTACGACCTAATCATGAGAATCAAATGGGAGTGCATCCTTATTTTGAAAACAAATAGGATTCTAAGCTACCTAGGACTCAAACCATCATTTTTAAATTTGAAATATCATGGTGTGTTGTTTCAATGCCTGAATCCACAACCCTAACATAAATTGTTTTATTCTTTTTTTTGCAGGATTTAGTTGGTTATATTAAAAGTCAGTTGAATTTAAAATTCTTGGCTTAGTGGCATGAACCAAACATATTGTACATATTAAATGAGGAATTTCGCTCTCCCAATCATTTCTAAATCACCCATATCACCAAGAAAAGATGTTTTAAAAGAACATACTTTGGTATGGGAAAGACCTTAGGTTTCAAATATTATAATATTGTATAATATTATAAGATTGGATTTAATTATATTATTTGTCATATTATATTTTGATGCTTATAGAGTGAAAAAACTGAAAGAATCAACTTGTAGGGTCATTTTAATGGTGGGTGGAGAATTGGGGTCTAAAACCTTTTGGAGTCATTTTGAGGTATTAAATGACATTTCTGTGGGTCAAACGATTATCCCTTGTGCCGAAATCTTGGCCATTATTCTACACTTAAAGACATATATCCAATGGTGCAATAAAAACATCAAATGAAGTTCATTCAAAATTTATGCCTTTAGTAAGTTGACCTATCATGTTGACCAGGTCATGGTACGAGAGAATGACATTCTAGCCCCATTACTCATGCATGGAAAGCTAGCTACATGTGGAATTTTAACAAGACTCTAAAAGGTCTAAAATCACAAACCTCGTTAATGGTTGACAGAGTCAAATCTTACACCTAATTGGCTATCATGCTATGTTAAATACTTGGCCACTAGGAGGAATAAGAGTTCCATTTTGTGTTATTGTATTTTTTTCCATAGTTGAAAATACAACTAGGAGTGTGAAGTTAGAGAGAAAAATGTATGAAGTTAAGTTTTTATGGCAACCTTACATGCCAAAAGTCTTAGCTAACTCTAGAGAGATTACCTCTTTCTTTGTACTTACATATTTTCCATACCAGAAAAGAGAGAGTAGAGCATGTTTACATTTTAGTGTTGTTTTTCTCCCATAAGGATTTCTTAGGGAAAAAGGAGTAGAGCATCATTACTTTTTAGGGTTGCTTGTCTCCCATAAGGATTTCCTAGGAAAATAATTGTGTTGATTGTCTAGATATGTATGTGTGTGTTTCATTATGTTCTCTATTTCTTACATTGTGTTTCATTATGTTTTATATTTCTTACATTTCTGCCCTCCTATTTTTATTTCCAATCAAGGTTTATAAAGTAACATGAGAAGCAACATGAGACTTGGAACAATCATTTTCATTATCTATATGGAAGGCAAGAAGGATTATATCCCCTTAAGCTTAAGCTTATGTAGTTTGTCAATTTTTATCATATATTTTTTGGTAAGGGTAAATGCTTTTTTATCTGTAGTACAAGTCATGAGTTCCCCAATTTCACCTTATGTAAAGCATGATTCTAGGATTACAACAATTTGTACTTGGTTTTTTAAGAATATATCAAATAAAGTTTTTGAGAAGAAAATATGGCTTGTTCCTCAACAACATCCCTGAACATGGACACATCCTTGACTATCTAAGGACATAATGATCGAATGAACCATTTACATAAGATATCATCAGGGAGTTTGGTTTGTATTAACCCCTTGCGACATCACCAGTCATGGATGTGATTAGAAATCAGTATGGCATCATCTTGTTTTAAATTAGAAAAGAGATCAAAATCGATGCCATACCTCATCAGTAACTAAAAATGAGTTAAAGGAGTTTGAGCTAACGACGAAAAATTAATGTAATATTTTTTGTCTAATTCAATATCCATTTAGCATCATCTCCCGTTAAGGTGCATTAGAACAGACGTAGTTTAATGGAATCATCCACGAAATAATTTTATGACCACCACAGATGATAGGTGGTAATGCACATTAATGGATTTTCTCTAGAATTCCCTTCAAATTTGGGGATATTGGAAGGCAACTTGGAAGGTATGGGTGGACACCAAGGATCATGATGAATGGGGTCATTAGTTAACTTCTCCAAATTTGAAAGAAAAATGGAGGATAAGAAAGGATTATGAATTTGACTAAATATGATATAGGAGGATGATCACCTTGAACAACAGTGAGGTCCCCCCATATACTAATTCTAAGGAATAGGAATAGTAGGTTAGCAAAAAATTGGAGTAAAAATAATTGATCCTATAGGCTAACTAGAGTTAACTACCATAGATGGTGAAGATAAAGAAGTAGGCATAGGAACACTAGGAAAATTTGTAATATCCATATAAGATATCAGTCAAATGTCCCAAGAATATGTGAGAGGTGTCAATTGAGGTGTAGCTCCTACCACGTTTAATGGTGGCAATGATGACATATCAACAAAAACTTCAGATGCAGAGGGAAAAGAGGAACTAACATCCTTCATTGGTAAAATAGGAATGTAAGTGTAAGTAGGTGTAGTATTGTCTGGGTTTAGCCACAGTAACTATAGTTCTAATGGATCAGTCAAAGGTGGATTTACAAGAGAGCCATAATTGTTCACCAATGTTTCGATGGAAACCAAATCACTATAAGGAGGACTAGGTATAGAATCCATAATTATATTTTTGTCTAAGTCTTGGGTAGTGACAGGATCTATCCGAGCAAGAGATAAAATTCCACCTTGTTCAAGAGGAAAACTATAAATTCGACATGACTGACAGTTACTGGGTTCAGCTAGGGTGAATAAATGTATATAAACCAAAACAGGTTAGTACAAACACCCATAAGGCCAAACCACTTACTCAACCCAAACAACATGCACTAGAAAAGTCTTAGAAGGTAGTCACACATGAAAACAAATCCTAGTATTATGTCTTAGATGGCCTTCCATCTTGTTTTAAATTAGAAAAGAGATAAAAATCGATGCCATACCTCATCGGTAACTAAAAATGAGTTAAAGGAGTTTGAGCTAACGACGAAAAATTAATGTAATATTTTTTGTCTAATTCAATATACATTTAGCATCATCTCCAGTTAAGGTGCATTAGAGAAGACGTAGTTTAATGGAATCATCCACGAAATAATTTTATGACCACCACAGATGATAGGTGGTAATGCACATTAATGGATTTTCTCTAGAATTCCATTGAAATTTGGGGATATTGGAAGGCAACTTGGAAGGTATGGGTGGCCACCAAGGATCATGATGAATGGGGCCATTAGTTAACTTCTCAAAATTTGAAAGAAAAATGGAGGATAAGAAAGGATTATGAATTTGACTAAAAATGATATAGGAGGATGATCACCTTGAACAACAGTGAGGTCCCCCCATATACTAATTCTAAGGAATATGAATAGTAGGTTAGCAAAAACTTGGAGTAAAAATAATTGATCCTATAGGTTAACTAGAGTTAACTACTACATATGAAGATAAAGAAGTAGAGATAGAACACCAGGAAAATTTGTAATATCCATATAAGATATCACCAAATGTCCCAGAAAGAGGAGATGTGTCAATTGAGGTGTAGCTCCTACCACGCTTAATGGTGGCAATGATGACATATCAACAGTAAACTTCAGATGCAAAGGGCAAAGAGGAACTAACATCCTTCATTGGTAAAAGAGGCAATGTAAGTGTAATTAGTGTAGTATCGTCCTGGCTTGTCGGTGTAACTATAGTTCTAATGGATCAGTCAAAGGTGGATTTACAAGAGAGCCATAATTGTTCACCAATGTTTCGATGGAAACCAAATCACTACAAGGAGGACTAGGTATAGAATCCATAATTATATTTTTGTCCAAGTCTTGGGTAGTGACAGGATCTATTTGAGCAAGAGATAAAATTCCACCTTGTTCAAGAGGAAAACTATAAATTCAACATGACTGACAGTTATTGGGTTCATCTAGGGTGAGTAAATGTATATAAACCAAAACAGGTTAGTACAAACACCCATAAGGCCAAACCACTTACTCAAACCAAACAACATGCACTAGAAAAGTCTTAGAAGGTAGTCACACATGAAAACAAATCCTAGTATTATGTCTTAGATGGCCTTCCATTTTGTTTTAAATTAGAAAAGAGATAAAAATCGATGCCATACCTCATCGGTAACTAAAAATGAGTTAAAGGTGTTTGAGCTAACAACGAAAAATTAATGTAATATTTTTTGTCTAATTCAATATACATTTAGCATCATCTCTAGTTAAGGTGCATTAGAACAGACGTAGTTTAATGGAATCATCCATGAAATAAATTTATGACCACCAAAGATGATAGGTGGTAATGCACATTAATGGATTTTCTCTAGAATTCCCTTCAAATTTGGGGATATTGGAAGGCAAATTGGAAGGTATGGGTGGCCACCAAGGATCATGATGAATGGGGTCATTAGTTAACTTCTCCAAATTTGAAAGAAAAATGGAGGATAAGAAAGGATTATGAATTTGAGTAAATATGATATAGGAGGATGATCACCTTGAACAATAGTGAGGTCCCCCCATATACTAATTCTAAGGAATAGGAATAGTAGGTTAGGAAAAACTTGGAGTAAAAATAATTGATCCTATAGGATAACTAGAGTTAACTACCATAGATGGTGAAGATAAAGAATTAGGCATAGGAACACTAGGAAAATTTGTAATATCCATATAAGATATCAGTCAAATGTCCCAATAATATGTGAGAGGTGTCAATTGAGGTGTAGCTCCTACCACGTTTAATGGTGGAAATGATGAAATATCAACAGAAACTTCAGATGCAGAGGGCAAAGAGGAACTAACATCCTTCATTGGTAAAATAGGAATGTAAGTGTAAGTAGGTGTAGTATTGTCTCGGTTTAGCCACAGTAACTATAGTTCTAATGGATCAGTCAAAGGTGGATTTACAAGAGAGCCATAATTGTTCACCAATGTTTCGATGGAAACCAAATCACTACAAGGAGGAATAGGTATAGAATCCATAATTATATTTTTGTCTAAGTCTTGGGTAGTGATAGGATCTATCCGAGAAAGAGATAAAATTCCACCTTGTTCAAGAGGAAAACTATAAATTCGACATGACTGACAGTTACTGGGTTCAGCTAGGGTGAATAAATGTATATAAACCAAAACAGGTTAGTACAAACACCCATAAGGCCAAACCACTTACTCAAACCAAACAACAATCACTAGAAAAGTCTTAGAAGGTAGTCACACATGAAAACAAATCCTAGTATTATGTCTTAGATGGCCTTCTTTTCTAGCAATTTTACAATCATTATCATAGCAAGGTTCATTGCTTCATTTTTCATTTACATGAGACTTCAATAGAGAACTTGTTCATGAAAGTAGATATGGTTGTACAGCAAATTTATGATAAAAGTTTTTTCTATTATCCTTATAGGTTAGGAGATGTAAATCTCTATTTAAATCCTTTTAGAAAATATCAGTTTGAATTTTATCGAAAAGTAGGTGCCTTCCATTCACACAATTCTCTTGCATGGGGTTTTTTTGCATAACAAAGTTTAGAGTTAAGGTTGATGATATATGATCAAAGTTAGGCCATGGCCATTTAAGAGGTAAAAAGTTACTATTTGGTTAGAAATAGGGGTTTTGGATATGACATAATCCACAAAACTACTAGGCCCATGGCACAAGTCATTTGGCAAAGAAAATGACATTATACCTAATTATGGGAGGCAAGATAGTAAAAAAATGGCATTATATAGTGAGCATTAGTTTCAAAAAACTATAGTATGTAATTAAATGGTATGTCAATTACCATATTGCCAAGAATTAACAATACACATAACACATGAATTCATGTAGAAATTTACAAAAAACAAGATATCTAAACTGTGAGAAGTTTCAATCAAACATCACATAAAATAACATGTGAATTCCATGAATGAGCATGATGACAAGAATTAATATGGTTCTCTTTAGGAATCTAACATTGTTTTTAAGTGTGGAGATATTTGCAGCTAGAAATAAGCAATAAAACTTGAATAAATTGCAAACATCAAGGACAAGTATAAATTCCAAGAACCTAGAGCAATGTTGAATACAAAGAATATTAGCATGCAATCAAGATCAAGAAAAAGGAGATTAAGAGTTGAAGTGTCTGGACAAGAAAGGTGGAGATGAAGCTTCACTAACAAATGAACAAGCATGGACCCTTTAGCAAGAAGACAAAATGAAAGCTTAGTTATCAAGTTATTTTATATACCATTATAAGTGTAGCTAAGACTGAGACCGACAGAGGTATCCTATTCATGTTGTGCTTTGATTCATTTCTCCAATAGGGGTATCTTATTCATGTTGTGCTTTGATTCATTTCTCCTTTAAGAGAGGAACTTGAACTTGGAATTAATGAAGAAATATAGAGTATTGTAGAATGTATTATTAGATGTTTTTTGAGATTATGGTGTCTCACTCAAGTTGTGAGATTTATTTAAGATGCAAATCTTATTTATGAGGAAGTTGTTCCAACTCCTAAATATATTTGTAATACCTTAAATGTATGCGCTTTCTTGCTAATAAATGTTCATTTTCTCCATTTTCTGTCTCTCCTAAATTTTAGTTTTTTCATTTTCTCCATTTTTTGTCTCCTAAATTTTAGTTTTTTCTCCATTTTGTGTCTCTCCTAAATTTTAGTTTTTTCTCCATTTTCTGTCTGTCCTAAATTTTAGTTTTTTTCTCCATTTTGTCTGTCCTAAATTTTTAGTTTTTTCTCCATTTTCTGTCTGTTCTAAATTTTAGTTTTTTTCTCCATTTTGTCTCTCCTAAATTTTAGTTTTTTCATTTTCTCCATTTTCTCTCTCCTAAATTTTGTTCTTTTTAATGATTTAAATGAATTTTCAAATACATAAATAGATCTAGAAAACCTTTTAAATACTTAAACTTTACAAATTAAACTATTTAGACTTTAATTTATGATTATTATAAATCTCTACTAAATTTTGATAAAATCTACTAAATTTTAAAATTTAAATAGATTTCACCAATTTTAAACTTTAAACAAAATTCACCAAAGAAAAATCCTTTTCCTTTTTGCTCAATTTTAAACTTTAAACAAAATTTGAAACAAGGAAAAATTCGTTTAAATTAAATCTCAGAAACTACTACCCTTAAGTGCATTAAAACAACAATTAAACTGTATATTCAAGCATTAGAATGTTATATCTCAGTTTATCTTTCATCTAAGCTTTTGTGGCAGCATAGTGGCTTTGTTTCTTTCTATTTTTGAAACTAAACATGATACTGTCGTTACAGGTTTAATCTTTGTGGTGCCTTTTTGTTCGGAGTTGCCTCGTAGTGGTGACACTGTCACTTCTTTGTCTCGCCTATGGGCGTGGAAAACTGTGTTTGCTTATTATGTATGCGTTTTCTGTAGCTGTTGGGACTTTATGTTTAAAACTTTGTAAGATCTTGGTGTGACTACGTCAAGACAGTTTTTGCTGGTTTGGATGGGACTGCTATTAGTGCATTGTAATGTCTTTTCCATTCTGTTCCTGGTACTCAATATAAACCAGGGTATTTTTCTTACTGAAAAAAATTAGAATGAGTGTAGAAAGAAAGAAAGAAATGAAAATTTAAATGGGAAGATAATATACCTAAGGCCAATCATCTCAGAAAACTATAAACCTCTTAAAAAATTCAATTAACACTAGTGAAATTTGTTGCCAAAAAATAATCATGGGGTTTACACAATGAGGAAAAATTTGACCACATAGGTTGAGGCCCATTCGGAGACTAACTTTGCATAGGTGCAAAAGCAAAAATGTTGTATAGTTAAGGATAACTTGGCCTGTGATAGTATCAAATCAAGTGTTGAACAAGAAGGCGGCTACCTAGAAGAAAATACCGAAAAAATATATACTTCTTAATATCAATAAAGAAATGCCAAAATATGTGGGACAAAAACAAACGAGTAGAATATTTAGAGGCTAATCTTCAAATTTTATTAAACTGGCAACTAGGACTGCCTAGAGCTAAGCTAGCTAAACCCATTAGTTGGTGTATACTTCATGAAGATTTTAAAGTAATTCCACTGTGTAGATGGACATATTCTCAGAGTTTATCTCAATTTATGTTTGAACGTTCATCTAAAAAATAAGTAAAACAAAAAATTTAACCCCACAACTATGTAAATTCATTTTTACATTGGAGTTTACCACTAACATGTTAAATAAAATGATTGATATTTCCAGTGCACAAAAGTTGCATTAGAAAATTCCTCTGTAGAACATACCTGTTGAATTAGTTCGGCCGACGAGGGGAGCAGCAGCGCTGAACGGAGCAGCCGGAACGCGTGAACAGCAGCAGCGCTAAGGGAGCAGCGAAAATTCTCGGGAATAATGAAACGGGTAAAAGAACAGTATTCGCGGGAAATTTATTTATAGGAATTAGTTTGGCCGAAATTTTGAAATTAGTTCGGCAGAACTTTTGGTACGAGTTCGGCCGAACTTTTGGTACGATTTCGGCCGAAATTTTGTTGCTGGTTTTCCAATCTCCGGCAAAAATTCTATTGGCCCACGCCGTCTGTGTGTCGTCAATATTAACGGAATCAACAGTTCGGCCGAACTTTCTAAGAAAGTTTGGCCGAAATATGACAGAGTTCGGCCGAACTTTAGAATAAGTTCAGCCGAACTATTGCCGAAAAAAGTTTTCAACCCCCGATTCTCACAAAAGTGTAACCCAGCTTCACGTTTCCACCCATTCCATAGTGGAGACAGAAATTAATCACTATATTTGTCTGAATTAGCAATTTGGTTCTACAACTGCGTCCACTGTGCAGGAAATAAAAAACGTGATAGTGGGAAAACTGTCTTTAAACGTAATACTTAATCAAATCTGTATCAATAACTTAATAATGAAATCTAAAACCAAGTCATAATCCTAAGCTTCTCTTGGCTCAAGGTAGGGACTAGCTGCCTTGCAGCCATACTTGTTTTTTTATTTCTGGTTGCTCCACTTACAACTATAGAATGATGGGTTATGATTCCCGCACCCATTACTAAAATTTTTATGGGCATGAATATCCTTGCAAAATTTTGTGTGTTCACACACACATATATGCACCCCTTGTTTCAGTCGTTGAAAATTTGGTGTAACATTAATGTATAACCGGCGATAATCAACCCTACAACTCCAACGTTATGAAATCTAATTATATCTATACATACCTTGATCATAATTTTTATATTTACCAGCATAGATCCATCTAACTTCGGATCTATCATGCGTCGAGAGGGATCAAATCTCTAGAGGTGAAAACCTATTTTTTGAGTGCAAAACTTGAGGAAAGGTTTGCACCTCGAGAGATTTGATCCCTCTCGGTGCATGATAGATCTGGAGTTCGATGGATCTAGGCTGGTTCTAGTTGGAGCCATCAACGTCACATTTTTCATATTATTAAATTTTTTGTATATTTTTGAGATGTACATCATACTTTGAAATTTTGAAGATTAGAAATACAAATTCTAACAAATGTTATTAATATAAATATGTTTGGTGATAAAAAAAATGAAATAATTAATATATTAAATAAAAAATGCACCTATCATATTATTCAAATGTGATATGAAGAATATATTGAAAAATACATGAAAAATACATATTTATTTATTATTTAACCTTAACCTGACTTCTTCTTCTTTTCTCTTAGAAACACTGGCACATTTTGCCATATTTTCATATCGATCAAATGGAAATGGTGGTTGAAATTGAAGACCATCCAAAGATTTAACTTGAGATATTGCAGTAAAAGTGAGACCTTGTTGCTCTGTCCTTCCAATATTAATAGTTGCCTTTTCTAGTGTCAATCCCCGGGACTTATGAATTTTTAATCCCCAAGCAAGTCACAATGAAATTTTTCTATTATTGCCTCTTTCAATAGGTATAATAGGAACAATATGAGGGAATAATTCAACCCACGGAACTCCAACATAGTTATCAAATGTTACTAAAACATATGTAGGAGGATTAGGAGGTGATGTTCCAGGATTATACACAATATCTTGAACTACTCCAAGAGCATCATTGACAAGTCCTGCATTAGTCCATAAATTTTAAGTTAGCATAACCCTAGATCCAACAACAAGAAGGATATCATTATCCAAATTTTCCTCATCTTCTTCCATGTTGTTGTTGTTATTTGATCTTGTAGCAACACTATGTACAACAGGGTGATTTAGGGTTACCAAGCAACGCTTATTGTGATTGTGCACATCATCATTTGTTGCAAACAAATGTATAGCCTTATTAAATGAATCTTTTGTTGAAGCATCCAAATTGGAATCTGTACGTGTCATTAGTACTTTCCAATCTTCTATTGTGGGAAACGCATCTCTGACATTCATTAATAAATGATGAAAGAATATTTGATCATTGCTCTGTCCATCTTGCCTGTATACTGTATCAAGAGTTACAACAGTTGTGAATAAATTCCATAATTCTTTTGCATGACCTTCACATGCATATGCAGGTCTATCCATAACAGGAGGTAGTTGTCCCAAATCACCAACCAATATAATTGATATACCTCAAAACGGGACTTATTTATTATGAGGAAAAGCTTGACGAAGTCGAGAATCAATATGTGTCAACAAATTTCTCCCTATAAAACTCATCTCATCAACAAGAATGTACTTAACATGTTTCATCTAATCTTGTAAGGTAAGCAAACGTGACCCTTGTAAATCAATGAAGTTCCTTTCTGGTATATAAAGAGTAGAGTGTATTGTTGATGCAGATATGTTGAATGCTGCAACACCAGTAGGGGCCAAAATAAGCAATGGGCTCTTATGAGGAAGAGAGTCAGTTTCAAGTCTTTTTTTTATTGCACCAATCAAGTGAGACTTTCCAGTACCTCCTGTCCCTTGGATAATCATAAGCAACTGTTCTTCATTGTCATCTCCTTTGTAATGATCAAGAGCTACATTAAATGCTATTTTTTTCTTTTCTCCTAAACTTTCAAATGAATATTTTTTTGATGATTTAGTAGTAACAATTGCATTCACATTTTTCTTATCAGATATGAAGTTCACTGCACATCTTGATTTCTCTTCATCAACAAAGCTAGAGCTCCAATTTGTCATAACATCACGATCCCTAAATCCAATCATGTCAAATTCGCTCGCATGTATAAACTTATTCTTATACAAACTTGAAATAATCTCCCACTCATGTTGCTTAGAATCATTTTGTACATGTAAAACATCTTCATCCTCATCTGGACATTGAGATGGATCCTTTGAAGGTATTGGATTACGATAAATATGCCAAGGATTATAAGAAAAAATTTCCCAATTTTGTATAATGTCATCATCTCTAGAACCAACATCTGTATGAAAATCACGAAATGGCATGTAAAATACTAATTCAGACTAACAAAACTCAACAAAACTATTATTTTCGTGAGGGGGAACTGAATTAAACTTAGGAAATACTTGTATAAAGGTTGCATTATCTTGTGGTAACCATTTCTCATCACGACGATGTTTGTCATATGACCAAGATCTAGAAGCTTCTATCAACGAAAGGTGTTCCATACTCACAGGTCTCTTCCTATATGCATCAATAAGAGAATTATCATTATGGTCATTATTTTCATCAACTTTTACTTGTTTGAAAACATTTATCTCAACATTCAAAACATTTATCCCAACATTTATCCCTAAAAATATGGAATAGGGTTTCTTGCCACACTCCCATAACTAGGAAAAGTCAGTTGTAGCCATATGAAGGATGACTTGTGCGTGTGGCTAAAAGCCTCTAACCACAGTCACAGCTCTACGTGTGTGTGAGTGGGATGTAAAGTTAGGTTGAAATTGGTTCCATCTCACAGAAAAGGTCACCAGTGACAATTGGGTGATCATTTGTCTTTGAGTGTTGTAGTAAGTTTAGGACACTATTTCAATAACTACATCTTGGAAGTTGGGTCATGGATAGTAACTCTCAGGTTATGTTTACCTTGGAAATATTGTAAAAGTGGGTAAATGTAGGGTGTGGTATTATAACCATACTGTACATGCTACCTCTATCTGAATATAAAATTTTACTAGTATTAAATCTTGACTCCAAGGATGATGAAATAAAATCGCTATTTGCAAATACCTGTATATCTATGGTGGGGAAAGTAGGATGTGTGCCGAGGTTATTTATTGCAGGCCCTAAGAGGTACAAAGCCTTGTTCATAGGAAACATAAATAGACAGTCCTTGTCAAAGAGTGATAGGGCTCAAAGAACCGAAAGCGCCCCCACATGATAAAATTCTGTTAGGGCTTTGGCCTAGATGAATATGTTGTAAAAAATGTTAGTTAAATAGTTCATATACATACTTGATATCTAATAACCATTTATAAAATGTGCATGTTCATACTTAAACCAAAAGAAGTGGATTTCATATTCATATTACACATAAGAGTGTGTAGTGATATATATATATATAGGAGTACAACATAAATGAAATCATAAACGATAATGTAATTCTTAAAAAAGCTACAAGTTTTACTCTTAAAGGAAAAAGAATCAAATAATCTATTTTCTAATTAACCAAAGGAAGAAATCCAACTTTTAATACTATAGGATTTGCCCCCAATTTTTATAATAAGACAAGGAACCCCATTTGGGTATTCAAATTAAACCACCATGCACGAGAAATTTTATCGAATAAAATGTAACCACTTCTCTTGAATTTTAAAGACGAAGTTTATAGTTCAAAACATGCAATTTTTGGTCATGGAATAAAATTATGGAACAAAATATGAAACTAACTTTGGGGGAAACAAACCCTTATCCAAAAAATCAGATAACTTAAACACTATTCAAATTTAATTACAATGATCAAGCATTTGCTAGAGAATTTTAATAAATATTCCAAATTGAAGTAGCACAAAAGTGTATGTAATTATGGCCAACATGGGGCCTTTTAATAAAACCCTACATTAAGAAAAATTCCATGCAGGTCACACGTATTATGGTAACATTCTAATGACTCCAATCCTTAGAAACAGATTAAGGAAAAAGGAGGACATTTTGTTGTCATAATGAAAATAAATCCCACTATAAAAATTTACTTTTGGAAGAAAATCCAAAACAAACTCCAACCATACTTGAGTTTTTGAGCACATAAGAGGTGCCTCAGTAAATTTTTGAATTTGTAAGAAATGTTGAGCCCTGAAATTGTCTTCTCTTTTGCCAAACTTCACTTCATTTCATCATTCCTTTATCATTTCATAAACCTAAAACTCAATGAGAATGACTAAGATTACTTAAAGGTTGCATACAATGATTAACTTATTGTACTTTTGTGATTTTTTCTATCTTAATGATTTTTGAACAGTTTAGCTACAGAATGGAGTCATTCTGTAGCCAGTCAAGCGTTCTGTAGCTGTTTTTCTATTTAAGTATGTTACAGGTGTCATCTGGAGAAAAGGCACACCTAGGTGGATTCCAAATATTTCCTACATCATTCGTTCCCTTCCACGAGGACTAGATCGATAGCTGGAGGTGCCTATGCACATGGTCAAAGAAAAATTTAAGCAAGTTGTCTTCTATAGGAATCAGGACTCCTGATTTTTCTTTACAGCAAATCAGGAATCCTAAAAGAGTTCTAATTTTATTTTAAATTCAAACCTACACCTGTACCTATTTTTTTTCAATGTTAGTTATGAATTTACATATAAATTAAAGTTCTGTAATACCAAGAAGAACAACTTGATACTTATTTTATCATTACGGTGATACTCTATTTTCAAGACTTGTGATTAATAAAAATGAGTTTTTACCTTGATGTTGTTCTGAATACAACCTTGAGGAGTTAAAGGATTAATGTTGAATTGATAGCAGAGGGCCCCTGCTATTCGAGGAGGTTTTACATGTTTTCTAGATAAGTCATTTTCAATTCTATTTTGTCATGTTTCTTTACTTAGACTGCTTTCTGAAATAATAAATTTTAGCATTATGTTTCATGTCATTTGTTTAGATAAAGGATCCTCATGATATTACAGTTGGTCTCTTTCTCAAGCTCTTCCAATATATATCTATTAAATTAATGGGATTCAGTTGTGATATTCTGAGTTATTAACATTTCATTTTCTGTCATTTAGTTAAAAGGAAGATCTTCATTATACTACAATTAGTCTCTTTCCAAAGCTTTTCCAACAAACCTCTAATCCACGAATGAGATGAGTTGTAATATTGTGAGTTATTGATCGTTTTGCTTCATAATAAGATTCTTATCACATTATGATTAATCTCTTTCAAAAATCTCTTCCAACAAACCTCTAACTCATGAATGAGATGTAGTTGTAATGTTATAAGTTTTTTCAGCATTTCATAGGAGATCCTTACTATATTATAGTAATATTTTTCTCAAGCTCTTCCAATAAACCTCTATCATATGAATGATATTTCACTGCAATGTTCTAAGTTACTATTTTTTTTAGGAGATCCTCATTGCATTAGAATTTAATCTCTTTCATAAGCTATTTCAAAAAATCTCTAACTAAATGAATCAGATTAAGTTGTAGTGTTTTGAGTTACTTTTAATTTTCATGAATGTTCATTTGAAAGTTGTAATATCCATGGATTAGGACTCTCTCTTTTCATCATTTTCTAATTAGGAACAGAACTTGCAAATAAACTCTGATTTAATTCATTTATTAAGATTTCCTTTTTCTCCTTTTTGACATAGATTCAACTTCATCTTCTTAGCATAGAGTAGCATACTAAGAATCAAACTTAAAAACCCAAAAAAATCAATAAAACACTGAAAACAACGAAAGAAGAAAAAGGGATATTTAGGCACATATAGTGTAGTACACTTCATCAGTTTATTAGCTCTGGTCGATAATTTATGCTATCAATTTAGGACACTGAATTGACTAAAAATTTTGGTGCCGTTGCCGGGGAAGTGTAACTAGGTAGCCTTATTTCCTATTTCCAAAAAAAAAAATGATATGCGTATAGAAAGAGATTCTAGGGGTAGATTTTTAAGAGGCAGAAGCTTAATTCTCACAACTCCACTCATTCCACCAAGACCAAGAAGCAGCACACCTCCAAATCAAACCCACATTCCATACTATACTGGTCATAGGCTTCTAGAAGTTTCAAGAATAGATATCCCATCAGGGAGATCTCCCACTTCATCCACTGAAGCAATTCTAGAGGAAGAAGATCCAAGGACTCCTATAGAAGGGATAACCTTTTTCACTGCTATAGGAGAATATATTCCAGCGGAAGAATTAAAAATCCCTAGTGAAGAGGAAGAAGAGGACTATTTCTTCAGTATACCCTTGATAAAATAACCAGTAGAACAATTAGTTCTTCCAACTGAACCCTATATCAGTTCAGAAGAATCTATCATGGCAGAAGAAGGGGAAGGAGAAGTCTTTAATTGAGAACATACACTATTTGGAGGAGGTAGAGGTAGAGGAGGAGATAGAGGAAGAGGTAGAGGTACAGAAGAAGGTAGAGGAAGAGGAAATGTAGAAGGAGAAAGAGGTAGAAGGGAAACTGGAAGTCCTTTTGGATTCCCTATAATAGATGAAGAGACTAATGCAACTATGAAAAATATCTCACCCTCTATTCTGCCAAACTTTCATGGACTAAAAAGTGAAGATCCTGAGACCTTCTTATTTGATTTTGAATTTCTATGTATAACCAATGATTACCTACAAGATGCTAAGAAACTTAAACTATTCCCTTCAACATTGAAAGGAGCAGCATTAAAATGGTTTATGAGTTTAATCAATAGGTCTATTAGGACATGGGATGAAATGAGAAAAGAATTTCTAGACAAATATTTGGATTACTGTATACCAGTCAACCATAAGGAGGAAGTGTTCAAGATGATGCAAAAAGAGGATGAAAATCTAGAAGATTTATTGGAAAAATCTATCTATAACATCAAGAGGGAAAAAATGGAAAACTTAGACCAAGATACTTTGAAAGCTCTTTTGTTGAAGACAATTAGGGATGAATGGATATATATTCTTAATATGATGGGGAAAGGAGACATATCTCAACTTTCATTACCTGATATAGCAGAACTATGTATTAATCTTTCAAGAGGAAAATCTAAGATTCTAAAAGGACCAAGAGACCCTGCTCTTGCAAGGGCAAGAAAATATGTAGTTGGAATAGTAAGTAAAGTAGAAATAGGAAATATGCTTGATGAATTCAAAATTGACATTCTAGAGAGTCTTAGTGAGCAAACTGACACCCTTAAGTTACTGATGCCTTAGCAATATTTTGTCCCACATGTAGGAAGAAGCATGCCTTAAGAGAGTGTCCTTTGGATGCAAAAGTAATGGAGACTTCTGCAATCTGTTCAGAAAAACATGAGACCAAGAATTGTCCCTCAATCCCTAGCCTTAAAGCTTTCTTTCAAGAAGAAACAACCACAAATTCCACAGAATCTCTTAATTTTGTCTCTATAAGACCTTGGCAGGGCCCTCAAACACAAGGGTTTAGTAATAAAATGTATAATCAACCCCCACCTAATTGGAACTCTTGGTAGCAACCTTGGCCCAAATTTCAAAATCAATCTCAACCTTGGGCTCAAGGAGCACAAAACCCTTATGGAAGGTTCTCCTAGTATTATCAATATCCACCCTCTTATCCCTCATATCCAACATATCCAAACTTTCCTCCTCAAAAAAATCCTCAACAAAATCCACAACATCAAAATCAACATCAAAATCAAAATCAAAATCCACCACTTCCATTACCATTTCCTCAAAAAGAAAATCAGTTGCTTGCCCAGCCAATACGAAACCCCGACAATAAAAACCCTCAGAATACATATATGATAGAAGGTCAACATTTTCCAACCTATATGATTACTCCTTTAGATCTTAATGTTGTTCAACTTAGGTATGGAAGAATATTTGAAAGAAAGAAACCTTCTGTAGTTATACAAGAACAAAACAATTCTAAGTAAGATTCTCTACAGGTAAATAAAAGTTTTGAAGAAAACACATCTCTTCAAGACCAAAACATTGGAAAAGAAAAATAGAAAGAACCAATAATTTTAACTCCTATGTTAGAGCAGCCATCAACATCTACTACTACACCTCCTTTTCTTGAGAGATTACAAATTGACAGAGGTGTAGAGAAACAAATTATGATGCCTAACTATGATTTCCTAGATGAGTTAAGAAATGTTTGTATCAAGATTCTGTTATTACAGGCGATCAAGGAAATCCCAATTCTAGAAAAGACAATAAAAGAGTTGAGCATGAAAAAACCAGGAAAAAGAATAAAAGAGATAAAGAAAATACAACTGGTAGGAAAAAAAGAAGACATAATGATGGGAAATATTGCCATTCCAAAATATCTAGATCTCGTAAATCTAGTTGTTAAGATACATATTAATGGAATAGAAATTCCAAACACACTTATTGATCTAGGAGCAGCAATCAATATCATGAGTAGGCAAATCATGGAAAAACTAAAACTTCCTAATCTTCTTTTTACACCCACACTACTACAATTAGCAGATAGATCTGTAATCAAACCAAATGGGGTATTATAAGACATTCCAGTGCCCTTATATTCTTGGGAGTATCCTGTGGATTTCATGATCCTAACTCCTAAAGATGATCTAGGAGCACATCCTATTATATTAGGAAGACCTTGGTTAGCTACAATTGATGCTTTCATTAGCTGTAGATCCGGTGACATGTACATCTATGATGGTAGTTCAACCAAGAAATTCACCTTGTTTCCTCCAGCAAGAACAATCACAGAATTAGATGATACTCAATGGATTGATGATGAAGAAGATATACAACCTCTCTTCACTATTTCATAAATTAGTGAAAATAGTCAGATTCTGAATGCCTTGGAAAATCATGAATCTTCTTCAGAATACAAAAATGAACAATTCTAAAAAGAATCCAACATTTAGTTCTTATCATCAAGACAGATGTCTCTTTACTCCATGGAAGAATTTGGTAGCTCTACAATTGAAATATTTCCAGGAAAAACCTTAAACATAAACAAAAACCTAGAAAAATTTCAACATGAAAAGCTAGTCAAAATATTACAGATACATTCTTCTGCATATGCATGGGAGTACACTGACATGAAAGGGATCAAACCTAAGAATTGCACTCATCATATCTATATAGAGGAAAATTGTAAACCAATCAGACAGCCTCAGAGAAGGATGAATCCAAACCTTAGGGAGATTGTTAAAGAAGAGTTGCAGAAATTGTTAAATGTCAACTCTATTTATCCCATTTCAGATAGTCAGTGGGTTTCTCCTTTGGTGATTGTAGCCAAGAAATATGGTAAATGGAGGGTATGTATTGACTACCAAGAATTAAACAAAGCTACTCTTAAAGACCATTTTCCCTTACCCTTCATAGATCAAGTGTTAGATACATTAGCAGGCAAAAAGTACTTTTCATTTTTGGATGGTTTCAGTGGTTACAACCAAATTCAAGTTGCACTTGAGGATCAAGATAAAACCACATTTACCTGTCCTTGGGGTACCTATGCCTACCGATTAAATGAGTGCTTGACATAAAAATAGTATGATAAATGAGTTTTTATATAATGCAAAAAACGTTCCAAGTATGGTAACATTTGTCTTATAATAATACAATATTTTACATTATCAAATTTTCTTTTTCTTCTTCATATTTCTAAAGCTCCTAATTACATCATCAATATCATCGTGCTCTGCTTCTATTTCGTGCCTTTCGACCTGCACTGCTGACCTAGTTGCGTAGTCACGATGTCTGGTCTCATCCAGTGACGGGGCATCGCCTACAAAAACAGATAATATTAAATTTTAATTGTCAGCTTTTAAATATCATTGAACTAGTTCGGTAATATTAATAAAAAAAATTGCAATGAGATTATTTACCTGGTGCACCAGTTGTCGTCGTTGGGATTGTTGCCCTGTCTTCCTCTCTGGTGGTAAGATCCTCAAGGGAAACATTCTCTGTCATTTAAACAAAAAACATTATAAGGACAACCATCAAGGTATAATTAGAAAAAATTAGAAGTGGAAATTAATTACCGTCACGGCCCTCACTGATAGTAGCATTGTCGGCCTGGTCCCCACTACAATGATCAGGTTGCACGTGAGGAACATCTACATCTGGCTCTACAACTGGGTTATTTGCCTCGTCGGCAGTGCTACTCCCCTGATTTAAACAAAGTTGTTAGACATTAAATTTATGGATGAAAAAAAACATATTGAAAGGTTAATTTTTTACCTTATCAGGCATTCTGGATCTTGGGACTTGCCCCAAGCTTCTGCAACGTTCAACTACGACTTGATAGCCGAAATTTGTCAAACCAAGAGGTAACTCCTCAAAATCAGAATGTGTATTAGCTGAAGAATGAATATGGATTTATACATGGAGGTGAGGCTATTGGGATTCATCTCCCAATGACTCTTGGCCTTCCTTATTTCCTAATATTAAATAATATACAATATTAAATGTGCACACCCATCCCATAGGATTAGGTGTCAACATTCCCCCCTTTAATCTGAAGGGATGTTGGTGATTCCAAGCATTGATCTGAACTTTTCAAACTTTTCTCTTCCAAGTGCTTTGGTGAAGATGTCAGCAGTTTGCTCATTTGTGGAATAATGATGTAGATGGATGGTTTTGGCCTGAACATGATGTCGAATTAGATGGTACTTTGTATTGATGTGCTTTGTTCGATCATGTAATTTTGGGTTCTTGGCCAACTTTATTGCAGAAGTGTTGTCGCTCATGAGTGGAGTGGAATACATTTGTTTCATCTGCAAATCTTCCAGGATTTTCCGGAGCCACACAATTTCTTTTGTTGCTTTAGCTGCTGCCACATATTCTGCCTCGGTCGTGGAATCTGTTGGAACTAACTGTTTGCGTGATCTCCATGAGACAGCTCCTGATCCAAGACTCATGGTGTAACCTGTAGTAGACACCCCTGTTTCTTTGTCGCCGTCAAATTCTGAATCAGAGTATCCGATCAAGATGAAGTCACCTACCTGTGTATATTTGAGTCCAAAGTCTTGAGTCCCCTTCAAGTACCTTAGCACTCTTTTTGCAGCAGACCAATGTCCTTCACAAGGTTTTTGCATGAACCTTGAGAGGATTCCAATAGCAAATGAAATGTCAGGTAGATAAGACTTCCTAAAAGCTATCTATACTTACTTGCATCCTCAAATTCCTTCCCTTCAATAGATGTGAGCTTCAAGTTTTGTTCCATTGGAGTGGTTAAGGGATTACAGTCATCCATGCCAAATTTGTTCAAGAGATCTCCAATGTACTTCTTTTGAGAAAGAAATATGAATTTAGGATGTTGAATTACTTCAATACCCAAATAATAATGAACATGACCCAAATCAGTCATTTCAAAACCTTTCTTCAACTCTTTCTTCATGGATGCAATATAGCTCTCATTGTTTCCTGTTATCAAAAGATCATCTACATATACCACAAGATATATAACTGTTTTTCCAACTTTCTTAACAAACAAAGTTGCATCATCAAGATCAAAGTGTTTGAAATCAAGTTTCAGAAGATGCTCGGTCAACTTCTCATACCAGGCTCGTGGTGCTTGCTTGAGGCCATACAAGGACTTCACAAGTTTGCAAACTTTGTGTTCTTGACCCTTTATCACAAATCCTTCTGGCTGGGACATATAAACTTTCTCCTTCAGATCTCCATTCAAGAACGCTGTTTTTACATCCATCTGATGGACTTTCCATCCATTCTGAGCTGCTAAGGCAAAGAGAGTCCGGATGGTGGTCCATTTTGCTGTGGGAGAAAAAGTTTCTTCATAATCGACTCCTTCTTTTTGTGCGAATCCTTTTGCCACAAGCCTGGCCTTGTGCTTGTCAAGTGAGCTGTCTGCTTTGTACTTGTTCTTGTAGACCCACTTACAGCCAATTGGTTTCGTTCCCAAAGGCAGATCAAACAGCTTCCAAGTGCCATTCTTTATCAAGGCATCATACTCCTTCTGCATCGCTTCTTTCCATTCATCATGAGAAGTGGCTTCTTTGAAGGAAGTTGGTTCATGATCTGTAGACAAACTCAATTCATAGTTATAAGCAATATCCATATCAACAGGAGAATCATAATTATCTACATCACCTTCGATTTTTTGAGTGGAACTTCTTGTTCCTGTTTTTCCAACCTCATCAGGATGAACATTCTCCAGTGTCTTTGTCAGCCATTTGGGAGGACCTTTCTGAGATGGCCCAGGCTGGTCATTTGACTAAGTTGGGATTGATTCAAGATTCAATCTCCCAATTTTGTCAATCACATCATCCAATGTGTCATCCGTGGTTGTTTCTTCATGTGGGGGAGAGAGTGCTTCAGTACATGATTCCACAGTTTGATTCAATATCGGAAGCCCCCCTTCAAGATGTGGAATCACATTATCAAATTCTTGGAAGGACTTTGCATGTGTGAATCTGTCCAGGCGATCAAGTTGCCGCTCAACAACCTTGTCACTCTTGGAAGATTCAAGAAATATGACATCTCTTGCTATCACAAACTTCTTATTTACTTCATCATAGAGACGATATCCTTTGGAGGTATTGGAGTACCCCAAGAAGATACATTTTCTGCTTCTAGCACCAAGTTTGTTCCTTTGACCCTTGGGTATCAAGGCATAACAGGTGGACCCAAAGACCCTGAAATGCTTTACCGAAGGAATGTGGCCATGCCACATTCCAAAAGGAGTTTTGTTTCTAATTGAACTTGAAGGACACCTATTCTTTATGTAAACAGCACATAGAACTGCATCAGCCCAAAACATCAATTTTACATTCTTGAAAAATAACATGGAGCGGACCATATTTAAAATGGTTCTGTTCATTCTTTCAGCTACACCGTTATGTTGTGGATTATATGGCAAAGTTGTTTGATGTTTGATTCCATGTTGATGAAGATAATTTTCAAATTCATTTGAAGTGTATTCTTTTCCATTATCAGTACGTAGAGAGCCAATATGTGTTTGTGCATCATTTTCAATCCATGCATGAAAATTATTGAAAGTTTTAAAAGCATCAGACTTATTCTTCAGTAAGTAAATCCAACACATTCTGGTGTAGTCATCAATAAATGTCATCATGTATTTGTTTCCATTTGCAGAAGCAATAGGCATAGGGCCACATAAATATGAATGAACAAGCTCAAGTTTTCTATGTGCTCTGGAGTGTGAATCATGAAATGGCTGTTTGCTATGCTTTCCTAGAATACAAGCATCACATTCCTTAGGTTTTCTAGGAATTGTAGGCAGTCCATTAACACCATTTTTTTTCAACAAACGAAGGCTGTCATAGTTTAAGTTTCCAAATCTAGCATGCCATAAAAGACTTGATGGGAATGTACCTTCATCATGATGTGAACTGAATGCAAAGTTTTGAGCATGAGCAGATGAACCTTTTAGCTTCAAAAGTCTCCCTTCTTCTATTCCCTCCATGACAAGTGAGTGATCTGATGCTGATCTGACCTCTGCCTTGCCATCAAACAAGTGAACTGAGTGTCCTTGCTGCCGGATTTCGATCAGGGACAGCAAGTTTCTCTTCAACTCGGGGAGGTATAGAACCTCATGTAGGATATGATCAGGAAGACCAGGCAGTTTAAGCCTGACTGTGCCAAGCCCTGATGGCTTGAGTTTGGATTTATCTACGAAATATACTGCTCCATCAACTTTGTCAGTGAATTCTTCAAAAAAATATTTTCTAAATGTCATGTGACATGTTGCTCCTGAATCTAGCAACTAATCATCTCTCCATGAAGTAAATGAAACATCAAACAAGTCTTCAATTACTCCATTGTTACAATGTGCTAGAACATAATGAGCGGATTCAGGTGCTTTACCTTTGTCTTTGTCATTAGTTTTACCTTTGTCTTGATTTCTTTGCTGCTCAATTTTCTCCCATGGTGTTCTACATTTGGATGCATCATGTCCATCTCTATTGCAACGTGTGCAATGAAGATTGGATTTGTCAGTTTGTCTGCCCCCCCTTTCTGTGAAGTTTCTTCTTCCTCTTCCTCTTCTGCCACCTCTTCCTCTGGATGAATTTGGAGCATGAATCTTTTCTCTATGTGCCAAGTATGCAGCCTCTTTGGAAGATGAAGGGACTGTCATCTTCCCAAAATCTTTCTCTCTTTCTGCAAACTTTTTCTCAAGTGTATCAAAGGTGATATGCTCAAAGTTTCCACTTGCTTGCAAAGACTGAAGATAATGTGAGTAAGTCGGATATAATGCCTTAACATATGCTATGAGAGATATGTCCATTTTTACACCAGTGTTTTCAATGTCATGCATTATAGATCTTACTTCTGAAGCTAAAGCAAGGGGATCATCATTCTTCATTTCAAGACTGGACAGCTTAATCATCAATTGAACATTTTCTAATTCTGAATGTGAGTCATAGAGTTCTTTTAGCTTCTTCAAGGCATCATAGGCATTTGAGAATGATGAAATATGGCGACTCACCTCTTCACTTACGGACGCTGCAATCAAGGCATAGGCCTTGCAGTTCTTATTTTCCCAAATGGCAAGCTCTTTGTCTGAAGTGGGCTTTGCTGGTGGGTTTTCTTCTTGTCCTTCACAGATTCCTTTCCACAGCTCATTAAAAATGAGTGTGTGTTTAATATTCTGAGACCATTCAAGATAGTTCTCTTTGCCGGAGAGAACCACCCCAACAATTGAGATGAGAGAATGCATTAGATTGGTGGAAAAAAATCTTTTGAAGAGGAAAAATTTCTGCTATAAAAACTTTCAACTCTTGAAATATTTCAATTAAAGGGGCAAAAAATCTTGCTGGAAAAATACTCTGAGTTTAAAAAACTCTTTGCTGGAAACTAAATTCTGCACAAAAAAACTCTTGCTAAAGACTGAATTTAAATGGACAAAAAACTCTTTTCTAAGAGACTGAATTCTGCACACAAAAAATATATGTATTTTTTTTTTTTTTTTTTGGATAAAAAAAAATTGTATGGGAGGCGATATGGAAGGGCGGTAATGAATATAATGAGAGGCGGTATGTGGGCGGTATTGACTATAGAATAAAGGGCGGTATGATGGGAGGGCGGTATAACAAAGTGGAATATGTGATAGCGCTGGAGGAGGGTGGTATTAAATATGTAATGGAGGGGCGGTGTTACATATATACGCTGTCACATATATACGCAATTCAACAACAATAACGCCTAAACAATGACGCGTTGTGTTAAAACGCAGGTAAAGGGTGGTATTACAAATTTGAAAGGGCGGTATTACACTGGAATGAATGTTATAAACGATGGAGTGGGCGGTATTAAACTGGAATGAATGTTTTAAACAAATGGAGTGGGCGGTATTAATCTGGATATTTTTAACTTCCTCTGTAGTTTCTGTTCCAAAGTAATCACCCTACATTACATATGATTGTGTATTTTTAATGTTATTTGATAGGATTACAAAAACGTTGGAAGGCGATACAATTAATTATAACATGTTTAGCTACTTACAACTCTTGCGGCTAATTTCAAGTAGCCGCCCTGGCCTAGCTTGTGATGGTCCTAGCTTTGGTTGCATTTAAGGTGTCAGAAAAACTATCATCAAAATATTGAAGTCAAATATGATTTAGCACACTTTTATTTTAGACATAGAGAAAATTAAAGCTTTTGAATTAAAGTTGTAATTTACCTTGCAGGTCCAGTTGGAATTTTTCCTTCCTTCTGTGCCCTTTTCTCTTTTCCATCATGGATGAGTGCTCTCCACTCACTCTCTGGAACTATGAGAGGATGCTCGTATCTAGGGTTAAATTGCAATTGCGTCCTATAGGTGTCCTTGGTATATTTCAAATATTTTCCAGCTACCCGAGCCACCGCTGTTTTGTCAAATGTGCCCACCCCAAAAAAGGGCTTCTAGATAATCTAGAAGTTCTTTTTTCAGGTTGGAATTCTGGGAATTCCACCTTGTGCATATGGTTGGGCCAAAAATTACCAATCCATGGCTCTCCAAAAACCTGTAGAACTCATTGTTTCCTACACATGAAAAAAAATATTATCATTAATTTAAAAATAAAAATCATGATAAAATATGTTTTGAGATAGAGTACATGAAATAGTTAAAATATTAAAACTTACCTGGGAGTTGTACATGCTTTATAGGGACACCTTCATCATTCACCAACAATGTGCCATTAATGGTCCCCATGGATCTGACACGTATAGCTCCAGGAAACACAATAATGTAGTTGGCCATATCAGCCTCATCACTGCCAACAGGTTCAACGGTTGGCTGGGTGTTTGCTTGGGCAAGGTGTGTTTCTTGGCTGGCACCTAAAGGAGTAGAAGGTGTACAAGAGAGTTTTTGGGCATTCTCTTGCCCTTGTGTCCCACTACCACCAACACCGTGTTCAGCACGTGTCAGATAACACTACATACCAAAGAGATTTTTGTTAGTTTAGTCAATGTAAAAATTAAAAATCAAACTATCACAATTCATCTCATGCAGGAAAAAATATATATATATATATATATATATATATATATATATATATATACTTTTGATTTTTTATTATTACCTGATATGTTTCTAGCTGGGTCATAAGTTCAATTATCCTCTCTTCTATTTTAGGTGTTTGAGGCGCATCTATCAAAGTATCAAATTCAAACCTTTCTTTTCGCGCCTTTTTTCGCAGCAAGAGCAATGGAGATAGGGATGAAGAAAGCTCTTCCTCATAGAGGGAATCATCAGGCTTACCATGGCCAGGTGTATGCATATTTGAACAAAATTAATATTATTTCAATTATGTAAATAACTAAAATACCTGAAGATAGAGCAATGCTGGCACTTTACATGTTCTTCTGCTGGCCTCTTTCCATGATCATCCCGTCTCGGGGTTGTTCCTGTACTGCCTTGATCAGTCTGCCACATTGCAATAAAATTATAAATGTAAAAACTTGAAAACAATATCTAACTTGAAAACACAAAATGAAAAATGAAATAATTTCTAATAAGACACGAGAAGACAGAGTTAGAGTTTCAAATATGCCTTGCATTGAATTCAGTCCTGGAAACATGTCGTTGCACATTAAGGCACCCAAACAAGAGATGAGTTAACAATGAGACTAAACTGGGTTATTTGTAGTGAAATTTTAAAATCTCAAAAGGTTTATTAATTATCGAAACAAATCAGCTTCATAATTAACCTCTTCAAAGATGAAATCAAGAGTCATATTACCATATTAAATATGGATTCATGTTAATGGAATATGATCCAAGTTTGGAGTTACACCTTTATATGACATGATATCAAATCTTTGGTGGTTCTAATAACTCCACTATTCTCGCTAAGACCTGCCTCTCTTCTTGTTTAACATTATTTTCCCATTAGACCTATCTTAATACGTTTTTTATTCTCCTGTGTTGTAACTCCATGTAGAGATAATTATTTGGTATCTATTAATTACCTTTTCTCGGGGCTTCTTTAGTGTGCAATGATGCCTAAGGTTCACACAAAATTTTAGCTTCAAGAAATAAATGAGATAGAGGTTTGAGCTTGATGTATTAAACAATCCTCTTGGAACACCTAGTGGATGTCAACCTCTATATAAATTTTGATACATTAGAGCCACAACATAAAACACATGCAGATTGGGAAGGAGGAAAAACCAAGACCTTATATGAAGAAAACTTTGTATATGACCCTATATTAAAGACTGACTACTGGGTTGACTACTTTTTGGTAGGGAAATTATACTTGAGAAAGAAAAAATCTCCATTTTAGGAGTTGTATCAGCTGATCTGGATGACTGTGGTGAAAATTATATGTATGAAGTCTCTGAAAAAAAGGAAGAGTAGGTTCCACTTAAGTATTTGATGAGAAAAATTAAATATGAGAATAGAATTCAAACTTTGAAGAGAAAAGTGGAATTAATTGTGATTCTGGACCGCCACCTGAAGTCTTATAATTCTTTGTTGAGGGCTAGAAATGAAGACTTGGTAAAGGAGACATAATATTTAAAATAAAAATTCAAATGTTAGAGGATGTGTGTAGCATATATGAAAACTAAACATAGGAGGGACAAGAGGCAATTGAAGAAGATTCAAGGCACAAGATCAGAAATCAAAATCCTAATGAAAAAGTGATGGAGTTAGGGCTTCAAAATTGTGGTTTTTTATGGATTCATTTGGCACACCCCTATTTGTGTGAGGACACACAATGAAGTTGGGTTTGGGGGATGTAAATCTTATAAAATGTCTCATTTTTTTTATTTAATACCCTCACCACTCCCCTATTTTACCAATTTTGAAGGATATGCCTAGTATTTCCATGCTCTTTTGATGTAATCTGGAGGATTTGAGTACAAGTTGCTTATTGTTCGAAATGTGGTAGGTACATATTTAATTTGGATCAAAATGCCTCATTTATTATATTTTTATAGTTTAAAACTTTTACACGTCACTTACCTAAGTAGGTGTAGCTCTTGTACTCATTTTGGTGTTCCTTAACTAGTCATGGGATTGATGCACATGTTACGGGATTCTTGCACCAGTTACAGAGTTTGTGCACCACAGTCAAGGCACAAGACTATTGGTTATTGGAGATATATAAAGGGGATCGTGGCCAACTGGATGATTGAAAATTTTTGAATATATCTATGAAATGAGATTGAAGGAATGTGTGCACCTACCCCACCCCTACATTCAACATAGTAGCCTGAGGAGGAAGTAACTTTTTTCCAAAGAAACCCTCACACAATGGACCAAATATTTTTAGTTAGATAATGGTTGTACCAGATTGATCACTGGAGGAACGTTGTTTCCTTTTTTTCTTTATATGTGATTGGCTTCATTTTGGCGAGATTTGTAATGTAATCAAATTTTATAACATGAGTTAAAGCTTAGAGATAGGTTAGTGATGTTATGGTATGGTTGAATTGTTAGTTTGAAGTCTGGTATCACTTTTTCTCAGTTGGGTATGAATCACTAAGCTCATCATGTATTGACATACTGAACTTCATTAATACATAAGCTAAATTCTAGGTTCTTCTCTATTGTTGTAATTTTTTATGTGATGATCTATTGTGTTCTGGAAGATGGCTGGTCAAGGCCCAACAAACCAAGCTTGACATGCCTACATTAGAATAGTATCATGTGGTTTTTTAATCCCATATCTAGTGTGATTTTCTTATGGTGTGTTTTATCTACATGCAATCTAGTTTAGTTGTCTTTACGCTCTGTATTTTTCTATATATTTCCTTTATACCTTGGTTTTATGTTATTCGACGTTAATATCTAAAAGGATAATCACCATAAGTGAATGAAATAGTTTAGTTTATTTCATATAAACTAGGTTGCACAAATCAAATATCTAGCACAATTATATTTCGTATATGGTTAGTGGTAAATATAGGTTTAATGTCAGTTTGTTTTCTCGATATTTCTAATTATCAAAGTTAAAATAGTTGGCTAATCACATATAAACCCATTTTTTTAGGCATATAATGAGATAATATGATAGGATATGTGATCCAATCATGCATGAGAGTGAGTCAAGGCCTATTGCAGGAGTGGAACCAGAACCAACTGCCCACCTTAGATTACCATAAAACCATTGTTTTGTCGATAGAAGGATATTCCAACAATACGAGACATGTGAGGAATCCAAAGCAGCATTACACAACCACATAATAAATTCCCTATTTTTCATATTTTTAACACGAATTACTTGTTTCCAAAGTCCTTTGATGGATACTGCTCGCCAGAAATTTTTTAAGAGGAGAGCCATATTAAAATTCATGGTGTCTTTATTCCCCCAACCACCAAGGGTAGTAGGAGGATTAATCAAATACATGCTAACCAAATGGATTTTCCTTTATATACTTGTGCCAACCCAAAAAATTTGAGAAATAATGGTTTTTAATCTGATAATAACACCCTTGAGTAACTTGAAGATGCACATCGAGTAGATGGGGATGCTATGTAGGATGGATTTTATCAAAAAAAGTCTACCCCCAAGAGATATCTAGTTTTTTATCTAGTGTTTGAGCCCCTTCTCAATTTTATAAATGAGCCAACCCCAATCACAGATTTTGTAACCATTTGGTTTCAATATAAAGCCCAGGTATTGAAACCCTCCATCCATATTAACAAGAAATTGAAAATTTTTATAACATTCGGGACATTACAGCTAAAGGATTGGTGTATGCTTACCATTTTTGTGGTCGAACCAACGGGTCCCCTACTAAACCCCCGAACCTGCTAAACCCTCAAAACAACGAATAGCTGACCAATTGAACAAATAGTCGAACTCTCAGCACCGTTGCAAAGATAATGAAATCGATTCTGTAAGAATTTTTGTGAAAAGGGCGCACGGGTAATGAAATGGATTGGTTTGGTGTGATTTTGTAAAAAGGGTGCATGGGTAATGAAATGGATTGGTTTGGTGTGACATCCACTATATATATGGTACATTCCTTCGATATTAGTATATAAGGATAAGTATTTTCATACAATTCCTCTTGTGTTTTTGACCATATGTGTTTTATCAATATGATTTACAATTGATCCCTCTAGGTTGAGACGTTAACCCCTTATTTACTACACATTCAAATCATTATTATTGTCTTATATTATGTTTTGAAGATTAAAATACATAATTATGTTATTCTTCTAATTCTATGTAGCTTATACACTGCTAGAGATAATGGAAAAATGAAATAATTAGAACAATTGTTCCTTATTTTATTATTTCTAAGAGTGTTTTGAAGAAATAGGTAAAAAGAAAAGGCAAGGAGCTGTAGTACTGATCTACAAAAGCGTATATCTAGTAGGGTTTGAGTCGATTAGAAAAGGCAAGGAGCTGTAGTACTAATTACATGCAGGGTAGCTATAGTGATTAATGTAAATTTTTGAAAGGCCCGCCATGATTAATCCAAAACCTTTGTAATTCATTTGAAATTCCTATTAAAACCATAGTTTATGGTGGTAATGCTCCACCATATAAATAGGTATTAAAACCTTTCAAATTCCAACTTAGGTTTGATTTAAAAATGGCATATAATTTTAATTTAGCTTGTACAATAGTAAGGCCATTATTTATTGGTTTGAAATAATAAACAACATGCAACAAACCCACATAATTAGTAAAATATTTAAAGACAATAATTCCTACATATTAAAATATAAATTTATAACATACCAGCTCGTACTCGAACATAACATCTGTATCAATATTCTTCGTCTGTATCTTCTTGATCTTCATCCAACTGATCGACATCTATATCAACATATGATTCAGAAACAGTGTTGAAATGATCGACCATGTCATCATCATCATCAATTATGTCATTTTCAATAATATCCTCATCGACATCATCATCAATAATTGTTTCCTTATCTCCTATGCCTGGTTCATCTTCTAATATATCTTCTTTTTCTACTAATGCATCTTCCCGCTCGTCTACTACTGCATCATCTTCTTCTTGATCAATATTATCTTCTTCCTCTACAATATACTCTATTGGCCTTCCTCTTGGATCATATCTAATAGCAAATGACCATTCGTTCTCACCTGGAACCTCTGAGTAAAATTATTGTTCGCATTGGCTTGGAAAAACATAGCGATCTTTTCCTGCTTCAAACTGCGATGTTTTAACCATTGGAAATCCATTTTCATGTTGAATAAGTGTTCTATCATCATCACGTACATTCATTTGTAGCCTATACCATTTGACAACAAAAAAAAACTATTTTGAAGGAATTAAAGTCACACTCAACTATATCATCTAAGAACCCATAATATCTATTTTTAGATTCTTGAGGATGTTTGTCACTCCTGGAGGAAACATTAGTGACCTGGAATATTGTAGTTATCCCACTATCAGAATTTTTCCTGCTATCATCCAACTGTTTAACGCGAAATTTACAACCATTGCACCACATAGCCTTGTGGTGTTTCAACTGCAATATGCCAAACATGAAAAAGATGCATTCTCAATTAATAATTAATCATATAATTTACAAAGCATGAAAATTATCTGAAAAATCAAACTTTTTGTCACATTATAAATATAGTATAAAATAAGTAATGAATAAAATAGGTGAATTAATTGCTTACCTTTCTATCTTTCAAACCATATGCTAAATCGATTTCCCTGTCTGTAACATTTCCATCTCCACTACGATACACTTTTCTAATCTATTTAGACAGTAGTTGCCATGATAACCTATCGCCGTTACGTGCTTTACATGTTTCAATGCATTCACTCATCCACTCAAGATTGTTTGCAATGTATAAAAGTAGTGCCTCATAATCTTGAGCACCTGAATAAAAAAACAATAATTCACCAATATTAATAAATATTACTTATAACCATGGTAAATTATATTAATTAATAAACTATGAAATAATAAGACCTAAATGAATATAATGATCATATACATGATGTAAAAAAATGAAACATTATATTTATTATACATAATAAATCTTTTACCTCTCACTTTCTTCATTCTACCTTTTCCCAACAGGTGCTCCTCTTCAAATTTTTTGATGGAGTTCACATCCCAAATGCAATCCACCGCCTTCATGGCTGGCGCAGCTAATTTAGGAAGATAATGACTAATATGCACCATGGATTGATATACCACATATCCCTCCACCATAGAACCCTCAGGTCGTGCTCTTTGTTTAACCAAAGCCTTCAAGGATTTCAGGTGCCTCTCGACCATCCACATTGACCTTGTGTGTACTGGTCCACACATTTCAATCTTCTCAACTTGGTGTATCAAGTAGTGTTCTTGTGCATTGAAAAATGTTGGAGGTAGATACTTTTGCATTTCACACATTAGCCGAGGAATTTCTCTCTTCCAATACTTTATTTCATCTTGATGGATTTCTTTCAATGACAACCATCTGCAAATAATTACGCAAGGTTATTTCAATGAAACATAATATATATTTCATTAAGTACGAAAAGAAATTGTAGAAATTATATTTTGTGTATAAATCAAAACTACTTACCACATGTATTTACTAAGACCATATATAACTTTTTTGACATTGTTGTCGAAGTCATTTGGGAAAGATACAGGTAGAACATACTATAACAATAAAAAATGAATCGTTATTGGTTTCCAAATTAAATAGAAAAAAGGAAAATTTAAAATATGTATTCAAGCAATAACATACAAAAACGTATACCAAAAAAATTACCTTAACAAAGGTATGCCAATCATGTGTTTTCACCCCACTGAAGTCACCTTTCTCGTTAAGATATTATTTATGTTTGAAGCAAAACCTGTTGGAAATTTAATTCTTCTAACGACCTCTTTTACACCATTGCTTTGTTGTTCTGTTAATGACCATGGAATATTATTATAATTTCGACCTTCATTGTTATTTGATCTGTCGATCACACTTTTCATTGCATGATTCAATTTCTCAATGTCAGCACAAATTTTGTCAATTTTATCTCTATCATGTGCACCATCTATGGTTCGCCATAACGTTTCTGTCACATTCTTCCCGACATGCATTGTATCAAACAAATGAGCTATTTTTATGTCTTCATAGTAGGGAAACCTCGTGAATTGAGAAGGATAACATTTCATTCCAGGTGGAAGTACAATATTAGTACCTTCACCGCGACGATGACCTTGATATCAAATAATAAAATAAATTAGAACAATATTAATTATAAAATACAATAAAATAAATTCATTAGTTAAAACAAAAATTCCAAACATTACATAAACAAATAATATATATATATACACACACACACACACACACACACACAAATTACGTACCAGCTGTTTGATGATTATTAAATATGTTATATTCCAATGTCCACAACTGAGGTGTCATTCTTCGTGGTTTTAATCTAGTTTCTTCTTTATCATTGAAAAGATGTTTTTCAGTAGTACGATACTTATGGTTCCTAGAGAGGAAGTGCCTAAACTCATCAAACACCATCTTTCTTAAGTCTGGCGAATGACGATACTTCATCTTAGGGCCACAAACTAGACATGCAAATCTACCCTTTGTTTGAAGACCTGCAATAGATGGATCAATAACAATTATACTATGAGATCATTTTTAAAACATGCAATATGGTATATCTAATTTAGATAATTATGTATTATATTAAAGTGCAACAAAATATTACATACCACAAACATGTGTTAGTCCTGGGGCATCATGAATTGTCCATACAAGCATTCCACGACATTGAAATCTCTTTTGCTTGATTGGTTTAGTGATGTCATACATAGTGATGCCATGCCATAACTATATTAGCTCATCGATAAGAGGCTCAATATATACATTCATATCTTTGACCTAGTACTTACCTAATTGTTCAAAATTACGGTACATAATAATTACTACCATGATATATGTATATATAAGTAAGTAAATAAATAAAATATATATTTATGCAAACAACGAGAGAAATGAAAATGTTACATTCAAAAAATTAATGTATCAAATACCTATAATAATCATAGTCAACATTATGTGCTCCCTCTTTACTGACATCCAAGGAGGAATGTTATTGTTGATAACGAAAATAGGCCACACTGAGTAAGTAGATCTAAGCTCTCCGAATGGATTAACACCATCAGCTGCCAATGAAAGCCTGACATTACGAGGTTCATTTTTAAAATCTATATATTTTTCCTCGATTTCTCTAAATGCAGAACCATCTGCAGGCATTCGAAGAACACCATCTCCACTTCTATTCTTTGAATGGTAATCCATAAACTATGCTATGATGTTACACCTGAACATTCGCTGCAAACGTGTAATTATGGGAATATGACGAAGAACCTTTTCAGGCACCTTTTTGGTTAGTTGATCTGTTCGATATCTACTAGTACCACATTTCAAAAATTCTGTTTTCAACGCATGTTATCCGTAATATATAATATGATATTTAGGACATGCATCTATTGTGTTATATTCCATTCCAAAGTGTTTCATAATAGCACGTATATCTTGATATGTTCGAGGTAAAGTATTTGGCGATGGTAACAAATATTCACCCAACAATCTACAGCATAAACAAAAACTAGTTAATGTAAATATTATTAATCATACATACATACATACATACATACATACATATATATATATAGAATTATTATTTTACACATTTATTACAACTAAAAAAAGGGAAAATAATCAACATTTACATATATGTGATCATATATACATATTGCACACCTTACGAGTTGTGTCATACATATGTTCGACAAATTATTCATAACCTTTAAGTTCACCAACAACAATGTAGCAGAGAGAAGAGTTGCATTTTAGTGTTCAAAAATTCATTCACTTGACCTTTTAATTAGAGGTACATCATAAATACTATCACTATTATCTCCACCATCATCATCTGACTCGCCATACAAGTCTTGGAGCATTTGATTTGTCCTATCATTAATGTGAACTGTCTCATTACTGTCATCATGATCTACCTCCATGGGAGAGATTGATTTGTTGGAAGGTGGTGACCATGCGAAGACTATCAGTGAGCTTCTTGAGTTTTTAACATCAACTGACCATGGGGTCATTTCTATTGCACATCACACATGGTGTTCTTGGCTAGTTTTGGGCCCTGCTAAGAAGATGGGTCGTCTTAGCCTCCTTAATGTTCTAGTAACAATGGGGGGAAGGTTGCCTTGAGCTAGGTTTCCTTGCGCTAGGATACCTTGGTTCTAGAGTAGTTACATCTAGGTATTGGGTAACCAATGAGCGTATGGTATCTAACAAAGGTCAAAATTGCGAGATGTAAGTAGAATGTCGAGTGTGATGGTTGTCATTGGAAAATCAAACAAGACTGTTTTGCTTTGGTTCTCCACTCCCTTTGGGCTGCTAGAGTAATTGGGTACCATTTGTGGAATGATCTTAAATCCGGGCATTGGGCGACCAAAATATTGTGGGCATCGCATAATGCGCATGTTGGGTATCTCCGTGGAAGGTAGTTGGGGGTGACGATGTGCCCCCTTGTTGGCCATTTTTTTGTTGACATGAATAAAATGAACCTGGTTTCCTCATTTTCTTGAGTTTTCGAACTTTCCATGGATTCTAAATCCAATCCGTTTATCGTGGTGAGGCGCGTTATGGCCCAACGTAAAAAATTTAACGTTGAATGAAATCGGGGGATGTAAGGAAAAGGATGAACTGGGTGGTTGCCTTAACACATTCGACATGAATATTGGACTGATCGTAAGTCATCGTAGTATACGGGGTTGATTGGATACCATCTTTGAAACATCTTTAGAGCTACACAATCAACGATGAAGTGATCTCATTCATCACAGAGTGCATAGAGCTAAACTAGAGCTTGAGGGTGATTACAGAGGGGGGGAGGCAGTCATTTCAGTGACCGTCGCTCCTCAGACACATATAATATGGTCCTTTCTTCATCTGTCCCTTGATTTGTAGTACTATTTTCATATTTTGTGTTCAAGCTTGCTAATTCAGATTTTTCAACGATGAAGCATCGCATGAAATCCGACATAGAATGGAATCGATGGATATTAGGACAACAACGTATGTGATGGTTGCTCCGAAAAATATGACACGCATGTCATCAATTCTGAACTAAGTTTCTTTGGGCAATGTGAGGGACTTGGTACCAATGGTTAAATGACCTTAATTTGGGACACAATGTGACTAAGTGGTCAGGTTTGTCGCACAATGTGCAAACTAGGACCTATCGAGTGGCCTCTATTTATCGTCTTTGGTCCATTACGGTGACTGTGTACGAGCAGGATATAGGCACCTCATGTAGGTACAATATGGTTCTACGTTCTCCCTTGTCCATTTGAATGGGTGGACTTGAGGGGTCCTGTTGATAAGGTTTCTCTAGGGCTTGCAAGCCATCTCTATATCATGGCATCTCTGGGAAATGGTGGGTATAATGCCCATAATGGTCGCATATGGCTAATGCATGGTTGGTGCGCAATGATTTCCCTTGTTTTTTCATGTCTTGTTCCTTTTTATCGAAACTTGAGGTCGCGACATTTATTTCTATGTGTAGAAGAGGTTTTAATTCATCTAACTCTGGGAAAATATTAGTAGGATGGCCTACGATATCACATAATGCACAAGGTTGTAATGCCCTATGTATTTTGCGATTTTTTATTTTCTTCCTTTTTTTGTTGTTTTTCTTGGTTGCATTAGTTGGCATTGCTATGGGTGTTTTGTTAACCGCTGCCTGAGGGGTTATCCCTGTAGAAGTGATGTCAAGACTTTCTAGCATGGCTGGTGGTACCAAATACCACACAGGTATTGCAAAAGCCATGTTTGGCAATGTTATAGTTGCCAAGACTTGCTTTGACACAAAACCATGTGGGGCGTACAAAAATGGGGTTTGCACAATGGTGTAGGGTAGGAATGTCATGCCTGTGGTTTCAGTCTCCGTACTACATGTTTCCGTGTCTGGGCTAGTTTTAGTGTTTGATGAGAGCATCCTACACACCGATTCCCCTGTGATTTCTGGGTTCCCTCTAGTATGATAGGGGGATCTCCTAGGAATGATCCTAGGATCGATGATGGTTGAATTGGGCAGGGCCAAATTTTGTATACCGCGTAAGCGGTTCCGTAGTTGTGTCTACATATGGTAACATGACATCGAGAGATGTCATGGTTTTTTTTATCATAGTATGTAAGCTGGTCAATGGTGATGATCAGGTCATCATGGGGGAACATCATCACCCGTAAGAGAGAGGAATTTATTGCAGTCATGACATACATATAACTCTGCCCAAGTATATTGTAGTCTAGTTGTGCATCCAAGACTTCAATGTTTATAAGTACCATCTTTTTGACCAAGTTTACATGAACATTTTGATATAGACTTGGGGGCTAAAGGGCAACCTTCATATGCTCTCAGTATGATGTCAGATGGTTTCATTTCAAGTGATCCTAAATTTTTCCGAATGGATTTGGACATGATGCATGTGGATGCTCCTTCATCAATGATGCATTGGTGTATGGTTATGTTAAGGAGTGACACCGGTATTTGGAAGGCAACTAGATAAGGAAGCCTGGGGCTTTCTTTGTCTATGTAAAAAACCATTAGGCGCGAATTGGAAGGGTCGATTATGCCTAATACGGAAATTAGGGCTTTCCGATGTCTTGGGCACTATTGTAGGACTTCCAAGGTTGACATGGCAGTAGGTGATCACACTAAATCATCCACTATGTTGTAGTTATGAGCAACTTTGGATTGATTTCATACATGCCTAGTTGGCCCCATGATCGTTTTTAGAAGGGGCTCTATAGGTAATTTGGATATGGTTAACATTGTAGTAGGTGCACTCGCACTTGTACCTGATGGGTTAGTGTCCGGCGGGGGGGGGGGGGGGGGTGTCATATTTCCTATTCCTCGTTTGGAAGAACAATTCTTCGCCAGTCATGTAAATTTCATGGTTGCTGCCTTCGATATCATTTTGGGGTGGTTTTTTTTGTTGGGTGTTAAGAAATCCTTAGTGGGGGAAAGGCTCCTGCATTACAGTAGGTTGTTGGGTAGGTTCCCCTTGTCCACGGTTACCTTGAAGTTTTTACGTTTCGGGGAGTTCTAGATAGTGGTGACTATAATGGTCGTATTCACCACATATGGAACAAGAATGATTTGTCCTTAGACTGGATCTCTTGTTTTTCCCTTGGGATTTGTTATTTGGCTCCTTGTTTTTATTTCGGTTAGGGTTTGCCCCCAAAATGAGATCGCGGGGGGCATTGTTGGTTTCTCCCCCCATGTCCAGAGTCTCTAATTTTTTTATTCCTAGGCTTATTTTTCGTAGCATTAGGAGGGTTATTGTGGTTCTCCTAGTCATAAACCTAGCACTATTGAGCGTGGGACGGTTGCACTAGGTTCATCGGTAAATTTTTTTGAAGTGGTGGATTTTGTGAGGGGAAAGGGGGACATAGGTTCCCCTGTCCCTGGCTGGTGTAATACTGCTGGGGGGAATCTCTTCCATCAGCATTCCTAGCTGAGTATTGGGTCGCCTGTGAGGGAGGGTATGAGCCTCTCTGTTGTTGATGATATGGTGCCACCCTATTGTCATATTCTGCAAAGGTGAAGATTGATTTTAGTGGTAGCCAGGTTTTGTCTTGTTCTAGGTTGAATCATACGGATATCCTGGGTACTAGATACTGATGCCTAGGTTACCTTGAGTCAAGGACCTGATCAAATTGTATTCAGTATTCAACGTGCCTGGTAACTTTCTATAATTTTGCAGGCATAGGGCATTGGGCAGGACATTGTAAATATATCCTGATTGGGTATAGATGAGTTCAAGCTACTGGATTTTCCATTAGTGTCCACCTCGGAGGTAGGTTTCTACGTTTCCACGTATTTTGATATCTTTGTTGTGTGAGTTTTCGAAAATATATCCAGCAAAAATCTATCGTCGAGTTTTTCTTTACACAAACTGCGACGTCACCGACATTCGTGGAGATGGTCTGATATATGGATGGCTGGTGTTTGCCTAAAATGGGTTAGCAGTTCTATTCCCAAATCATGGTGAATTGGTAGCTGAAAATAAGTGAGGAACATGGTAGCGAGGGCATTAAATGTTCCATGTGATGCAGAATGCTAGATGACATACCATTTCTTCGCAGGCCCAGTTAGGGTGCATTGAAACAGTCTCAGTTGAATAGTATCATCAATGATACTATTGGACGAACACCATAGGTGGAAAGTCATAATATGATTTCTTGGGTCTTCCACTTTCTTCCCTTCAAATTATTGTATATCTGAAGGGATATTCGTGGGCATTGGAGGCCAATTAAGGTTATGTGCAATTGGGTCATTAGTTAAATTTGTTAGATCTGGAAGATTCAGAGATGCTAAGAAGGGTAATTTAGTATTGACTTCCATTTTTTACTTTGGAAACGCAGGTGTCTGAGTGTGATGGTTTATGGGGGGATCCTGGGGAATATTACCCTGTGGCGTGCACTGTTGAATGTTCTGTTGACTCCCCAAAGGGGTAGCTCTCCTCTGCCCTCTATGGGTTGTGGGAGGAGTTGGGTGTGGTGACCCTATTGGGGTTTCCGTTGGTGTGGTTTTGGGTGACCCTTGGGGGTTTCCAATCAAAGATTCCCCGATAAAGGATGAACCAATAATGGTGTCGATGTGTCATTTTTTATGCCTAAATGGCAAAAGACCTGGCACTCCTCCCTCTAATGGGGTGAGGTCAAAAAAATGCCTAGGTCGATGAGGTCTTGTTGGGTTCATTATGGTGAGGAATAGCTTAATCTTGGTGATAATTTTGGTTTGCTGAAGGAAGGAAGATTTTTATTAAAGAAAATATGATCACATGCATAAAAAAAAGTGAAAAAGAAAGAGGTAAGTTTTCCTTTAATTTAATTCTTTGTGATCAAGAAAGAAAAAAATATGGTTTGGTTGTTGTGTATGATACTCAAAAGCCTAAATATACCTAATCTTCCTTGCACTATCAATGTAACTAGTCCTTTTGAAGATGTCTTCTGATGGGTACTGGGGCTAACGTCCCGAAAGAACTGGCGATGCCTTCCAACAACCGAAGAATCAACCAAGGTAATGGTAAGAGGATCTAGTGCTTCCTGCATCGTCACCTATAGGGAAGGATGCCCTAGTTTTGGCCACTAAATTACCATCATCCCACATGATTTTTTTAGTATTTAGTTCTTGGTATTTAGCTACCAGTACTGAGCACTAGATAGGTCATATATCCCCAAAGAGTACCGCATGCATTGGGCCTAAGCTTAACCCCCTCTGAAACGAGTATTTGGTAACGCTTGGGTATTTGTTCTATGGGCGGATAGATGGTTTTGAAGCTCCCTAAAAGTTAGCATCTATGTTTCAAAATGGATAATGACCACATCGGCTTATTGGATGCCTACCCCCGATGGTCCTAACATGAACTATAATTTCTTTTGTAGCCCCTGTGGGGAGAATTTAGTGAGTTCAATTGGTTATTATTTTTAGAGAGTTTCAATTTTCTTAGGGTGTGCCTTGGCGAAGTAACTATAAGAAGAGGATAAAGGTCCCAACACACTGGGTGCATTTTGGTCTAATGCTTACAAATGCTTCATTTGTGCTTTGGAGTGTACAATCAAAAGTGTTGTGATATGTGGATATGTGTTGATCCTTTACAATCCTTTTCTAATTACGTTATGTGTGATTGTTCCTTGCAAAAATAGATGATGTGTGGCTTATGGGACACTTACATCTTGCCTAATTAGACTAAATTTTCACTATAGGGAGATGGAAAATTGTCTTAGGAAAGCGTTCATATGCATACCTAGTCTCATCATAAGGTGCAAGGGTGGCAGAGATTGCTTTCTTTCTTTTCGACAGTTTGGTCCTGGTCCCAATTCCTAATGCGAAAATTGAACTAATCTAATTCAAAAATTGAAAAACATGAATTAGCTAAAAATATGTGGATGCATGGGCCACTTGCTTTTCTACTAATTACTCCATGTGTTCTGTACCTTTTATCAACAAATTGTTTGTTAAGAAAAAATATGTGGATTGAAGACCAATTAATTTCCCCTACTTAAACCATGTGTGATTTCCAAAAATAAAAAACTAAAATTAAAACTAATTATTTGTTAAGTTAAATTCTAGTAACCAAGTGTCCTACCCAGTCGTGAAATACCAGAGCACATTGGTGGAAATTTTCTTATGGGTTTCCAACACCTTACAACTGCAAAAAAATGAGATAAACAAGTGAAAATGGGCTTAATTCCTACTGTGCATCTTATCCACCCACAGGCGTGAAGCACACGTCTATATCAACAAAATCCACGCGGTCTAGTAGAATCAAATAAAATCCTCCTTCTCTGAGAAAAAAATCTCTTACTGAGGGTGACTGAAAGTGCTGAGAGGATGCATGAGTGATTTTGTAGCAAGTTGAGAAAGAAGAATGACCTGCATCAACAACCATTAACTCAAAATAAAGAATCCAATGGAGTCGCCATTCCTATGGTAGTGCATTTAGCGCATGGGTGGATGAAATATAGTATGCTTAGTAGGGACGCTGCTTACCTACAGGAAAGTCACAGTTCAAAGTGGTTTTTCAAACGTTAATGGAACAAGTTCAACATGTAACAAGCTAAGTTAAATGGAAACATATCATGCTACATAAACAATGAAACAAAAACAAAACAACATGCACAAGAAATACACTCAATAGAGAAAACACACTAATAACTCAATAATGGAGAACTTTCTCCCTTTATTAGGTGCTGGTGGTAGTAGAAGATAGAATGCTAAATCTCTTGTAGTGGATCCTTCAAGCTACGGAGCTCCAATACCCAAGACAATGGGGTATCTTCCCATCAAGTTTTCAGCAAGCCTCTCTTCCCTCTCAAAGGATGGTAGATCGACAAACACGTGGTGAATTATTCTCACTTGGATTGAGGTGTTGGATGTCCAACAACCGAATCCTTCCAATCCTCTTGTTGTTGGACAAAACAAGCTGGTTTGCTGATGAGCAATTTGGCCAAAATAAAAATGTGTCTCCCATTTCTCTTCCCATGGCTGGCTTCTATAGACAAATTTCAAAATTTCCCTCCCTCTCTTGGTCAAAGATGGATGGTGACACAAGAGTGGGGGTATGATTCCTTTGTGTGTTGCATTAAAGCTTCAAGGTGGCTCAAAGGAAACTATACTTGGTTAGATTGAGTGAGAATGCTTTTCTCCAACTGTGCCAAGGGGTCATGGATAGTGACATTCTGTATTCTCCAGGACTATGTGACTATTGGAGGAATAGTCTCACTCTTCGATGCTATCGAAGAAAAATCTACAATTCACACTCAGGGCCAGGTATTCCTGTGCGCAGTCCAAAAAATTTCCTGCTGACCTTGGAAAATTTAATTTTTTAGCTCCTCTAATGTATTTCTTCGCTGTAAAAATTTATTTGTACCTTTTTCTTGACCTTTTATAATGAATTTTTCTTGTACAATTTTCTAGTGTTAACAACTACCATCTTGATCTATTGAATAAAGTACTTAGATGATGCTGCATAGATCCTTTATTTTCTTGGCTTGTGTTTTCTCACTTTGCAGGTTCTAATTTTAGCAATCAGATGTCGAATTGGAGCATTCAAGCTAAAGAAGGAGTGAAGCATGTGACAGATTCTAGGTAGGCTTCATTCCATAATTTATTTAGTTTAAGGAAAGCATTAGGTTCTTTATCTCTCTGTTGTTCTAGGTTAGCCACCAGACCTAGGGGAGATACTTTTGCCCGCAATTGTAAATCTCGCATAACAAGGTTGTAGTCCAAAGAGTTTATCAAAGAGGAAAAAGAGTATATAAATTCCATTTTTTTCAACAATTCTAGATTTCTCGTGGCTAATTGAATCTTTCTATTTTATTGATAGAATTTGTTAGCTAGAATTTTGTAATATTTGGAAGATGTAATTCTCTCTCTCTCTCTCTCTCTCTCTCTCTCTCTCTCTCTCGCTCTCTCTCGCTCTCTCTCTCTCTGAGTGAGGGACCCTGTGGTATTTTTTATTAGGTATTTTTCTTGCAAATAAAGTTTCTAAGAAGGACTTGATTAATTACTCAAAGATTCATGTTACAATCTCTTATATTATTTTTCTTTGTGAGTGTTTATTTCCTATGTGATACATAATTGTAAGGCCTTCATATTTGAATTTGTTTACGAATTACATAATTCATCATGTGTCAGACGCTCTATATGTTCATATTTCACCATGTCTTTATCCAATGATACATAATTCACCTTTGTATGCTCTATATTAATAAATATATTTCCCTCGTATATGCACCATACTACAATTGGTTTTTGTCTATCGAGATGTTGTATATATTTATTTTGAGAACACCCATTCATATACCTACCCTTGGAGACTTGTTTCATTGATATATTTAACCCTACCACAATATTTTTCAAACACTAATTTTGATAGAATGTCTAGCCATTGTACTGAATAAATAACAAGTTATTGAGGTGGAACTCAGTGACTAAGTTATAAGAGAGAGCCATATTTGGGTTGGAAGGGCTAGCTTCCAATCTAAGGACTGGTTCAATGTTACCTCAAGATTTTCCTTTACACAACCAAGTAAAATTACGAGTGATCATAGGTACTATGTTTACAAAGTATTTGTATAGATGATAATCTTGTATTTGGAAAGCTTTAGCTGGAAAAAAACCAAGAACAAAGAGTGAAGTCTTTTACATGTGGTTGAGAGAGTTCTGGAAAGTTATGAGCATATATGGGTAGTTGGTATGTAGGCTAGCCCTAAAAATATGGAATAGGGTTTCTTGCCACACTCCCATAACTAGGAAAAGTCAGCTATAGCCATATGAAGGATGACTTGTGCATGTGGCTAAAAGCCTCTAACCACAGTCACAGCTCTACGTGTGTGTGAGTGGGATGTAAAGTTAGGTTGAAAGTGGTTCCATCTCATAGAAAAGGTCACAAGTGACAATTGGGTGATCATTTGTCTTTGAGTGTTGTAGTAAGTTCAGGACACTATTTCCATAACTACATCTTGGAAGTTGGGTCATGGATAGTAACTCTTAGGTTATGTTTACCTTTGAAATATTGTAAAAGTGGGAAAATGTAGGGTGGGGTATTACAACCATACTGTACATGCTACCTCTATCTGAATATAAAATTTTACTAGTATTAAATCTTGACTCCAAGGATGATGAAATAAAATCACTATTTGCAAATACCTTTATAACTATGGTGGGGAAATTAGGATGTGTGCCGAGGTTAGCTATTGCAGGCCCTAAGAGGTACGAAGCCTTGTTCATAGGAAACATAAATAGACAGTCCTTTTCAAAGAGTGATAGGGCTTAAAGAACCTAAAGCGCCCCCCCATGATAAAACTCTGTTAGGGCTCTGGCCTAGATGAATATGTTGTAAAAAACGTTAGTTAAATAGTTCATATACATACTTGATTTCTAATAACCATTTATATAATGTGCATGTTCATACTTAAACCAAAAGAAGTGGATTTCATATTCATATTACACATAAGAGTGTGTAGCGATATATATATATATATAGGAGTACAACATAAATGAAATCATAAACGATAATGTAATTCTTAAACAAGCTACAAGTTTTACTCTTAAAGGAAAAAGAATCAAATAATCTATTTTCTAATTAACCAAAGGAAGAAATCCAAATTTTGATACTATAGGATTTGCCTTCAATTTTTATAATAAGACAAGGAACCCCATTTGGGTATTCAAATTAAACTACCATGCAGGAGAAATTTTATCGAATAAAATGTAACCACTTCTCTTGAATTTTAAAGACGAAGTTTATAGTTCAAAACATGCAATTTTTGGTCATGGAATAAAATTATGGAACAAAATATGAAACTAACTTTGGGGGAAAGGAACCCTTATCCAAAAAATCAGATAACTTAAACACTATTCAAATTTAATTACAATGATCAAGCATTTGCTAGAGAATTTTAATAAATATTCCAAATTGAAGTAGCACAGAAGTGTATGTAATTATGGCCAACATGGGGCTTTTTAATAAAAACCTACATTAAGAAAAATTCCATGCAGGTCACACGTATGATGGTAACATTCTAATGACTCCAAACCTTAGAAACAAATTAAGGAAAAAGGAGGACATTTTGTTGTCATAATGAAAATAAATCCCACTATAAAAATTTACTTTTGGAAGAAAATCCAAAACAAACTCCAACCATACTTGAGTTGTTGAGCACATAAGAGGTGCCTCAGTAAATTTTTGAATTTGTAAGAAGTGTTGAGCCCTGAAATTTTCATCTCTTTTGCCAAACTTCACTTCATTTCATCATTCCTTTATCATTTCATAAACCTAAAACTCAATGAGAATGACGAATATTACTTAAAGGTTGCATACAATGATTAACTTATTGTACTTTTGTGATTTTTTCTATCTTAATTAATTTTGAACAGTTTAGCTACAGAATGCAGTCATTCTGTAGCCAGTCAAGCATTCCACAACTATTTTGGTGTTTAAGTATGTTATAGGTGTCATCTGGAGAAAAGGCACACCTAGGTGGATTCCAAATCTTTCCTACATCATTCTTTCCCTTCCACGAGGACTGGATCGATAGATGGAGGTGCCTATGCACGTGGTGGAAGAAAAAGTTAAGCAAGTTGTCTTCTATAGGAATCAGGACTCCTGATTTTGCTTTAAAGCAAATCAGGAATCCTAAAAGAGTTCTAATTTGATTTTAACTTCAAACCTACACATGTACCTATTTTTGTTCAATGTTGGTTATGAATTTACATATAAATTAAAGTTCTGTAATACCAAGAAGAACAAGTTGATACTTATTTTATCATTACGGTGATACTCTGTTTTCAAGACTTGTGATTAATAAAAAGGATTTTTTACCTTGATGTTGTTCTGAATACAACCTTGAGTTAAAGGATTAATGTTGAATTGATAGTAGCAAGCCCCTGTTATTCGAGGAGGTTTTACATGTTTTCTAGATAAGTCATTTTCAATTCCGTTTTGTCATGTTTCTTTACTTAGACTTCTTTCTGAAATCATAACTTTTAGCATTATGTTTCATATCATTTGTTTAGATAAAGGATCCTCATGATATTACAGTTGGTCTCTTTCTTAAGATCTTCCAATATATCTCTATTAAATTAATGGGATTCAGTTGTGATATTCTGAGTTATTAACATTTCATTTTCTGTCATTTAGTTAAAAGGAAGATTTTCATTATACTACGGTTAGTCTCTTTCCAAAGCTTTTCCAACAAACCTCTAATCCACGAATGAGATGAGTTGTAATATTGTGAGTTATTGATTGTTTTTCTTCATAATAATATTCTTATCACATTATGATTAATATCTTTCAAAAATCTCTTCCAACAAACCTCTAACTCATGAATGAGATGTAGTTGTAATATTATAAGTTTTTTCACCATTTCATAGGAGATCCTTACTACATTATAGTAATCTTTTTCTCAAGCTCTTCCAATAAACCTTTATCATATGAATGATATTTCACTGTAATGTTATAAGTTATTGTTTTTTTAAGGAGATCCTCATTGCATTATAATTTAATCTCTTTCACAAGCTATTCCAAAAAATCTCTAACTAAATGAATCAGATTAAGTTGTAGTGTTTTGAGTTACTTTTCATTTTCAGGAATGTTCATTTGAAAGTTGTAATATCCATGGATTAGGACTATCTATTTTCATCATTTTCTAATTAGGAACAGAACTTGAAAATAAACTCTGTTTTAATTCATTTATTAAGATTTCCTCTTTCTCCTTTTTGACATAGATTCAACTTCATCTTCTTAGCATAGAGTAGCATACTAAGAATCAAACATAAAAACCCCAAAAAATCAATAAAACACTGAAAACAACGAAGGAAGAAAAAGGGATATTTAGGCACATATAGTGCAGTACACTTCATCAGTTTATTAGCCCTGGTCGATAATTTATGCTATCAATTTAGGACACTTAATTGACTAAACATTTTGGTGCGGTTGCCGGGGAAGTGTAACTAGGTAGCCTTATTTCCTATTTCCAAAAAAACAATGATATGCGTATAGAAAGAGATTCTAGGGGTAGATTTATAAGAGGAAGAAGCTTAATTATCACAACTCCACTCACTCCACCAAGACCAAGAAGCAGCACACTTCCAACTCAAACCCACATTCCATACTATACTGGTCATAGGCTTCCAGAAGTTTCAAGAACAGATATCCCATCAGGGAGATCTCCCACTTCATCCACTGAAGAAATTCTAGAGGAAGAATATCCAAGGACTCCTACAGAAGGGATAACCTTTTTCACTTCTACAGGAGAATATATTCCAGCGGAAGAATTACAAATCCCTAGTGAAGAGGAAGAAGAGGACTATTTATTCAATATACCCTTGATAGAAGAACTAGTAGAACAATTAGCTCTTCCAACTGAACCCTCTATCAGTTTAGAAGAATCTATCATGGCAGAAGAAGGGGAAGGAGAAGTATTTAATTGAGAACATACACTATTTGGAGGAGGTAGAGGTAGAGGAGGAGATAGAGGAAGAGGTAGAGGTATAGATGAAGGTAGAGGAAGAGGAAATGTAGGAGGAAGAGGTAGAAGGGAAACTGGAAGTCCTTTTGGATTCCCTATAATAGATGAAGAGACTAATGCAACTATGAAAAATATCTCACCCTCTGTTCTGCCAAACTTTCATGGACTAAAAATTGAAGATCCTAAGACCTTCTTATTTTAATTTTAAGTTCTATGTAGAACCTATGATTACCTACAACATGCTCAAAAACTTAAACTGTTCCCTTCAACATTGAAAGGAGCAACATTAAAATGGTTTATGAGTTTAATCACTACGTCTATTAGGACATGGGATGAAATGAGAAAATCATTTCTAGACAGATATTTGAATTATTATATACCAGTCAACCATAAGGAGGAAGTGTTCAAGATGATGCAAAAAGAGGATGAAAATCTAGAAGATTTGTTGGAAATATCTATCTATAACATCAAGAGGGAAAAAATGGAAAACTTAGACCAAGATACTTTGAAAGCTCTTTTTTTGAAGACAATTAGAGATGAATGGATAGATATTCTTAATATGATGGGGAAAGGAGACATATCTCAACTTTCATTACTTGATATAACATAACTATGTATTAATCTTTTAAGAGGAAAATTTAAGATTCTAAAAGGACTAAGAGACCCTTCTCTTGCAAGGGCAAGCAAATCTGTAGTTGGAACAGTAAGTAGAGCAGAAATAGGAAATATGCTTGATGAATTCAAAATTGACATTCTAGGGAGTCTTAGTGAGCAAACAGACACCCTTAAGTTAAAAAACAAGAAGAAAGTCGAAACTGATGCCTTAGCAATATTTTTTCCCAAATGTAGGAAGAATCATGCCTTAAGAGAGTGTCCTTTGGATGAAAAAGTAATAGAGACTTGTGCAATCTGTTCAGAAAAACATGAGACCAAGAATTGTCCCTCAATCCCTGGCCTTAAAGTTGTCTTTCAAGAAGAAACAACCACAAATTTGATAGAATCTCTTAATTTTGTCTCTAGAAGACCTTGGCAAGGACCTCAAACATAAGGGTTTAGTAATAAAATGTATAATCAACCCCCACCTAATTGGAACTCTTGGCAGCAGCCTTGGCCCCAATTTCAAAATCAATCTCAACCTTGGGCTCAAGGAGCAGAAAAACCTTATGGAAGGTTCTCCCAGTATTATCAATATCCACCCTCTTATCCCTCATATCCAACATATCCAAACTTTCCTCCTCAATAGAATCCTCAACATAATCCACAACATCAAAATCAACATCAAAATAAAAATCAAAATCCACCACTTCCATTACCATTTCCTCAAAAAGAAAATCAGTTTCCTGCCCAACCAATACCAAACCCCAACAATAAAACCCCTCAGAATACATATATGATATAATATCAACAATTTCCAACCTATTTGATTACTCCTTTAGATATTAATTTTGTTCAACTTAGGTCTGGAATAATATTTGAAAGAAAGAAACCTTCTGTAGTTATACAAGAACAAAACAATTCTAAGGAGGATTCTCTACAGGTAAATAAAATTTTTGAAGAAAACACATCTCTTCAAGACCAAAACATTGGAAAAGAAAAATAGAAAGAACCAATAATTTCAACTTCTATGTTAGAGCAGCCATCAACATCTACTACTACACTTCCTTTTCCTGAGAGATTACAAATTGACAGAGGTGTAGAGAAAAAAATTATGATGCCTAACTATGATTTCCTAGATGGGTTAAGAAATGTTTGTATCAAGATTCCATTATTACAGACCATCAAGGAAATCCCAATTCTAGCAAAGACAATAAAAGAGTTGAGCATGAAAAAACCAGGAAAAAGAATAAAAGAGATAAAGAAAATACAACTGGTAGGAAAAATAGTAGACATAATGATGGGAAATATTTCCATTCCAAAATATCTAGATCCCGTAAATCCAGTTGTTAAGATACATATTAATGGAATAGAAATTCCAAACACACTTATTGATCTAGGAGCAGCAATCAATATCATGAGTAGGCAAATAATGGAAAAACTAAAACTTTCTAATCTTCTTTTTACACCCACACTATGACAATTATCAGATAGATCTGTAATCAAACCAGATGGGGTATTAGAAGACATTCCAGTGCCCTTATATTCTTGGGAGTATCCTGTGGATTTCATGATCCTAACTCCTAAAAATGATCTAGGATGACATCTTATTATATTAGGAAGACCTTGGTTAGCTAAAGCTGATGCTTTCATTAGTTGTAGATCCAGTGACATGTACATCTCTGATGGTAGTTCAACCAAGAAATTCACGTTGTATCCTCCAGCAAGAACAATCACAGAATTAGATGATACTCAATGGATTAATGATGAAGAAGATATACAACCTCTCTTCACTATTTCAGAAATTAGTGAAAATAGTCAGATTCTGAATGCCTTGGAAAATCATGAATCTTCTTCAGAATACAAAAATGAAAAATTCTAGAAAGAATCCAAAATTAAGTTCTTGTCATCAAGAAAAATTTCTCTTTGCTCCATGGAAGAATTTGGTAGCTCTACAATTGAAATATTTCCAGTAAAAACTTTAAACATAAACAAAAACCTAGAAAAATTTCAACATGAAAAGCTAGTCAAAATATACAAAGACATTCTTCTGCATATGCATGGGAGTACACTGACATGAAAGGGATCAACCCTAAGACTTGAACTCATCATATCTATATAGAGGAAAATTGTAAACCAATCAGACAGCCTCAGAGAAGGATGAATCCAAACCTTAGGGAGATTGTTAAAGAAGAGTTGGAGAAATTGTTAAATGTCAACTTTATTTTTCCCATTTCAGAAAGTCAGTGGATTTCTCCTTTGGTGATTGTAGCCAAGAAAAATGGTAAATGGAGGGTATGTATTGACTACAAAGAATTAAACAAAGCTACTCTTAAAGACCATTTTCCCTTACCCTTCATAGATCAGGTTTTAGATACACTAGCAGGCAAAAAGTACTTTTCATTTTTGGATGGTTTCAATGGTTACAACCAAATTCAAGTTGCACTTGAGGATCAAGATAAAACCACATTTACCTGTCCTTGGGGTACCTATGCCTACGGAGTATTACCTTTTGGATTAGGCAATGCACCTGCAACATTCCAAAGGGCAGTATTGGGAATATTTTCAGATCTAATACATGACTGTGTAGAAGTATACATGGATGACTTCACAGTCTATGGAAACACATTTGAAGAAGCCTTCGCAAACTTGGAAAAATTTCTAAAAATATGTAAAGAGGCAAACCTTTCATTAAGTCATGAAAAATGTTTCATGATGTTCACTGAAGGTATTGTCTTAGGACATCATATTTTAGGAGTTCCAAGTTACCAGAAAGATGTTAGGAATTTTCTAGGATTTACAGGATATTACATAAGATTTATAGAAAACTTCACCAAGATAGCATCTCCACTTTTTAAACTACTCTCCAAGGACTGTGAATTCAATTGGAATCTTGAGTGCTAGTTAGCATTTGAAACCCTGAAAACAAAAATCTCTGAAGCACCTATTTTAAGGGGACCTAACTGGAAATAACCTTTTCACATCTCGAAAGATGCCTCAGATACAACTTTAGGAGCTATAATAGGAAAAAAAGACTTGATTCCTTATGCCATCTACTATACCAATAAAAATTTGACTCCTTCAGAGTTAAATTATACTGTAACTGAAAAAGAGTTCTTAGCTGTTGTTCATACCATAAATAAATTTATACATTATATAACATGCTATGAAACCTTTGTCCACACAGATCACTCTGCAATTAGGTATTTAATGAACAAATCAATGGCAGAGTCACAAGTTGGTTATTGATTTTACAAGAATTTAACATCACCATTCTACATAGGCCTGGAAAACAAAATGCAGTAGCTGATTTCCTATCTAGACTCAAAAACATTAAAGACAATACTCCAGTTGAAGATCAATTCCCGGATGAATATCTCTTTGTAATTACTACCCAAACTCATTTGTTTGCTGATATTGCCAATTATCTAGTTTGAAGAAAATTTCCTTCAATTATGAATGTAAGAGACAAAAGAAAAATCATTTTTGATAGTGCAAAATATTCATGGATTGTTAATGAGTTATACAAAACAGGTCTAGACTTTATTATCAGAAGATGTGTTCGAGAAGACGAGATGCCTGACTTTCTCAAGGCATGTCATGATGAACCTTGTGGTGGACACTTTGCTGATAAGAGGATAGATTATAAGATCCTTCACCTAGGATATTATTGGTCATCCCTCTTTAAAGATGCTAAAGAGTATGTGAAAAGGTGTGATAGTTGCCAAAGGGTAGAGAAACCTTCCCCTTCAGGTGAGATGCCATTACAACCTCAGGTACATATTGAAACTTTTGAGAAATGGGCTTTGGATTTTGTAGGACCTATTAATCCTCCATCAAAGAAAAAGAAATATATATTAGTTTTCACTGATTATGTTACCAAATGGGTAGAGGCCAAGCCATTACTTTCTGCTACTAAAGCATCTGTAGTTAATTTTATTTTTGAGGATATTTTTACTCATTTTGGTGTCCCAAGAGAAATTATTACAGATCAAGGAGCTCAATTCACATCAAAAATGGTGGAAAAAATGGTAGAGAAGTACAAAATCAGACACAGGAAATCCACTCCCTACCATCCACAAGAAAATGGCCAAGTAGAATCTACCAATAAGGTGATTGAAGGGATCCTGACAAAGACTATTCATTTACATAGAAGGGATTGTGTAGAAAGGCTTCCTGAAGCCTTATGGGCCAACAGAACTACATGGAGAAACGCAACAGGACATACCCCTTATGAACTTGTTTATGGAAAACAAGTCATGTTTCCCATAGAGTTTCAGATCCAAACTTTCAAAATGGCATTCCAGCTAGGACTTGATTTGAAAGAAGCACATAAGCATATACTGGAGCAAATTAATGAATTGGATGAGATCAGACAAGATGCAGTCTAGAGAAAAAGTATATTCCAACAGTAGAGGACTAGATGGCATGACAAGTATATCAAAGAAAAGAAATTTAAAGAAGGTGACTGGGCACTCCTGTTTGATTCAAAATTCAAGGATTTTCAAGGTAAATTTCAAACTTGTTGGCTTGGGCCATATGATATTGTGAAAATATTTGAAAATGGAGCAATAAAAATCAGGACAATAGATGAAGGAAAGGTAGCATTTCTTGTAAATGGACATAGATTGAAATTATATCATAAGCCACTTTCAAGAGAAGAATTTTTCAAGACATTTCAAGATAACATTGATATGAAGTTAGTGAAGAAGAACTCTTCTTCTTCATTAAATTAGTTGTAGTTTTCTTCAATAATTAATATATATATATATATGAATGAAAACCAATCATTGATTGGCATGTTTATACAGAAAGTGTAAGGTGAAAATCAGAATTCTTCTGACATTTTATACTTTCAAATTGTTCTTTTTCTGCAATTAAATATCATAAAATCATAAATTTCAAATTAATTCCATTCCATATTCATTCCATCTCATTCCATTCCATATTCATAATCCATCTCATTCCATTCCATATCTATATTTCATAATTTTTAACAGGTACATTCTGCAGTTGCCTGTATAGTAGCCAATCTCGTTCTACAGCCAATTTGACCCTGCAAGCCCACTTCAATACACAAAGGATGATAGTCAAAGAAGATTACGGTGCTTAGAAGATCAAAATTTTACAAAATTAAGGACAAATACAACAAGCAGCAAAATAAAAAGGGATGAGGTAAACTGTATGAAATTATTTTAATAGAAAAACATGAAAGATATAGTATAGTTAAATCATATGTTTCCTAAAGTTAATTTATCATTCAAATTGATCTTTTCCTATCATAAAAACATTTCAACTATATCCCTTACCATCCTCTCCATAACGGTTCATCATTAAATGAATAAACGGTCAAAAACTTATATGTGACCTATTAGGTCATGTCTTTAGATCATATCATTTATTGGTGATTTTTGAAAATCATCATAAGATATCTTCGCGGTATTCCATTCCATATCAAACTCTTAACCCGATCATTTTCATCATTCACCATTACCTTGTTCATTCATCCGTATGCATTCACTGCCATTACATTCTGTAGCTAGTTTCATCTGCAGAGAAATCATTTTAAGGGCAAAACAACCTTCCACAACTACTCTTTCTTTAGGCACAGGATCAGAGATAAAGTAGTATACCTCAGCCAAAGAAAATAAGCAATCAGTACCAAGGAGAAATGGGGCTAATTGTGAGAACAGAGCCAATTAGGATCAAATATTTAGAAGGATACCCTCAGGTTAAGGGGCTATTACAGCAGGTTCGGTGGCTAAATTTTGTGAAGAAGTTCAATGGATTCCACAAAGAAGTCACGAAGTTATTTTCTAGGTCATTTGATGGATCAGAGGTAGAAATTGGGGATATTAAGTTCACCATCATGAAGTCATTCATAGCTGAAGCCACAAAATTGCCAAGACAGGGAGAACGTTGGTTTAAAAACAAAGAGTTCCATAATGAAACTTGGAAACAAATGCTAAAAAAACTAGGTATGGACATTTCATTGTTTAGAAAAGGGATTCCTAGTATAGCTATGAAAAATAAATGGAGGAATATATTGTTAATTTTACAAAAATTCATAACATGTGAGGGTAGGTTCAACACCTTGTATGTCTATCATATCAGACTGATGATGAATTTCTTAGATGAATAAATAAATTTACCTTTCTTCCTGCTTAATAGTTTGAAAAGGATGGCCTCTAATGTTTAGAAAATACTCCAATTCCTAGAAACCACTCTGCACCATAATGGCCTAATCAAAATACTGATTGAGTTTCATTTGAAGAAAGTAGGAGATAGCTGGGGTGAATTTCTTTCAAGAAACCATTTTGAAGAACCAAAGGAAACACTATCTAAAAATAAAACTGTAAGAAGAAGTAGGAGGGGAAAAATTGAAAAATCTATTGAAATCAAACTTGATACATCAACATAGGAAGATAGTGAAGAAGTACTCTCTGAAAATTTGACAAAGATCAAGAGACAAATCAGGGTTAAAAGAAAAGAGAAATTAACAAGTGAATGTGCTGAGGAAAAAGATGAAAATCGACCCAAATTGAGGAGAAGCTCTAGATTAAAAGGCATAATGAAAAAGACATGGACTAAGGAAACAGGAGTTATAAATATTGAAGAAGAAGAAACTCCAATCCAATCACCAGTTGATAGATCTCCTTTACACCGGTATGAAAGAGACCCTAACAGAAGAACCCCAGATATAGATCCAGCACAAAAACAGATTTATGACTATGTGGAATCACTAGAAAAAAGGGCCTCAGAAAATCGAGAAATATCTCTTAGTCCACAAGAACCTCCAATAGAAATTTTGAGAAGAGACAATTATGAATTGGAGATACTGAATAAACATATCAAGAATGAAAATGAAATATTAAGAGAGTAGGTCAAATCGAAGGGTAGCATGAACAAAACTCTCTCTCAGCAAATGAAAACACTATATAAAGCAAACAAGAAGCTAAAGAAGAGAAACAAGAAACTGAACAGGGCACTCACTGATCTTAGGTTCAAATCATTCATGAGGAAACCCAAAATGGCATTGAATACCAGAAGAAGCAGAAAAAGGAGGCTGGATGTTCTTGCAGAAGTATTAGTGCAAATGGAATAATTTTTTGGTGAAATTGCATGAGGACATGCAAGAGTTTTGCAGCGGGGGCATGTTGAGCCCTGAAATTGTCTTCTCTTTTGCCAAACTTCACTTCATTTCATTATTCCTTTATCATTTCATAAACCTAAAACTCAATGAGAATGACTAAGATTACTTAAAGGTTGCATACAATGATTAACTTATTGTACTTTTGTGATTTTTGTTGTCTTAATGATTTTTGAATAGTTTAGCTACAGAATGCAGTCATTCTGTAGCCAGTCAAGCGTTTCGTAGTTGTTTTGGTGTTTAAGTATGTTATAGGTGTCATCTGGAGAAAAGGAACATAAAGGTGGATTCCAAATCTTTCCTACATCATTCATTCCCTTCCACGAGGACTGGATCGATAGCTAGAGGTGCTTATTCACGTGGTCAAAGAAAAATTCAAGCAAGTTGTCTTCTATAGGAATCAGGACTCCTGATTTTGCTTTACAACAAATCAGGAATCCTAAAAGAGTTCTAATTTGATTTTAACTTCAAACCTACACCTGTACCTATTTTTGTTCAATGTTAGTTATGAATTTACATATAAATTAAATTTCTGTAATACCGAGAAGAACAAGTTGATACTTATTTTATCATTACGGTGATACTCTGTTTTCAAGACTTGTGATTAATAAAAAGGAGTTTTTACCTTGATGTTGTTCTGAATACAAACTTGAGGAGTTAAAGGATTAATGTCGAATTAATAGCAGAGGGCCCCTACTATTCGAGGAGGTTTTACATGTTTTCTAGATAAGTCATTTTCAATTCTGTTTTGTCATATTTCTTTACTTAGACTGCTTTATGAAATCATAGCTTTTAGCATTATGTTTCATGTATTTTTTTTAGATAAAGGATCTTCATGATATTACAGTTGGTCTCTTTCTCAATCTCTTCCAATATATCTCTATTAAATGAATGGGATTCAATTGTGATATTCTGAGTTATTAACATTTCATGTTCTCTCATTTAGTTAAAAGGAAGATCCTCATTATACTACAGTTAGTCTCTTTCCAAAGATTTTCCAACAAACCTCTAATCCACGAATGAGACTAAGTTGTAATATTGTGAGTTATTGATTGTTTTGCTTCATAAAAATATCCTTATCACATTATGATTAATCTCTTTCAAAAATCTCTTCCAACAAACCTCTAACTCATGAATGAGATGTAGTTGTAATGTTATAAGTTGTTTTAGCATTTCATAGGAGATCCTTACTACATTATAGTAATATTTTTCTCAAGCTCTTCCAATAAACCTCTATCATATGAATGAGATTTCACTGTAATTTTCTAAGTTATTGTTTGTTTTAGGAGATCCTCATTGCATTAGAATTTAATCTCTTTCACAAGCTATTCCAAAAAATCTCTAACTAAATGAATTAGATTAAGTTGTAGTGTTTTGAGTTACTTTTAATTTTCATGAATGCTCATTTGAAAGTTGTAATATCCATGGATTAAGACTCTCTGTTTTCATCATTTTCTAATTAGGAATAGAACTTGCAAATAAACTCTGTTTTAATTCATTTATTAATATTTCATTTTTCTCCTTTTTGACATAGATTCAACTTCATCTTCTTAGCATAGAGTAGCATACTAAGAATCAAACATAAAAAACCCCAAAACATCAATAAAATACTGAAAACAATGAAAGAATAAAAAGGGATATTTAGGCACATATAGTGCAGTACACTTCATCAGTTAACTAGCCCTGGTCGATAATTTATGCTATCAGTTTAGGACATTGAATTGACTAAACAAGAAGCATCATAACAAAAGGGGGAGGAAATTTCCATGGAAATGAAAATTCATATTTACCTTAGGAAAATGGAATGAAGTATTTGCATAAACTCCTAACGTGAAAGAGGAATACTTAGTATCAACCTTAGATTGCAGAATAAATATTTCCTTGAAATACCAGTGTTAGGGTTTGAAAAGAAAAAATAAAAAAGTAACTTACCCATGAGGATTTAATGTAAGAAAAATCCTTGGTGAAAACTGTGTTAAGGTTTGACAAGAAAAAATAAAAATGTAACTTACCCGTGAGGAATTAATGTAAGAAAAATTCTTGGTGAAAACTATGTATAGGCAAATCCTTGGACTAGTGACTCATTGTGTCTAACCTCTACATGAAGGGTTAAAATTTTATCTACATACAAGAAAACTCAACATTAACAACCAAATTTCATGAATAATATTGTAGAGGATATTAAGATAGGTAGAAATAACCAAAAACCAATAGAAAATTTGAGGTTCCATGTTAGAGTTTAAACCTAGGATGCAAAATTCTTCTCTCCTCCTAGGCATATTAAATATGGACAATCATTCTACGTAGGGAAACCAAACAATGATTGAAATTCTCTTAAGAACATCATGAAAAACCCATTTATTCATAATCAACTACATTGAAGTTGCAGAGCTCGACTTTCAACTTAGAAAAATGACAAATGAGACTAAAGTGGGAGAGGAAAATGGTCGGTAGTTCCCCTAACAAAACATAAATGATAATCATCGTTGATTAACCACTATAAGATCCTCATTGTTGAATAAGATAGCTGGATAGAGTTACAACTAGTGTTGTGGGCCCTCTTTTCCATGTTTAGTAACCATGTGAACCAAGATTCACAAAGCAACCATGGTGGAATGCATTGCCACGAGAGCCATGTTAAAATTCATAGCACGAGCCTTGAAAAAATTTCAAAAAATAATAGAAGTTATAAATATAAACATTACGATCAAGGCATGCATAGATATAATTAGATTTCATAACGTTGGAGTTGCAGGGTCGATTATCATCGGTTATACATTAATGTTACACCACATTTTCAACGACTAAAACAAGGGGTGCATATATGTGTGTGTGAACACACAAAAGTTTGCAAGGATATTCATGCCCATAAAAATTGTAGTAATGGGTGCGGGAATCATAACCCATCATTCTATAGTTGTAAGTTGAGCAACTAGAAATAAAAAAAAACAAGTATGGTTGCAAGGCAGCTAGTCCCTACCTTGAGCCAAGAGAAGTTTAGGATTATGACTTGGTTTTATTACAGTGGATTATGACTTGGTTGTAGATTTCATTAATACAGATTTCATTATTAAGTTACTGATATAGATTTTATTAAGTATTACATTTAAAGACATTTTTCCCACTATCACGTCTTTGATTTCCTGCACAGTGGACGTAGTTTTAGAACCAAATTGCCAATTCAGACAAATATATTGATTAATTTCTGTCTCCACTATGGAATAAAGAGCCAGACCCTTGTCATTTGGGAGGAATGACGATCTACAGGCGAAACTTAAGAAACATCGCAGTCAATTTGGGGCATTTTTTTGTGTGAATGAAAAATTAAATACCCATGATGGCTTTTGTGACTCATTATTGAATTAAGGTTAGGACTCTCATTGTAAGTTAATTTCAAGAGTTATGTTTTTTGGTTCTTTTCTAACCAGGCTCCTATATGTACATATGTCACTGAGCATTGATTTTGTCTGTGAAGAAATAGCTTTTAGACTTAAGCCTTATGTAATGGGAACTGAGAAGAATGGACAGTTATTAAGTGTGTACATTCTATTGTCATATTGGGGATTTTCATATTGTTATAAAGAACACACAGTTTCAGATGGCCTTTATCTTAAATGAGCAAAAAGTTGAGAACAACAGCTAAGCATGTCGCACAGATAGGCATTTGAATTCCATACCACCGTGAGCACCCAAACTAGTTCAAGTATTGAGTCATATTATAAAACAAAAATTTTTAAATAAAATCCACAATACAAACATTCAAGTGACATATTAGTATTGATTCATTATCTATTCCAACATGACAGATAGGCCACAGACACTACAGAAAAATGATAAGATATGTCTGTGGATTAACATCACAAATTACGTCGACTCTGATGTAACCATATACATGCACCACTTTTATAAATACTGGAATTTTCAAGAAGCACAAAATTCTAAATAATTTAGGATCGTGCATGTGTCTCTTGAAAAATTTAGATGATGTGCTAAAATGTACTTAAAGAGATGCAGTTACTTTGCTCAAACTTTTAACCAAGAATTTTCTGAAAATCTCACGAATTGAGTTTCTTCTTGTTATTTTCCCTCATTTTGACAGAAAGAACATAGAATTTCCAATTCTAAAGTCCAGTGCAAGAATTTAAACACGGCTTAATTTCCTTTGCCCACAGCTTTTCCCTGTTCCTGTTTTTCGTTCTCTCAAAGTTGCAAACAACTCAGAAGGGGCTTCAGGTCAAATCAGCCAGGTTTGTGACAGCCTATTGGAAATTAAATTTATAGTTACTACTGACACATATATTATTATAGTATTTGATTATTACAAGTGTGAGGTGTCTCTATGGAAATATTTTCTTGAGCCCATTTCAATTATTTTGAACTATCATCATTCTTTTATTTTCAGGTTGATGGTAGAATTCCTGATGCTAACTTACTGAAGGTATGGAATTTTATTAGATGCTTTAAACCGCACACACACATAGACACATTTGCATCATTTGAGTTTTAAATTGTTTAAAATGATTCCCACATACATTTGGGTCATTTAAGTTTGAAAATTCTCAAAACAACACACATATTTTGCATCATTTAAGTTTCAAATGTTGTCTTTCTCTAAATTTGTCTGTATTTGCTGGAAGAATGTTACGAGTCAGGAGCTTGATTATATTTTGTATGATCTACAGATAGTTTGTTATCAGGAATGAAATATACATGTTTTTCATTTTGGTATTCAGTATTCTCTAAGGTCTAGAGTAATGTATGCCATCTAGAAGGGGAAATTTTTGAAAAAAATTTATTTCAAATATGAATGAAAAAATAATTTATATGCATGTATGTACTTCACGTGTATGTAAGTATGTCTTTTCTAGCCTGGGGGCACTAAATTTTAACCCCTGGAATGGAGAGCTTAATAAATGATTTTTACATAGAGTGAATTGGGTGTACCATTAAAATGACACAAGAATCTGAAATAAATTCCATTTTTTTATGCCGTATGCTATAAATAAATTAATTCCATTAAATCTTGCCTAATTTTCTTAAGTTCTGAAGACCGTAAAGAAAATCCTACCAAGAAAAGCCTACCATTCTGTTGATTTCTCTCATGAAAAGAAGCCATTGCCTCCTAAGTATTAGGTGTTCCATGAAGCTCAAACATCATCAATCATGAGTTTCTGAATAGGATGGGCATTGAATATGTCAATGGATAGCTTTTGTATTGTTCATTATTATGCTCAACATAATTCTAAGAAGTCAATAATTCCTCAGTGGTAGTTCTTTCCAAGGTTATAGTGCAGGGCCAGAAGTACTCATACTGTGCTAGTATCTGGATATTTACTAGGCATATAAGTTAATATATACTAAATAAGATATTAATTCAGTAAGCCTAAATAATAAATTCACATAAACATATAAGAAAAATATTACTTATTCAAAAATTTAGTATTAAAGGTTTGATGACTTCGTGATACTCATCATTGATTATTATACTTAGGCATCATTCAATGCACCCACATGGTGATGTTTCTATGACAACCACGAAGACACTTGACATTTGTAATCACATGCTCAAAACTGCATGCAAAAAACTCGATTTCAGGAATCGTCAAGATACAAGTTAAATTTAGGGTTACAGATTCAGTTTCATACTCACCTAATTATTCCCCCTTCCATATAAGTGGATGATTTTCAGGGATTTAGGAAATCACCGGATCACTAGCCCACTCGTAGATAATTTTACAGTCCTTTTAGCCAAGCATATCTCTAAGGAACACAGCCATGATCTGCTTTTCATAGTTCTTGTTTCGTCATGGTAAAGAGTTAGAGCTTCCTTCCTGGGTTATGGTGTGGTAACAGTGTTTGCAGCCATCCCAGAACCTCACCTCTTGAACTTGGATTTGCTGCTGATGGGTCTAGATCTACTTTTGCTCCTTAAGCTGCAGATCTACTGCTTCTTCAACTGGTCAATCTACTTATGAATCTTCACCTGCACTTGGAACTGGACCTGCCCTTGCTTCTCTCGTCTTTGGTGCCTCTGCCTTAGCCACTGTTACTTTAATGGGGTCATCTGGATATGGATCTGAATGAAGGCATGGCTCTCCAAATGAGATTGCGAGGATGCATCATTCCCTACTAGTGCTAGTGGATATGTATCTTGACCTGGAGAATATGAAAATTCCATTGATCCTTGTGAGGGGTAAATGAATTACTTGCCTTTGCCACGCGAAGTCAAAGGACCAGCCAGGTGCTGCAGTGCAGGCAAGAGTGCTCCCTCCACAGAACTAGCATCTCTTGGTTAAAGCGTTAGAGCTTCCTTCCTTGGTTATCGTGTGGTAATAGTTGCCATAAGCCATCTACAAATAATAAGTGAATGTTTGCAGCCATCCCTGAACCTCATCTCTTGCGAATTGAAAAGAGCGCAAGGTGACTAGCCCCGAGGATTCTGATTCTTTTTCCCTGCCCCCCTCTTGCCTTTTCCAGGAGGATTCAAAGGACCAGCCAGGTGCCCCAGTGAAGGTAAGAGCGCTCCCATAATAGAAGAAGCATCTCTTGGAAACAAACATCCTATTTTTAGACTCACAATGCACTATTTTTTTGTTTCGCCAGGGTCGAGAGAGGGGGAAAAACCAGTCGACTAAAAATCTAGAAACTGCAGCGAAGCGACGATACTAGAACATAACAGGTGAAGGTTCGGAGGTAAGGCATGAAGGGTGACGATGTTCTGCTAAGGAAATAAGCTTCCTATATATTTCTACGATCGATCCTCTGGTTGTTCTTATCAATTCCAAAACCTACAGATCCCCGGATTCTTGTCACCCATCCCCTGATCCTTTCTGATCTGGAAAACCCAACCCAGGTACAAGTAGCTGCACTATCCTACACCACCATCCTCCTTGGATGAAAACCTCCTTGCATGACAGCAGTCACCAGCATTTAATCAAAACAACCTCCTTTCATGACATCAGTCACTAGTTTTTAATCAAAGTCTATCGGGCCAGGATTTAATCAAAGTCGATCAGGCCAAACATCACGCAAAACATCAAATGCTAGCATTAGTTGACTATCAACTACCACAAGATAATTTCTAGCTGCTATTCCCTCTTAACATAAGCAATTAAATCGTTCTCCAATCCTTGTCCGGAAATAAGACCACAAAACTAAACATTGGCCAAAAATGATGGTACGAACAATTGATTTGCTATTAAAAGGGCAGATTCACACATTCCCGCAAACACTTTAGGTTTGGGACTAAAAAATTATGAGCGAACTAATACTGTGACTAAAAACCAATTAATATAGACTAAAAGAAGGAAAAGTATAGATAAATCATTATTGATCAATATTGGGTGTTGGACCCAAAATTTTATATATCAAATACAAAGAGAATATAGTGTCTTTGGTGCACAAACAAAGGGAACATAAATTGAGCTGAAAATTATGCATGTCAATGTATCTATGAGGAACCGAAGTTCTCAATTTTTTTTTGTAAATAGAAGCTGATGCATGTTTTATAAAAAAGAACACTCTGTAACCTCTTGTTAAATTAACATATTATTATGTGTAAAAATTGTAGGGATGTTATATAGAGGAAATAAAATTAATAAATAACTCATCATTAACTATTACGACCTAAAATAATTGAGTTGGATGCATCGTCATGAATATAAGGAAGAAAGTAGGAAATTTTGAAAACCATATTACTTTGTTTCATAAGGTGCAAATCCTTTAACGACAAATATTTGAGGAGAAATTTTTTCAAGTAAGTCACTATGGCATAAGCCCAAGGGGTACATATATGGAGCTAAACGTATAGGATTAAATGAACATCTAACTAGAAAAATTATATTTAATAATGCTCAACCTAATAATAAAAGTGCTACATTTGTATTGTGTGGGTCTGTGTATATAGAGATCACGTGGTAATTACTAAGGACAGGTGATTTGGATGTATGAATGTATTGGGGTAGTTGGACAAGGTTCACTTATTCCATGAGGTATTATGTAACTTACCTCTCTTATTTCCCTTGATGTTGTTCTCCACTATCATATTGGTTTCTCGTGACATTTTAAATAATTATTTCATAAAATATTACATACACACCCTACTTCAGGTAATAGTCCATCTCTTATTTGTGACTCGTAATTCACCAAACTAACATTTATGTTGAACCCAAGAAAGCTCTAGCTCTTTTTCAATTTCCCATGCTCGCCTTAGCCACACACACACACACATATATAGGTGAAAAATCCAACTAATCTTATCGAATAAATAGTGTGGATGCATCATTGCCCGGTATTAGCCATAGAAAACTAGCTGTTAATGAATTAGTTAATTAGCTATTAGGGATTAATAAATGTATATTAAAAAATATTGATTAATAAGTTTTAAATTGATAAATATATATACTATAATAGAATTTTTTATGTTAGAAACCTAATTACTAATTAATTAATACATAGGCGATTAAATATATTAAACAGTTATTAAATATTTATATAATTCATATACATACTTGAGATCTAATAACATGGTTTATAATGTGAATATTCAATACTAAAACCAAAATAAGTGGGTTTCATATTCAAATTACACTTAAGAGTGTGTAGTGTGCACACACACACACACACACACACACATAGAGAGAAAGAAATAAATGAGTACAACATAAATAACCAAGGGAGGAGCCCACGAGGGGCATTTATTTTTCACAACATGTCGAAAGTATTGCAGAGATCTGGAGTATATGAACACTAGCATATCTCCCTACTACACCCATGGGAGATAATATCCCATGTCATAAAAAATTCAAAGTGAATTGCATTGTGAACTCCGAGAATTCCAAATGGCATCTACTCGAGAGCACACCTAGCCTATTAATTTCCATCCTAGAAATTTTCTTGTACATTCTTGGCTCTATGACATAAATGTTCCAAACTATTTATGGGAATGTCATGATAATTTTGCATGGAAATTGAATTGATTTTCTTGGATTAAGCATAACATTATTAGGCCAGAAGTCGATGATCTAAGCTAAGGAGAAAAATCAATGGACATTGGGAAAACAAGCTTAATAAACAACTCAAAAACAACTTCAAGATTTAAATTGTGATATGGTTAAATTACCAAATGGTTTTCGAATGGAAAAAGACAAGGAGATAGTTGGAAATTTTTAACTCGATTGGGGTTTTAGAATTTCTTATGTAAGGGATCTTGTTTCATTATCTTCCTATTCCCCCTTGTCATCAAAATTTCAAAAATCCTAAGCATGCCTCTTTCATTCCCCAGAGTTTCTGCCTAAAATTGTATCATCTCAGCCAGTTTTAGGACCAACGTTCCCTGGTCTCGTGTTGGACTGAGTTCACCTACAGGTTTCTCCACTATGGCCTACCTTGATAACTTACATGTTGCTCCCATTTGCACCTGCGTTGGTTCTAGAAATTCGGGAAAAAGATAGAGAATCTAATAGCCTCCATTTCTATAAGCTTTTAGGATCTGTTGTAACCATTTACCTCAGATAAAACATTCAGATCCTATCTTACCCTACTTTGAAGTTTTCATCCATTATCCTTTGATCCCATCATCCCATCAAATGTGGATCTAAAGCCCTAGATTGGTAATAGGATAAAAACTCCCAACTTATCCCACTCCTCTGTATATTTACAACCTTACATATGCAAGAGGTTAGCTTTTGGAGAGTGTTTTTACCCTTATGTTTTTGTTGTGAGAGACGTTGTTTCATTCGTTTAAGGTGATTGGAGATGCACACTGTGACAAGGAAAGGACATGGGAGCCTGGAGGAGCTCTTCTACAAGATCAACATATATTTATGGTTGTAACTCCTTCCATTTATATTAATGAAAAGAATTTTATGTTTTCCTATATATGTGATTTCATTATCTCATGTATTTCAAAACCATGTTGATATATTGAATAAAGTACTTAGATGATGCTGCATAGATCTCGTATTTTCTTGGCGTGTGTTATCTGACTGTGCAGATTCTAATTTTGGCAATCAGAGCTCGAATTGGAGCATTCAAGCTAAAGAAGGAGTGAAGCATGCGACAGATTCTATGTAGGATTCATTCCATCATTTATTTAGTTTACGGAAATCATTAGGTTTGTTATCTCTCTGTTGTTCTAGGTTAGCCACCAGACCTAGGGGAGATACTTTTGTCTGCAATCATAAATCTTGCATAACAAGATGGTAGTCCAAAGAGTTTATCAAAGAGGAAAAAGTCTAAAGCAATTCCATTTTTTCTCAACAATTCTAGATTTCGCGTGGCTAATTGAATCCTTTTGTTTTATTGATATAATTTTTTAGATATATATATATGAGTGAGAGACCCTGTGGTATTTTGTATTATGTATTTAGCTAGAACTCTCTCTCTCTCTATATATATATATATGTGTGTGTGTGTGTGTGTGTGTGTGTGTGAAAAATCCAACTGATCTTATCGAATAAATAGTGTGGATGCATCATTGCCCAGTATTAGCCACAAAAAACTAGTTGTTAATGAATTAGTTAATTAGTTATTAGGGATATATATATAATATATATATATATATATATATATATATATATATTAAAAAATATTGATTAATAAATTTTAAATTGATAAATATATATACTATAATAGAATTTGTTATGTTAGAAACCTAATTACTAATTAATTAATACATAGGCGATTAAATATATTATATAAAAACACAAAGGATAATATAAAAATAATATCATGGGAAATATAAAAGACTAGATAAAAGGAAATAACTAAAACCAGGTATAAAAAGGAAAAAAGGAAGGGAAATAAAATCCTAAAAAATGCCAAACAAAGATTGAAAGCAAAAGAAAACCTAACGCAAGGGGAAAAATCACGTAGAGAGTTGGAGTCCAACTCCTACTCAACTTCCAACCATCATGCCTATTGAGATTCTTAGCATGACGCTCAATCTCAATGGCTTCCCTAAGCTTCCTATGATGGAAGTGGTCAACCTTAGCAATGACTTTGGAGTCTTCAATGCACACATGGTGAGAAGATTTTTTCGCATGTTCCACAAGAGCCGATGTGCGAGATCGATTGTGTCTGATGTCTACAACAGGATTTTGGATTCTCTCTCTAATGGATCTGCATGTTTCACCAATGTAGGGTGTGCCACAGAAACAAGGAACCATGTAAACACCCTTCATGTCCTTTGGGTAGATAGGGTCCTTTATAGATCCAAGAGAATTTTTAATAGTATACATGGGTTTGAATGAAGAGGAGACATTATTCTTTCTGACAACATGGGAAATTTTGTTTGTGGTCCCTTAGATAAATGAGAGATGAACCTTGAACATAGGATCCACCCGAGTAGATTTGCCATTTAATCCTATATAGGCCTTTTGAAAGGCCTAGTAGATCTCAGGGTATTAAGGCCTTTCAAAAGGCATATAAGAAAGCTCTAGCTCTTTTTCAATTCCCCATGCTCACCTTAGCCACAACTTTGAAACTTTTTTTTGTAGGATATATGAATTATTACAAAAAAAAACAAAAAAAAAACCATAAGACATTTTTCTCATTTTAAACACCCTCTTTGTTAATGCTCCAAGCAAAATATTTTGAAATGGACACTAAAAGCACGACACATGTTTACCTAGCTTAAGGTCACCTTCTATTAAGAAATTATTTTCTATATTTCTATATTGAACTATAATGTGGACTTAGATTAGATAATGCTATGATTTAACAAAATCATCATATAAAGAATACATAGAATACAAAGGACACCTTTTTGGGTACCGTATTGTAAGTGTTAGTGCTACAAGACTCATTTACAATATCTATGTTTACAATCTTTATTCCCCACATATATATTAAAATTACTTATTTCCATTAAATTCTCTTTCATAGATTATAAAACCCATCATAGTTGGTTAGACGATCACGGAATGTATGTAGCTCATGGTCTTATCTAAGCCTGGTTATCTAGAGAAGCACACTATAGTAGTTATTTGGGCATTACCAAAATTTCATAGCATGTTCCTTGCGATTTTTACTAGTTAACAACAAATAAACAAGATAAGGATTTCATTTGGCACTGAATTTTATGTAGTAAAGCGAAACCTCATTTTATGTATTCAAGCCAAACCATCCAATCGAAAGTTGGGTTATACCAAGAATTGACCATTCCTTCTTAGCTTTGAGAATCCATCTCTATGGATTAATGAATATTTTGTCATTAAGTAGCTAATTGAGGATCCATCTCTATGGATTTTGTCATTTAGGACTCCTAATTTAGGATGTGTATCTATGGATTTTTGTCTTTGGGCTAACAAAGTCGGCCTAATTTTATATTTAATACAAAGACTCGTTTGGGCTAACAAAGTCGGCCTAATTTTATAGTTTATACAAAGTTATTAAGATAGAATATATATGAATGAATTTGCATCGTTTGAAATTCACTTTGACTATGACGTATCTGTGAAATATCAGAAAATTCGCATCTTATTTCCTTTTAATTTTCTAATATATTCTACATTTTCTGTATTGATTGTTGCTGTGTAACATACAGACATGGCGTACATGAGAATAATAGAAAACCTCAGCCTGTGAGCGCGAATATGCATCGTCACCCTTCTTTTCTGTACACATTTTTCCACAGAAGAACGATTGATCGGCTTTAACTCTGACCGCAGGAAAGTAGAAGGTCGTCTTATAAAATCTTTGGAGGTTGAGGCGAATGCCCCACTCAACGGTGGCACAATGTTTAGCGTGGATAGTTATGGAGCCCAAGGAAATGGCGTCTCCGACGACAGTCAGGTAAAGCTGAATATATATATATATATATATATATATATATATGTATATATATATATATATATATATATATATATATATATATATATTATTTACTCACTCGCAGGCTACAGCTGATGCGTTTAAATTATCTTGAAGGATAGGGGAAAGTGACTTAAGTTGTATTAATTGGAGTCCACAATGATCTCTTAATAAAATTATATTAACCGTATCTTTGTGATGACCAGGCTTTTTTGGCAGCTTGGAGTGCAGCATGCGCGAGCAGCTCGAGTTCTGTTTTTGTGGTTCCACGGGGGAAAAATTACCTAGTTAAACCGATAATTTTCAGTGGTCCTTGCAAGACTCCTGATTTGACTGCCCAGGTAATAATCAACATCCTCTGATTTTGCAACATATATAACATTTTGAAAATGTGCATATGCTAAACAAATTCATGTGGTCATATAATTATATTAAACACTGAACAGATATCAGGAAGAATAGTTGCTCCACCCGATCCCTCTAGCTGGACTCCTCAAGAGCGCACGGTATGGATCAAATTCTCGAATGTGCAAGGACTAACCATCAATGGTGGAGGCATTATTGATGGTTCAGGCCAGAAATGGTGGGAAGCCTCTTGCAAGAAGGACCCAAGACAAGTAAGACACAGCAAAATAAATAGATATTCCATTATGAGTATAGTTTGGTTTAACATTTCGAATATCTCGAATTATTATTGACATTAATCATTTATAATTTGTACTGTTTCACAGAGCTGCCACGCTGCCCCAACCGTAAGCTACCAGAAACATTCCAACTCCATTTCTCTGACTGGATTTCTTCCAAATTACTAAAAGTATTACGGTTACTTTCATTTCATAGCTTCTAACGTAAAATTGAATACAGGCATTTGTGGTGGACTCTAGCTGAAATGTACATTTGAGAGATTTGACGTTCCAGAATAGTCAACAAATTCATGTCGAAATATATCGTTCAACAAACGTTCAACTAGAAAACATGCAAATTGTTGCTCCTGGTGACAGTCCAAATACCGACGGAATTCACGACTCTACTCCCCAACATGTTGTCATTCAGAATTGCACAATTGCAACAGGTAATTATTGGTTTCCAATATAACTCTTAATATATATATATATGCTCTACTTTTCGTCTTTTGTATTACAATTTACTGTTATATAGAAAACAAGATCGGGATAATCAAAATCTTATGAAACTCTACAGGAGATGATTGTGTTTCAATAGTTACAGGAAGCTCAGATATCCAAATCAACAAACTAATTTGTGGACCCGGACATGGAATAAGGTAACGGCGTGCCCTAGCTTAATATCCATCGATCAAATTTTATTGTAGACAGGAAGGAACTGCCAATGATGTAACTTGTTAATGTTAATGTGTAAGCACTGCAGTATTAATTGTCGTTTCAGACGTAAAGCAAAAGATGTCGTTTCAGACGTAATTGTTAGTGGAGCTTCTCTTAGTGGCACACAAAATGGAGTACGAATAAAAACATGGCAGGTAATTCCGATATTAAATCTTAATGTATCATCACAATGCTTCTAATTTATTCAATCGTGATTCATAAATTATATATACTCCTTTGGTTCTAACTTCTACTTTCGCTCATACAGGGGGTTCTGGGTATGCCCAAGGCATAATTTTCCAACATGTGAGCATGACCAATGTCTCGAATCCCATTATTATCGACCAATATTATTTTGACTCCCCAACACCATGCAGCCACGATCAGGTAAGTACACTTTTCTCGCCACCATTGAAGCATTGGAAAATTGGGTGTTCGCTTTTTGGCGTTGAATTTCCAAATTCAGTATTGAGTTATTGAATACATATCACAGGCTTCAGCCGTTCAAGTGAACAACGTGACGTACATAGACATCACCGGCACGTCGGCAACGAAAGAAGCAATAAAACTTGCGTGTAGCGCCACTGTTCCGTGTACAAAGATTGTGATGGAGGGTATAAACCTTCGTTTGAATAACGGAGACACTGCCACTGCTATCTCCGAAAATGTGCATGGTTCCACCAATGGCCTGCTCACTCCCCCTGTTACTCTCTTACCACCGTCCTCCTTATCATAGGATTTTATTTATTTGCTTGCCCAGTGTTGTTTATCATTGCGAATGCGAGATAGCATTTCATTGAGGCTGTCTAATATTTTTTTTCATTGAGTCTGTGTACTAAGTGAGAAATTTTAATGCTAATAAAATATAAAATTAATTAGAAAATAATAATAATTTACTTTATTATATTGTAATTTTATTTTTATTAATAAAATTATATATCATATTAAAATATAATTGATAATAATCTATAAATTATTTAATTGATAATAATTTATATTAATATTTCAAAAATTATATTTAATAACCATATAAAAACTTAATAAAATTAATTAAGAAATAAAAAAATATCCTAATATGTTGAACTTAATTAACAAATAAATAATAAAATATTAATATGTTAATTTGTGTATTTAAAGGTTTTATCGTTCATGGTCAAATTGTTGTTGCATTAAAGATCCAAACACTATATAGCTCACATCGTTGCATTAATGTTCCAAACCTTACATATATCTGAAAAGAAAAACTAGTTGAATTTTTTGTTACAATGAGTGGCAGCTTATTATTTATTATACTCTTTAGTGTTCGCTTTTATGGACGATATTACTTGTCAGGAGAATGTTCCATTTCGGCCTTTCTGTAAAATGCAAATGGAAGAACCCACTTATCCAGTGACATACATAGATGGAAGGAAGTACACCAGAGAGGCTGAGAGGTTGATGCATGACGCTAGAGAGAATGTGGGAGCACCCACATCGCAAAGAAGGCATAGGACATCAACAAGGCAGTACACCGTCTACATGCCTCTTATGAGAGAAAGTGTAGAGACTGAGCCATCCTCATTCGAGGAAGCAATGAAACAACTAGTATGGGTTGATGCCGTGGTAAAGGAGTATGGCTCTATTATCAAGAAAAATGCATGGGAAGTTGTCCCAAGACTATAGGACAAGACAGGTATAGTATTCATGTAGATCTACAAGGTGAAGCAAGAAGCATATGGGAGTTTTGAGAAACACAAGGCCACATTTTTGGCCAAGGGGTTCTCTTAGGTGGAGGGAATTAATTCTAAAGAGACTTTTGTTATAGCTGCAAGGTACTCTTCATTCAGATCTATTCTATCACTTTCACTGCATATGGGATGGATGATATATCAGACGAATGTGAATACAACCTTACTCAATGGATTGATTGAGGAAGAGGTTTGCATAGAGAAGTCGGAAGGATTTGAGACCTTTGATAGACAGTTGCATGTGTGAAGACTCAAGTGAGCGTTGTATGGATAGAAACAAGCACCCCATGCTTGGTACACTAGGATCGACAATGATTTCACGAGGTTGGGATTCACCAAAACTGAAGCACCTCATGCTTGGTACACTAGGATCGACAACTAATTCATCGGGCTGGGATTCACCAAAAGTAAAGAAGATGTGAATTCTTACCATATTGTTGTTGAAGGTAAAATATTGATTACAACATTACATATCAATGATATAATTCTAACAGGTGATGAGTAGTTGATAAATTCTTGGAAAGAATATTTGGAAAGAGAATTCAAGATGAAATACATGGGGCTCTTGCTTTACTTCCTTGCTTTGGAAATTTGGCTAAGAGATAGGGAATTGTTTTTCTCTCAGGGAAAGTATGCAAACAAGATACTGAAGAAGTTTCACATGGAAAGCAGCGAACCCATGGAGACTCCTATACAATGGATTGGAGGAAGGAAAATGTTATTTCAAGTGAAGTGGGAGAAGTACTTGTTGAACACACGATCGGACATGTGTTATGTGGTTAACCAACTTAGTCAGGAAATGGTTAAGCCAGCCAAGCTCTATTAGAAGGAAACCAACCATGTGTTGAGATACCTCAGAGGCACCACTCAATTTGGTCTTTGGTATAGGTGGGCAAAGGCCTCATAGATGCAGATTGGGCAGGGAGTCCATCTAACATGAATTTCACATTAGGGGGCATCTTCATTATTGGGTTAGCAATAGTTTCCTAGTACAACATGAAGAAGAGATCTTCTGCACTTATTTTATTAGAAGAATTGTTAGTCAATCATCTTGTGAGGGTATCTGTATGGGGAAGATCCTTGTTGGGTGTTTTGATCAACAAATGGATCCTACAGTGATTTACTGTCACAACCAGAGTTGCATCAAACTCTTGATTAATCCATTTTTTCATGATAATTCCAAGCATCTCGACATCTAGTAACACCATCTCAGAGATTGTTTGCAAAGTAAGATCATGTTTTCGGATGATGTATGTTGTTGCTTCTTTTTTATTTCACGAGGAGAGAGATTATGATGATGAGGATGTATTTTTTGATGACATATTGTTGTTCTATTATAGTTCGTTTTTTTATTGATGTACATGTGGACCATGATGCTAGCTAGTGATTTTCCTAATCTTCCTGCAAGATATTCATTGTTGGGATGGTAATGGCCAAAGTGTTGAACACCCATGCACTAGCACATGGATTGGATAGTGCTCATATTGTTGTTGCTACACTTTTAGAGATTATGTTATTGTTGTTGTTGCCATATGGAGCATAAATCATTACTCATTTGTTCTACGTACTCATGTTATTTTATGTTTTTGGCATGTATAAAAGAGAGCATCATTGTGTGTGGATATAAAATCCATGTATTATTATTGTTTCATATTTTTGGCACATTACTCATGGAGAGACCCATTGTTTCTAACATGTATTGTTATTTACTATGTATGGGTCAATGGAAGTCCAAGCCATGTATTGCATTGTATATTTTTTATGTATCCACACTTTTTTGGGTGCATGATGTAAAATTTGGTCGATAAAGTCATGGTTGATGATAGGAGAGTTTATAGAGGATTCATATATTGGTCCTATGTATTTTTATCAGCCATGTAATTGCTCCATGAAGCATTGTATGTATTGTAATTCATTGTATATAATGTCCAAGTCATTTTGAGTCGCCGTCCTTGAGTAGTAGTCCCTTGCACTTGGAAAGGAATCTTATTAAGCAAGCAGATGTATTGCTACAAGAACAGAGACAACTTTATTGGGGAACATGTTCATTTTCAGATATATTATTGGTAGTTCATCTTCTTCACAGGGGATCATTTCTCTCATCTGGCACATTATTTGGCACTGTACTTCAATGTTTGTAAGGCCCTTTACCATTGAAGTCAAAGGGGGAGAAAATTTGGATGATAGAGAGCAACTTAATTTTTGGGGAGTGTATGGAGTTCAACCTAACATGTTGGAGGAGTTTTATTTTGCATATTTATCATGATTGTGTTGCAGGAAAGGAGTTTGATTGTTGTTGCCATATATTAGCAAAATCTTATGTTTTGCATGACAGAGTTAGTGTTTTGATGATGATCATAATTGATCTAGGTGGATATTGGTGGCCACCCACCTCTTCCACTTGCACCCCCACCATTGTTTGTTTCATTTTTTTTAGATTCCTTAATTGTAGCACAATTTACTATTTTTGGCAGTTTTCGGGTCTTGAACTTCCGTAGTCGATTTGAGGCCCTAAACGACTTTTTTTTTGGAAAATCACCAGTGGAATATTTCAATCCTTATCTCAACATTCGTGGTCTTTCTAACAAGGTATCGTGTGCGTCAAACAGAGATTGTATGCCAAGTTACAACCCCGAGAAATTGATGTACCAATTTACCCAAACATGGCTCATTCTTTGGTGTTTCATCTCCTAGGGTTAGGTTTTTGGATTTTTAGTGTTTTTCATTGTTTCTTAATAACAAATAGGCCTTCGAACCTCATTGTAACACAGTTCAAAGGCATGTACCTGCCACATATCTTCTCATAGATAAGCTACCATAGCCCTCACTAGTTTATGTCCATTCTACCTTTAAGAATATTTCAGTTATTTGATATTAATGAAATGAATTTTTATTTCTACTCCATCTTTGTGTTTATGTTTAGTAATATATTTTATTGTGTTCCAACATAAATCTGGATTAGTGTTCTCATAGTGGTCTGATATTTCTTGATCCTTCTTTGCATGTCCCCAACGAGGTCGAGGTTAAGGAGTTAGGGGTTGATCTGGTTGAACCTTTGCAAAATCATCCTTGCAAACCCCGATAGTTTCCCATGGGGGAAGAAAATAAGGACAAGGGAGGAGGAGATCCTATCAAAATATTGCTCAAGGAGGCCCTCCAGAAACAATGGAATGCGATGATGGATAAATTTTCCCAAATCCTTTGATGATCGCCCAATGGCGGTGCATATACATCCAATAGCCACCCTAGAGACGCCACTCCTTTCAAGGTACAATTAAACTTCGACATTCCTGTATTTGAAGGCTAGATAGATTTAGATGTTGTAGATAGATGGTTGAATTTGCTAGAAGGGTATTTCTCGGTTCATGATCAAGGAATAATATCACCCCATGGGGAGCTATGAGGAAAATTATATCCAATGGGCCATGTTCTGTTAGCAAAGGGATCAAGATGTGCACGAGCTGACGAATTTGTTCCATACCCTATGCACAAAGTTAGATATTAAAGATTTAGAAAAACATTTGATGCTTAGGTAACACAATTTTTTTCATAGAAACATCCAGGAGGAAATGGAGTTCGTCGACATTAACTCGCTTGGCCTGGAATATTGATATCCTGCCAAGATCGAGCAGAAATATAAGTAGAAGAAGCAAGAATTTGGATCCGTGAAATCTGAAGCCAAGGAAAGGCGCCCCCAAACTGCAAAAAAAGGGGAAAACCAAAGCGGGGTCCACAAACCCAAATAAGGCCACGAGGAAGTGGTGTTAATTTAATAAGAGCTCCACGCACAACACTAGTGAGTGTCGATCCAAACAGTGGTTGGTGGCCGAACTCAAGGCATCTGAATCAGATGCATGCTTCAATTCTGAGTTAAAACCAAACAAGGGGAATGAAAAATGGAAGCATCTCTTTGATGTGGAACCCAGTGCCACCGTTGCCACCACCAATCTCCAGAGGGAGGAGCCCGAGGATCCAGAGGACAGGGCACACATTTTCCATTCCTAGATGTGGGTGAAGGGTTCTTCACTACAATTCCTTGTCGATAGAGGAAGCCAAAATATCCTCATTTTAGCAGAGATCATGAAGCGGCTTGGCATACTGACCAGAGCATACCCACAAATGTATACCATCGGGTGGCTTCACCAAGGAAGAGATATTTGCGTCAACCAAGAGTATCGCCTTCTATACAACATCAAGCCCTTCACGGATTAGGTTCCACTTAATGTTTTTGGTGTATTATTAGGCCAACCATACTTCTAGAAGTGACACGTTGTGTATGAATATAGGCCTCATTCTATTATTATTACTATGGGAAATAATTTGTACAAGGTACTAGAGGTAGTACCACCTTCGATCATCTCTTTAAGTACTGCAAAGAAATGCAATAAGATTATTTCCCAAACCAGGAATTTTTTTTTTTCATTATGATTCGCCCACAGGGAGGAATACAAGGAAATTTTCTCCTCTCCCATAGGGGTTCCTCTACAACGTCAAGTCAAGCACTCCATTTATCTGAACCCTAGTGTGCAGCTTCCTAATGGTCCAATCTATCGACATCCTGTTCTAGAGAATGATGAAATCAAGAGGCATATCTAAGAGCTGCTGCGGAAAGGGCACATCAGGCTAAGCTCCTCACATGTATTGTTAGAGGCTGATAAAGAAACTAGATATATTGACCACATTCATCACATCATCCAACATGTCAATGACATAATGGAAAAATCCAATGCTAAGTACAAAGAGCGACATGATTAGCATTGGGTTCCACACAAGTTCCAGGTGGGCAAGAAAGTTTGGCTACATTTGCTGAAAGAGCATCTTGTTGGGGCCCACTACAAGATTTTCCCGCTCCAATATGGGCCATACACCATCACCAATTCAGTAGGGGACAATTTCTTCAAGCTCAGTCTTCCACCATTCCTTTTTCTGCACCCAGTTTTCAATGTGGACCACTTTCGGCCCTACTTTCCACCATTGTTGGACACATCTGACATTGCCGAAAAACTCACATCAACAGAGTTAAACCTAGACTGCATGGAACAAGCCACAATTGATCAGATCATGGACACACATATCAAGAACACCTGACAACAAAGGATCCAACTATATCGAGTTGTCAAAGCAGACCAACTCCTTGACAAGGGCAAGTGGCTCGCCAGGGACCAAGTTCAGCAAAAGTTTTCTCATCTCATGGAGGAACTCAACGAAATGGAGACCATTGTTCATAAGGGGGAAGAACTAACCCGATGGATATTGGTGGCCACCCACCTATTCCACTTGGACCCCCATCATTGTTTATTTCATTTTTTTAGTTTCCTTAATTGTAACACAATTTACTATTTTTGGCAATTTTTTGGGTCCTGAACTTCTGGAGTCGTTTTGAGACCCTAAACGATGTTTTTTTTAGAAAATCACCGACGAAAAAGGTGGGTCTTCGACTTGAAATTCATTTTTGGAAGTTTTGTTCCTTGAATATATCTTTCTAATGAGGTATCATGTGTGTAAAACGGAGATCGTATGCCACAGTTACGACCCCAGGTAATTGATGTACCAATTTACCCCAATGGGGCCCATACTTTTGTGTTTCATATCCTAGGGTTAGGTTTTTGGATGTTTAGTGCTTTCCATTGTTTCTAAATAATAAATAGGCCTTATAGCCTCATTATAACACACTTCAAAGGCATGGATTCGCCACATCTCTTCTTAGAGATAAGCTACCATCAACTTAGCTAATTTATGTCCATTATGTCTGTAAGCATATTTTAATTATTTATGTTGCATTTTTGCGTTTATGTTCAATAATGTATTTTATTGTGTTCCTACATAAATCCAGATCAATAATTCTCATCGATGTTTATGCCATATTTTTTCATGCATATGTAGCTGTTATGGAGATAAGATTATGTGTTAGAGTTGGCTCATCTAGATTGTGCAATTTATGGTTCACGATTTTTATTCTAGATGCTTTATATTGTTGCTCATGTGTTTTTGGATGCATGGGTTATGATGGTTGCTGATCATATGTGAAGTATACATGTTTTTTCTCATTGATCTATTTCTTATGCCTCATTGATGATAAGTTTCTCACCTATGACGAGGATAAGTATTTGTTGTTTCTTATGATGTTTTGGCATGATGTATCTTGTTGCTTATTTTTGATCTCATGGGGAGAGGGAATGTGATGATTAGGATGTATTTTTGTTTCTTCGATGACATATTTTTATGATGATGATATCAGTTCATTTCGTTGTTGATGTACATGTGGATCATGGTATTTTCTACTAGTTTTACTAATCTTGCTGCAGGATTTTCATTTTTGGGATGGTAATGGCCAAATCATTAAATGCCCATGCACCAACATATCGATGAGATAATGCTCCTATTGTTGTTGCTACACTTCGAGAGATTATGTTATTGTTTTTGATACCATATGGAGCATACATCATTGCTCATTTTTTCTATGTACTCATGTTATTTTATGTTTTGGGAATGTATAGACGAGAGCATCATTGTATGTGGATAAAAAATCCATGTATTATTATTTTTTCATCTTTTAGGAAGGTTACTCATGGAGAGATCCATGGTGTCTAACATGTATTTTTATTTACTATGTATGGGTCAATGGAATTCCAAGCCATGTATTGCCTTGTATATCTTTGATGTATCCCAACTGTGTTGGGTGCATGATGTAAAATTGGGTCCATAAAGTTGTGTTGATGATAGGAGAGTTTATAAAGGATTCATATATTGTTCCTATGTATTTTTCTCGTCCATGTAATTGTTCTATGAAGCGTTGTATGTATTTTATTTCATTGTATATAATGTCCAAGTCAGTTGGATTCATCGTCCTTGAGTATTAGTCCCTTGCACTTGGAAAGGAATCTTATTGCAACAAGCGGATGTATTGCTACAAAAACAGAGATAGTTTGATTGCATCCCCATTAAATTCTTAGGGGAGCATTTTCATTTTAAAAGATATGATTGGTAGCTCAAATTCTTGACAGGGGGACCATTTATCTCATATGACACATTATTTGGCATTGTACAACAGCATTTGTATGGCCCTTTTTCATTGATTTCAAAGGGGGAGAGAATTTGGATGATAGAGAGTAGCTAAATGTTTGGAGAGTGTATGGAGATCAACCTCACATGTTGGATGGAGGTTGACATCAATGCCAAAGGGGGAGTTTGTTGGAATTTATGTCAATAGGATCATGGTCATGATCCTAGTTGTCATCTGCATGAGTATGGATGTTTTGATTTGTGGCCCTATTAGTTGGAATTGATCTCAACATGTTTATGACATGATGTTGTTGCTGCTAAGTAGAGATGGAATCCACATGTGATGATTGGATTGAGGTGTTGATTGGAGATGCTATGGTTGCAGGTTGTTGGAGTGTTGCTACAGGTGTTTGATATGTCTCTACCTGTCTTGGATACATTGGATATGTTTCTACATGTGTTGAGTTGTGTCTACACATGTTGGAGGTGATTATACCAGTGTTTGAGGCAGTTGGAAGACATGTTGTTGTTGTTGTAGGAGTCAGAGATGTTGCTACAAGAGTTGGATATGTTGCTATAGGTATTGGGGGTGTTGATAGAAGTTGTGGTTGCTACTTGAGAAGTTGTAGGTGTTGGGCTTAGAGTTAAGGTTGGAAGAATAGGTCTTGCATTTCATTGAATTGTTCTTAGCATATTTCATCAGTTGCAGGCTTGACACAAAGGTTGGGAGGAGTGATTATATGTTGAAGAAGGTGCTCCATTAGGTGGCGGAGGTTCTGGACTAAATATTCATTGGTTTTATTGATCCTTAGCCTCATTCGCATGGATCCAAGCTTTTGGGAGTGGTTGAAAAGCTCCAATCACTGGAAGATAGGCCTATGGGAGCATCTATGTTGTTCCAGTCGCATGGAGATAGTGTTGTGTGTGCAACCAAGAATTTTCGTTAGCTTTTCTATGGATTTATCACGTTTCTCAACTAATTTTTGTATTGTGGCAAAGAATATGATCGAAATCTTTCGATTTATGGTCAGAAAAGTTCATAGGACCTATAGAAGATTTTTAAAGTTGAATATATCAAAAGGTAAGTGGATTTAGTTGTTTTATAGAGTCAATAAGCTTAATATTGATCAAATAGATCATATGAACGGAGTTGTGAAGCCCAGTAGTTCTGTGTAATTATTGAGTTGAGAAATTGAGTTCATCTATATATTGGAGGAATATAATTGGTAATATGGTTGATTCTTCTAGTGTGTGGAGTGAGTGAGAACTTAGAGAATAGTATGCAAGTTGTGTGAGTTGTTTAGTGCAGAATATTTTGAAGCAGTTTGCAGTTGTAGAAGCAATGAGTTGAAGTTTGTTTCAGCCATCATATTTATGTTGTGAGTGAATTGTTGAAATGTTTGGTGAGATTTTGTGGCAAATAGTGGAGTATTTGGATATTGTGTTCTCCTATTTTTTTCTTTAGTTTTTGTTAGATCTTTTGATTCAGACCGATGGTGTTGCTGCAGTTCTCATGTTGATCAAATTGGGAGTCGAGTTTGAAATATTGTGAAATGAGTCTCAAATGAGGAAGTGAAGGTACAACGGCTTTATAGTAGACAATGACCTAGAAGAGTCAGTAAAATCAAGATATTTATCCATCCAATAGGATTTGGATAGTCCAATGGAAGTTGGGTGAGGATCGTTGATCATGGTGGCCTTAAGTGGATGGTAGTCTGTAGATCCATGAGAGAAATAGTTCCATGTATGATAGGTGCCAACATATTGTGCTAGAAGTTGAGACTTCTACCTTATGGGTTTAATCTTATCCATGTGTAATTTTTTCAACATATAATAAAATATTTAGAAACACAATTGCAGCAGGGTGTTTTTTTCCTAGTGAAGGGTTTTCCACTACACATACTTTTGTCCATTATGTTGATTCATTTTTTGGTTGTATGTTTATTTTTTATGCTCTGATCTAAGGTTGTGTGTTTCATTTTGTGCATAAATAAATATTAATTAATTGGAAAAAAAATTATAAGTTCCATCACTACTAATTCACCCCCCACCCCCCTTAGTAGTGATCAAGTTTCCAACAATAACATGTCAAAGTGATGACTTCCTACATACAAATTCAACCTAGCAATCAAACACTTTAATGTGAAATAATAAAATACTTCAATTCATAGAACACGTTCCAAGAAATATGTGTGTATGTCTGTACACTGAAAATTGTCACAAATGCACATTTTTAACAAAATGGAATAGTAATCCCAATATACAAAATGAAAACTCATCCCTGAACATGGAAGTATGTCATATGGTGACCTATATAGAAAATTACTCTAATATACAAATGAAATCTCATTCCCAAACATGATCATATCGCATATGATGCAATATATACAAAATGGGTCTTGTTGGTCATTTATTGACCACTTCCACTTTCACTACGATCTCGAAAATGATATTTATCCTCTGACATTAACAAGGATCTAAAATTTTCCTCCTTCGTGGTATGCTTCATCTCTCTAGGAATTTTACAAAGAAACAAAATTCTAATTAGATTTATTTTGCCACAATAACTTACACAATTTAAAACTAATGATTTATAATTTAAGCATAGAGCAATCATCAAATATGCTATAATAAATTGTGAGGGTGTCTTCCTCCTCCAAAACCCCAACCTCTCACTATTACCACCCTATTATAGTCCAAGAGTCAAAGCATATAATTTAATTAAAAATTCCTAGAATCAATTCAGTTCATCATTAAGAAAAAGAAATCATCAATGAATGATATCACCATGAGTATCTCACCAAATGATGAGGATTGACTCATAGGTGGAGCACTCGGTTGCACAACCAACTTTAAGACTACTAGATGGTCTATGGATGTAGCCTATATAAATGGATGGGATAGAAAAGGTGTTGGATGAAGGTGATGATCAACACCCATGGGTTGTACTAATGAAGGAAGTTCCATGGTTGAGGTAGGTTTGATAAAAAACATTAAGGAAATTTGACGATAATGGTGGACAACTTGTGGGTGAAAAATGAATGGCGGTGAATGATGTAAATGGGTCATAGTAAATAATTGAAAAAATGGATGAAAAGACATACACATTTATAATATTTCAATAAGTAAACCAAAAGAAGATAATGAAATAAAAAATTAGACAATATATAATTTGGCACATGATACCTAATAAGGGGAACATATGTCTACCCCATGTGGGCATGGCTCCTCCCTTGGTGTTACCACAATCTATAAAAACAATAAATTAACACTAAAATTATACTTAAACTAAAAGAATTTATATTATGCACTAGAAACATATGAAAAACAAATCAAAGAGGGATAGCTTTAATTCACCATACCTGACTATGTAGTACACCAAATGAGTAGCTGGGATTGGTTCTAGCATTGATGGTTGAATTTAGAACCAATGCATCAGTAGGATTCAGAAGCATGTAGCTGCCACATCTCTTCTCAGAGATAAGCTACCATCTCTCAAGCTAGTTTATTTCCATTTCGTATGTAAGCATATTTTAGTTCTATGATATTAATGAAATGAATTTTTACTTTGTTGCATCTCCATTTTTATGTTATATCTGTATTCTATTTCGTTCCTGCATATGTCTGGATCATTTCACTTCTTGGTTATTAAGCTTATAGATTTTCTCTCTTCTATTTCTCTCTCATGCATCTCTCTTTCTCACTCAGAAATTTAAATTGGCATGAGAATTGGCGGTAGCTTGCGCAACAGGAATTTAATATGTTGTATCTTTTTTTACTTGGAATGGATGGTTCTGAGGATTGGCAGTTGTCATGGTTCTATCTGAAATAAAGAGCCCTAAATAAGGGAGGGCCAAGGGACTACAATGATTAGAGAAGGACTCCCTTGTCTTCTGAAGACCTCAAAATTTCATTTGTGAATCTCTATGGGAATGTTGAAGAAATAGAAAGGTTGAAACTAATAGTATTTCTTGTGTGTGAAGGAGAGTGGCCTTCATTTTTTTTGCTAAATATAGTCTAAAAACTATGTGTAAATCTCTAAGTTTAGTTTTTACCTCATTGCATCAAGACCTAGCTCAAGGATGACTAGTTATGAGAAATATTGTAGCATATTTGAGCCTATAGTGGGTTGGAACATGGTTCACCTTCAATTTTTTTTTTCTAGCTATAATATTGTATTTATGTGTTAATGATATTTCTGGCATGGATGGCTTAATGACAAGCATGATTATTTAACTTCTTTTTTCAACAAGTTTATTTTACATGCATTTACCCTGTTAGCGCTCAAATCTGCCTCAGGCTGAAAAAGGCAAGACTCGAGGCCACATCAAACCAAGCTCAGCCTCGTAGCTAGCCCTACGAGGACAGGAGAGGGCTCTCTCCAGTCAATCTCAATAAAATGATCAATAAGGTGCGAGATGACTTAAAATGGGAACTGATTTTAGGCTAGTAAATAGATAGGAAAGGGTTTTTTGATAAATGGATGAATTTTCTGGGCAGCGTGGGATCAAGAACAGCATGAAACAGAGATTTAATCAAAGGCACAGGGTATTTCATAAGGCGAGATAGGAATGAAGTTTAACAATCAAATTTGGAATAATATGGGGTGAAAGACTGTTTAAAAAAAAGCTGAAAAGGGCATTAATCAATGAGTCCTTTACAGACAGAAGAAAACATAGAACATCTGAACACCTCAAGGCAGAGCAATGACTGAATTCTACCTTTCTTACTGTAAATTATTCAGTTTGAAACGATTATGAATGAGCTATGAAACATTACAAAAGGCATATGAAACAGAAGAAAAACATATGCTAAACTTCACACCACAAGAATCTGATGAATCAGAGCTGCACCATTTAATTATTCCTCTGTTAAACTGTACAATGATAGTGCTGGGTTTTTCCCTCCCACAGCTTTTCAGAACTTTTTCAACCCTTTACAAATGATTTTCAATACATTAAATAAACTCTGCTAGGAGAAAACAAATCGACCCAAAAACAAGGGATTTGTTTTAACATCAATATCAAACAAAAGCAAAGAAATTATCTCTTCTGAAGCAGCGTTACATTATTCCAACTGAACATTTCTGATGACCAATGATAAGGCGCAAATTGTAGCGTGAATCTCCTTGAAATTCTCTGATGACCAACTAAAAGATAAAAACTGGAGAGCGGATCCCATTAAATCATGACTGAGGACCAAAATAAAGACTTCGTTCCTATATATTCTGCATTCTAATTTTGGCGTGCTTTGACTTTTTGCTTCCCCTTACCGAATAAAACCCAGTTTTAATAAAAATAGCAAACAGAGTTCCGCAACTACTGCCATAAAAACCACAGGAAGAACTATTGTGTGATATCCTTTCACAATATCAGCAGCCTGTTGGGAAAATGTTTTAAGTAGTATAGCACTTGCCACCTGAGTTCCCTTGTCACCAACTGAAGTGTACAATGCAATAGAATCCTTAATCATTTTCTGTGCCTGAGCAGACCTGGCATATTTCAACAAACCTCCACAAGCTGCTTCAAATGCTTTCTTTGCTGCTGAACTTTTCTCTCTCTCAACAGCTGGAAACAAAACTTTCACTATGGAATTTATGAATGGCTTTATATCTGAACCCACATTTTGAACAAGAAAGCTAATAAACCTTGCAACACCAACCCTTGTGTTCAGTCCCACTCCTGAACGAACAAGCTGAACAAGACGAGGAACCAGTAGTTCTAATGTAGGAGGATCAACATGTTTTAGGCATAGATCAAGAGTTTCCCACATAGGGGAACCCTTTGCAACTGCAATACGCAAGTTTTCAAACTTCTCTTTCTGAATACCAACACTCTCTGCATGTAGCTCAGCATAATTAAGTCTCTGATATTCTAAACTTGAAAGACTTTCTAACATACAAAAAAAAACCAACTCTGGTAAATGGGGCCGAATAGCATCTCCAGCAGCCTTTGCAAACTTCATAACCAAATTGATCGAAACTTTCTGAACAGTTGCAACCACAGCTTTCAAACTATACCTCAGAATCTGTTCGAATTTCATAGATTTTCTTGCATCCCAGCCAAAAATTATATCAAGAATCGTTGTCAATACCAGACTCAACAAAACTGAACGATCCCAACCAAACTCAACAGAATCTCCATCAAAACCAGCGAACACATATAATAGGATTTTCGTGCTTTCCATTTTTAAAAAAATCAGTTTATTTTCATAACAACAAAAAGTGCCACTTCCCATCTTCGTTTTCTCCCGCATAGTTCAGGTATGCGAACACTTAACATAGCAAATAGTGCATCCAAAAGATGATTCACCACCATGAACTCTGCATGTGCAGGATTTGCAGCAAGGTCCCATAAAACACATCCAGCCTCTTCTCGCTGGTTTTCCTGCACCTTCAATTCTATGTGATGTGTGTCATCTAAGGTCAGCATTTCTTATTTCAACTCTCGAAAGTTCCTCTTCTTCTTGCAAAGCACAATGGTCATCTTCTATTTGCATATGCATTTGAGTTTTTCTCTGTCGGTTGAAATTTCCGCAGGAACATCACCTTGATTATTACAAGTACCAGGAGCCTCGGGATCATTATTAGTGATGTATGCGTTGCAGTAACAAAAGTTTAAACAAAATTCTTATCCTGTATCCTCTCCTTAGCTGACATAATATCATTTTCATCTTGTTGTGATTTTTGTTTTACTCCCGCAGCAAGTGGCAGAAGCCGACGAATGAGATGTGTTATATAGCTTGGATCAACCAATGGCGCAGCCTTTATGATTCCCATAGTCTTGCAGGGCCATCATTTGATGTTGAAGCCAGAAAAGCCGAGACCAGGCTGAAATCTAAGTCTCCAAATGAATTGTAGGCCTTTGGTCGATCCAGTAAAACTTGCAAGCTGGGCCATTCAAAGATGTGAAGGTGTCCATTCTTTTCACGAGATATTAAATTCATTTGGAGCAAAGAATTTGAGTTTTTAATAGAGCAGGGGTGAAAAAAAATTTGTTCCAGTTTTGTGCGCCGCGCTGGACTTCTATGCGCCGCGCTAGCCTTCTATGCGCCGTGCTCCAAGCTGACTTTGCCTTTAAGGGCAGAGGAATAATGGAAGGATACTCGGACATCTCGGCTCCTCGAGGGCTAAGATCCGTGCTTTCAAATGATACATCTGCGTAGTTGCGGACCGTGAAACTCCACCATGAAGGAGATAGATTGTATGGGGAGATTGTATGATCGATCGAAGAAAGACAAAATGGCTTGATCGAAGAGAGCGTGGGCACAAATAATCATCCTGCAGTTGATTAAAAAGTGTAGGGAAACACAAATTATCGTGCCACTGTAACATTATAGTTGTCAAACTCTGCGGTTTTCTCGAGAACCAATTTCTCAAGTGCAGTTGATATAATAGCAATTCAATTAAGAATTGGACAACTTGTGACATTTATAGATACCAGAGCTGGACTAGATAAGTTCAATTCAACAATCTTGCGGCAATTGACAAGACTTATGTGCCGAAGCCTTGGAAGATCCAGTGTGACAGAAGTTAGCAGCAGAAGTCAAGTTGAAGTACCTCAAGAAAAACACACTCAGATACAGAAACCATTGATGTGGCATTGATTCCCTCGCAATTATGGAGCATCATATCAACAAGCATTGGCATTCTCACGGCCTCCAGAGAAATATTTGAGCAGTAGGATGCATCCAGAAAACGGAGATCTGTACAAGCAACTGCAATTTCTCTAAGCGTTTCATTACTAACATAAGAGCAATTGGAAATATGCAAGGACTGTAATAATAGGCACAATATGGCTGCAATACAAACTCCTGGATCTCCAATACAACAGCTGCAGCTTCTATCCTTGATAAAATGTGCCTCATCCAATATTATTTGATTCCATTTGACTGAATGTAAAATAGAGGACCTGTCCTGCTGAAGACTTGAGCTCAAGCAGTGCGAATTGACTACTGGCATTGCCTTTATGATATTCTTCCCTAGCAATGTGTATACCACTAATTTTATGCCATTTTTTTCTTTTAAACACTGCCTTTGTCTTTTCGCTGATTTTCTAAATTTGGACTGATAACTCTTGTCATTATTTTGCAGGGTTGGTGGCATATCCTAGCAAAGGATAACCAAAGCTACCTCTGAACTCTTCAAGACTGAAAAACTTCAATAATTACATATTTGAAAACACATTTTAACGATTTCTTCTTCAAAACAGGGTTTTGAAGAAGAATCAATCTCGCATTGATAACCATCTTGAAATAGAAACTCACTGAACCTTCTTCTAGCCTGTAGGCATCATTTGACATGTTTGAAGACCAACTATAAAACCTTGACTCTGAAATGACTCTTTTCTGGACCACAGTAACATCAATGACTGCAAATGACGAGAAATGAACTATGGAGAATTTGATTCTGACAAGGGACTGACAGGACCGAGTCTAACATTGGCTTCAATGGGGATGGCAGCTGCCGCTTCTTGGAGGTGCCAAGAACTGCAGATCTTTGGGAGAGCAGACAGTGCCTCCATCCATTGGGCTATGGAATCCATTATTGCAAGAAATCGACAGACAACACGAGACTTTCGACTTATTTATGGACTGAAACTTTACTAAAATGATTGAAAAACTGACTCAGCAAACTTCAAACCAAAACTGTAATGAAACTAGAACGAAATGTTGCCTTTGGCTGCTTATTTATTTACAAAATATACCCTACTTTGCTGCAAAACCAATAGATCAGGTAATACTGTAATGCCAAATCAACCATTCAAGTAAATCTGAGAAGAATGCTGCTTGAGAGTGCTTCCACTAGGACACAGATGTAATTGCTGGCAACCATGCATGCACGTAATGAGTCTGGTTATGTAAAAGACAATCTGATCTATCTTTCAAACTGAAAAATTATATATCATATTAAAATATAATTGATAATAATCTATGAATTATTTAATTGATAATAATTTATATTAATATTTCAAAAATTATATTTAATAACCATTTAAAAACTTAATAAAATTAATTAACAAATAAAAAAATATCTTAATATGTTGAACTTAATTAACAAATAAATAATAAAATATTAATATGTTAATTTGTGTATTTAAATGTTTTAACGTTCACGATCAAATTGTTGTTGCATTAAAGATCCAAACACTATATATAGCTCACATCGTTGCATTAATGTTCCAAACCTTACATATATCTAAAAAGAAAAACTAGTTGAAATTTTTGTTACAAAGACAGGCAGCTTCTTTAGTGTTCGCTTTTATGGACGATATTACTTGTCAGGAGAATGTTCCATTTCGGCCTTTCAGTAAAATGCAAATTGTGTCAACGTTGTCATTGTATTGTACAAATCAATTACAATGATGAGTTACCTATAACAATATATCACTTCGATCTGTTTCCAAGTTTGGTAGATGGTTAAGGTTGATGGCTTATTAACGTGAAATGTATAATGAATTAAATAATTTTTTATATAATTATTTGTATATAAAATATTAAATATTAAATATAAAATATATATATATATATAATTTTCTCAATTTAAATATCATTTAATTTACTTAAAGTTAACAATAATTAAAGGAAAATAGTTAGATTCTTAGGTGGGTGACACAATACCAAAGTACTTAACAAAGTTTACTCAATTTCACGATGAGATTAGAAATGTTGGTGTTATAGTTGTAGGGAAGTGAAGGCTCTCAGCAGCGAAAATGGTGGATAATATGTGTGGAATGAATTCAAGAACTTATTTGCTTCATAAGGAATTTGACAGGAATTGATAGAGCCTCATAACCCATAGTAGAATGGGGTTGTAGAAAGAAATAAGAAAACTATTGTGGGAATGGGGTTGTAGAAAGAAATAACAAAACTATTGTGGGAATCGCACAAGAAATGTTACACGATCAGGGACTACCGTTGCAAGTGTTAGTGGAAGCATGCAACACAATCGTATATGTGCAAAATAGAAATCATCATCTAATTCTCAAGATGAGTACACAAGAGGAAGATTTTTCAGGTAAGAAACTAGATGTGGCGCACTTCAAAATATTTGGTTCATTAGTTTATTTTTTATGTTTCCAAGGATGCATGGAAAAATATAGAACAAATAACTAAGTTGGGAATATTTGTGGGGTACAATAATACACCTCACAACTATCGGGTGTACCTTCCATCTCACAAGATGATAGTCGTTCGTAGAGATGTCAAATTTGATGAAGAGAAAGCCATGCAAATTTCCCTTGAGAGACAGCTTTAGTTTCATGCATATGAGGAGCTCTTAGCTCCAAAATAAGAACCTCAAGATGTGGAGCAGCCACAAGAAGAGGGGTAGAGAGTGGAAGAACCCACTTATCTAGTGACATACATAGATGGAAGGAAGTACACCAGAGAGGCTAAGAGGTTGATGCATGACGCTAAAGAGAATGTGGGAGCACCCACATCGCAAAGAAGGCATAGGACATCAACAAGGCAGTACACCGTCTACATGCCTCTTATGAGAGAAAGTGTAGAGACTGAGCCATCCTCATTCGAGGAAGCAATGAAACAACTAGTATGGGTTGATGCCGTGGTAAAGGAGTATGGCTCTATTATCAAGAAAAATGCATGGGAAGTTGTCCCAAGACTATAGGACAAGTTAGGTATAGTATTCATGTAGATCTACAAGGTGAAGCAAGAAGCATATGGGAGTTTTAAGAAATACAAGGCCACATTTTTGGCCAAGGGGTTCTCTCAGGTGGAGGGAATTAATTCTAAAGAGACTTTGTTATAGCTGCAAGGTACTCTTCATTCAGATCTATTCTATCACTTTCACTGCATATGGGATGGATGATATATCAGACGAATGTGAATACAACCTTACTCAATGGATTGATTGAGGAAGAGGTTTGCATAGAGAAGTCGGAAGGATTTGAGACCTTTGATAGACAGCTGCATGTGTGAAGACTCAAGTGAGCGTTGTATGGTTAGAAACAAGCACCCCATGCTTGGTACACTAGGATCGACAACGATTTCACCAGGTTGGGATTCACCAAAACTGAAGCACCTCATGCTTGGTACACTAGGATCGACAACTAATTCACCAAGCTGGGATTCACCAAAAGTAAAGAAGATGTGAATGCTTACCATATTGTTGTTGAAGGTAAAATATTGATTACAAAATTACATATCAATGATATAATTCTAACAGGTGATGAGTAGTTGATAAATTCCTGGAAATAATATTTGGAAAGAGAATTCAAGATGAAATACATGGGGCTCTTGCTTTACTTCCTTGCTTTGGAAATTTGGCTAAGAGATAGGGAATTGTTTGTCTCTCAGGGAAAGTATGCAAACAAGATACTGAAGAAGTTTCACATGGAAAGCAATGAACCCATGGAGACTCCCATACAATGGATTGGAGGAAGGAAAATGTTATTTCAAGTGAAGTGGTAGAAGTACTTGGTGAACACACGATCGGACATGTGTTATGTGGTTAACCAACTTAGTCAAGAAATGGTTAAGCCAGCCAAGCTCTATTAGAAGGAAACCAACAATGTGTTGAGATACCTCAGAGGCACCACTCAGTTTGGTCTTCGGTATAGGCGGACAAAGGGAGTGAAGCTTCAAGGCCTCACAGATGCATATTGGGCAGGGAGTCCATCTGACAATAATTTCACATCAGGGGGCATCTTCATTATTGATTTAGCAATACTTTCCTAGTCCAAGAAATGTATTTCCTTGTATATCTTTGATGTATCTCAACTATGTTGGGTGCATGATGTAAAATTGGGTCCAGAAAATCATGGTTGATGACAGGAGAGTTTATAGAGGATTCATATATCGGTCCTATGTATTTTTCTCATCCATGTAATTGTTCCATGAAGCGTTGTATATATTGTATTTCATTGTATATAATGTCCAAGTCAATTGGAGTCATCGTCCTTGAGTAGTAGTCCCTTGCAATTGGAAAGGAATCTTATTGTAGCAAGCAGATGTATTGCTACAACCACAAAGATAGTTTGATTGCATCCCCGTTACATTCTTAGGGGGAGCATGTTCATTTTCAAAGATATGATTGGTAGCTCAACTTCTTGATAGGGGGAGCATTTATCTCATCTAGCACATTATTTGGAATTGTACTTCAACATTTGTATGGCCCTTTGTCATTGATTTCAAAGGAGGAGAGAATTTGGCTCATAGAGAGAAGCTTAATGTTTGGAGAGTGTATATAGATCAACTTCACATGTTGGATGGAGGTTGACATCAATGCCAAAGGGGGAGTTTGTTGGAATTTATGTCAATAGGGTCATGGTCATGATCCTACTTGTCATCTGCATGAGTGATGGACGTTTGGATTTGTGGCCCTATTAGTTGGCATTAATCTCAACATGTTTGTGACATGATGTTGTTGCTGCTAAGTAGAGATGGCATCCACATGTGATGATTGGATTGAGCTGCTGATTGGAGATGCTACTGTTCCAAGTTTTTGGAGTGCTGCTACAGGTGTTTGATATGTCTCTACATGTCTTGGATACATTGGATATGTTTCTACATGTCTTGAGTTATGTCTAAATATGTTGGAGGTGCTTATACCAGTGTTGGAGGTATTTGGAAGAAATGTTGTTGTTGTTGTAGGAGTCGGAGATGTTGCTATAGGAGTTGTATATGTTGCTATAGGTATTGGGGGTGTTGATAGAAATTGTGGTTGCTACTTGAGAAGTTGTAAATGTTGGGCTTAGTGTTAAGGTTGGAAGAATAGGTCTTGCATTTAATTGAATTTTTCTTAGCCTATTTCATCAGCTGCAGACTTCACACAGAGGTTTGGAGGAGTGATCATATATTGAAGAAGGTGCTCCATTAGCTGGGAGAGGTTCTTGACTAAAGATTGGTTGGTTTTATTAATCCTTAGCCTCATTCGCATGAATCCAAGCCTGTGGGAGTGGCTGAAAAGCTCCAATCACTGGAATATAGGCATATGGGAGCATCTATGTTGTTCCAGTCGCATCGAGATAGTGTTGTGTGTCCAACCAATAATTTTCATTAGTTTTTCTTCGAATTTATCATGTTTCTCAACTAATTTTTGTATTGTGGAAAAGAATATGATCGAAACCTTTCGTTTTATGGTCGGAAAATTTCGTAGGACCTACAGAAGCTTTTTAAAGTTGAATATATCAAAAAAAAGTGGAGTTAGTTGTTTTATAGATTCAATAAGCTTAATATTGATCAAATAGATCATATGAACAGAGTTGTGAAGCCTAGTACTTCTATGTAATTATTGAGTTGAGAAATTGAGTTCATCTCTATATTGGAGGAATCTCATTGGTAATATGGTTGATTCTTCTAGTGTGTGGAGTGAGTGAGAACTTGGAGAAGAGCATGCAAGTTGTGTGAGTTGTCTAGTGCAAAATATTTTGAAGCAGATTGCAGTTGTAGCAGAAGTGACTTGAAGTTTGTTTCAGCCATCATATTTATGTTGTGAGTGAATTGTTGAAGTGTGTATTGGTGAAGTGTCTGGTGAGATTTTGCGGCAGATAGTGGAGTATTTGGATATTGTGTTCTCCTATTTTTTTTCTTCAGTTTTTGTTGGAGCTTTTGATTCATACCGATGGTGTTGTTGCAGTTCTCATGTTGAGAAAATTGGGAGTCGAGTTTGAAATATTGTGAAATGAGGATCAAACGGAGGAAGTGAAGGTACGAAGGCTTTATATTAGACAATGACCTAGCAGAGTCAGTAAAAGAAAGACATTTCTCCATCCAAAAGGATTTGGATAGTCCAATGGAAGTTGGGTGAGGATCGTTGATTGTGGTGGCCTTAAGTGGATGGTAGTTTGTAGATCCACGAGAGAAATAGTTCCATGGATGATAGGTGCCAACATATTGTGCTAGAATTTGAGACTTCTACCTTATGGGTGTAATATTATCCATGTATAATTTGTTCAACATATAATAAAATATTGAGAAACACAACTGCAATAGGGTGTTTTTTTCCTAGTGAAGGGTTTTCCACTACACATACTTTTGTCCATTATGTTGATTCATTTTTTGCTTGAATGTTTATTTTTGGTGCTCTTATCTAAGGTTGTGTGTTTCAGTTTTTGCATAACTAAATATTAATTAATTGGACAAAATTTTTATAAGTTCCATCACTACTAATTCACCCCCCACCCCTCTCATTAGTGATCTAGTTTCCAACAATAACATGTCAAAGTGATGAATTCCTACATACACATTCAACCTAGCAATCAAACACTTTATTGTGAAATAAGAAAACTCTTCAATTCATGGAAAATGTTCCAAGAAATATGTGTGTATTTCTGTACACTGAAAATTGTCACTAATGCACATTTTTAACAAAATGGAATAGTAATCCCAATATACAAAATGAAAACTCATCCCTAAATATGGAATTATGTCATATGGTGACTTATATAGAAAATGACTCTAATATAGAAATGAAATCTCATTCCCAAACATGATCGCATCGCATATGATGCCATATATAAAAAATCGGTCTTGTTTCTCATTTATTGACCACTTCCACTCTCACTACAATCTCGAAAAATGATATTTCTTCTCTAACATTAACAAGGATATAAAATTTTCCTTTTTCCTGGTATGCTTCATCTCTCTAGGAATTGTACAAAGAAACAACATTATCATTACATTTATTTTGCCACAATAAACTACACACTTACAAACTAATAATTTATAATTTAAGCCTAGAGCAATCACCAAAGATGCTATAATAAATTGTGAGGGTGTCTTCCTCCTCCAAACCCCCAACCTCTCAATAATACTACCCTATTATATTCCAAGATTCAAAGCATATAATTTAATGAAAAATTCCTAGAATCAATTCAGTTCATCATTAAGAAAAAAAAAATCATCAATGAATGATCTCACCATGAATATTTCACCAAATGATGGGGATTGACTGATAGGTGGAGCACTCGGTTGCATAACCAGCTTTAAGGCTACTAGATGGTCTATGGATGTAGCCTATATAAATGGATGGGATAGAAAAGGTGTTGGAGGGAGGTGATGATAAACACCCATGGTTTGTACTAATGAAGGAAGTTCCCTGGTTGAGGTAGGTTTGATAAAAAAACATTGAGGCAATGTGACGATAATGGTGGACAACTTGTGCGTGAAAAATGAATGGTGGTGAATGAGGTAAAGGGGTCATAGTAAATAATTGAAAAAATGGATGAAAATACATACACATTTATAATATTTCAATAAGTAAACCAAAACAATATAAGGAAATAAAAAATTATACAATATATATTTTGACAAGATACCTAATAAGGGGAACATATGTCTACCCCATGTGGGCATGGCTCCTCCCTTGGTGTTACCAGAATCTATAAAAACATTAAATTAACACTACAATTATACTTAAACTAAAAGAATCTATATTATGCAGTAGAAACATATGAAAAAAAAATCAAAGAGGGATAGCTTTAATTCACCATACCTGACTATGTAGTACACCAAATGAGTAGCTAGGATTGGTTCTAGCATTGATGGTTGAATCTAGAACCAATGCATCAGTAGGGATAGGGGAGTGATATTAAGACATAACAACTACAAACAACATATAAGTAGATATATAAATAAATCACACAAAAACTATATGTGTATCTATATATAAGTGTGTGTGTGTGTGTGTGTGTGTGTCTAAAATAAATAAGGTAAAAATGTTCGTGAAATAAACTTTTTCCGTAATGCTATGTTGTCTTCTTCCCTCCATCTGGCCATAAAAAACCTTCTCATAGTTGGTACATTTGTCAGCCTCCATGTTTCCTTTCTGGTAAAGCCCTACTGCAAAGTCTAATGGTCCAACAAAGATTCCATTCTACACTAGCATCTGAGTCAATGTGACCATCCTTGTATGGGTCTCAACAATGTTATCCATAAGAGGAAGACGTTGGGTGGAAGGTTAGGGCATTGTCTAAGTGAATGAGGACCTAATATGGGGTTGTGCCTAACATTTTTTTATATCTTGTGTAGACCCATGACCCACCCCCTAAAATTCTCCCATGTAAAAGTAGTTGACATGGAGTCCTAGATGAAACATCACACAAAACTTCCTCAAGAATTATATAATTTCCATATTATTATTAAAATAAGATTTATTGAATACAAAACAACCTATACATCCAATTGTCTAGAAATGGTTGGTAGGTGCACCAATCCATACATACATGTGTGTTTATTTTAGTGTTAAAGATTTATTATCTCTTGGGTTAATAAAAAAGACAACAAATCTTGGTGTTTTCTAGATCATATACTGGTGACCTCAATGTTTTTCATCATTTTTTTTCTTGGTTCTTTTTTTTTGGTTTGGATTTTCTAAATTTTGGTTTAGTGATGGTGAGATTTGGTTTTGATTAGTTTAATTAGTCACAACGTTCCCCAAAATCTTACCTTTGGATCAAAATTTATGATTGACTTGATGACCTATCCACCTTGTATCATGGAAATGATTTTTGGGGTTTAATTAAATGAATAGGAGGATGCAAAATAAGTATGGAAAGTAAAAGAAAATAAAAAAGGAATATTTACCTTTCATGTAATGGTTAGTCTTCCCAATAAGTTGAAAGGTTGTCAAGATGAAAGGTGAAGGTATGATTATAAAAATAAGATGAAGGAGAAATCAAGGAATTTTTTGATCCAAGTGGATATTGGTGGCCACCTTCCTATTCCACTTGGATCACCACCATTGTTTCTTTCATTTTTTCAGTTTCCTTAATTGTAGCACATTTTACTATTTTTGGCAGTTTTTTGGGTCGTGAACTTCTAGAGCCATTTTGAGGCCCTAAACAATGTTTTGTTTTGGCAAAAAAGAAAACATGAGTCCTTGACTCATGTTTGTAGTCAAAATTTGTATTCATCTGATCCAGACTTATTCAGGAATGCAACAGAATACACATATAACCATAAATACAAATATGTAGTGGAAATAACACTTAATTTCATTAATATCAAAGAACTGAAATTTTCTTACAGATAGAATGGAAATAAAGTAGCTAGGGCACTAGTAGCTTATCTCTGAGAATAGATGTGGTGGCTACAGGCCTCTGGACTCTGTTACAATGAGGCTTGAGGGCCTATTTATTATTTAGAAAAAATGGAAAATCATAAACATCCAAAACCATAACCCTAGGAGATGAAGCGCCAAAAAAATGGGCCTCGTTTGGGTAAATTGGTGTTTCAACTTCCCGAGGACGTAACTTTGGCATATAATTTCCATTTGACGTGCACCATACCTTATTAGAAACATCTATCCAAGGACTAGAAAATTTTGATAGGAGAATAATCAGTTCATGGACCCATGTTTCTCCTAGGTTTCCCACTAAACGTCGTTTAGGGCCTCAAAACGGATCTGAAAGTTCAGGACCCAAAAAAAATGCTAAAAATAGTAAGTCATGCTGAAACTGAAAAACTGAAAGAGACAATGGTGGGTCCCCAAGTGGAATAGGCAAGTGGCCACCAATATCCACCTAGATCATCATCGTATGCCTATTTATAAGGATGTATGCACATGTCAAACATAGATCGTATGCTAAAGTTACGACCCACGAAATTGATGCACCAATTTACCCCAACGGGGCCCACAACTTTGGTGATTCATCTCCTAGGGTTATTTTTTTGGATGTTTACGCTTTTCCATTGTTTCTCACTAATAAATAGGTCCTTGAGTCTCATTGTAAAACAATTCAAAAGCATGCAGCTTCCACATCTCTTCTCAGAGATAAGCTACCATCTCTCGAGCTAGTTTATTTCCATTTTGTATGGAAGCATATTTCAGTTCGATGATATTAATGAAATGAAGTTTTATTTTTTTGCATCTCTATTTTTATGTTTATATATGTATTCTATTTCATTCCTACATACGTCCAGATCATTTCTCTTCTTTGTTATTAAGCTTATAGTTTTTCTCTCTTCTATTGCTCTCTCATGCATCTCTCTTTCTCACTCAAAAATTTAAATTGGCATGAGAATTGGCAGTATCTTGCGCAATAGGAATTTAATATGTTGTATCATTTTTTACTTGGAATGGATGGTTCTGAGGCTTGGGATTTGTCATGTTTCTATCTGAAATAAAGAGCCCTAAATAAGGGAGGGCCAAGGGACTACAAAGATTAGAGAAGGACTCCCTTGTCTTGTGAAGACCTCAAAATTTCATTTGTGAATCTCTATGGGAATGTTGAAGAAATGGAAACGTTGAAAACTAATATTATTTCCTGTGTGTTGAGGAGAGTGGCCTCTTGGATGCTCCTAAAATCATGCCTCAAATAGGTAATTTTGGCATTTTTCTATAACTTTTATTCCTGAAGGTTTCAGAGGCTAAATATTGTACCATATTTGGATGAAAATTCACTAATCATCTGAGTTAGTATTTGAACTTCTACTACCATAATTTAGGATATATGGCTTGAGGAAGTTTAAATATTACTCTAATGTATGTTGGCATTGTTGTATGATAGTATTGTTGTAAATAATATATGTCGATTTTCAAGTGTTGGTGGAAGCATGCAACACAGGGACTACCGTTGCTAGTGTTGGTGGAAGCATGCAACACAATCGTATATGTGAAAAATAGAAGTCATTATCTGATTCTCAGGATGAGTACACAAGAGGAAGCTTTTTCAGGTAAGAAACTAGATGTGGCACACTTCAAAATATTTGGTTCATTAGTTTATTTTTTATTTTCCCAAGGATGCATGGAAAAATATAGAACAAATAACCCAATTCCACTTGGATCCCCACCATTGTTTATTTCATTTTTTCAGTTTCCTTTATTGTAACACAATTTACTATTTTTGGCAATTTTTCGGGTCCTGAACTTCTGGATCCATTTTGAGGCCCTAAACGACATTTTTTTAGAAAATCACCGACGCGGAAGGTTGCTCTACAACTTTAAATTAATTATTGGTAGTTGTATTCCTTGAACATATATTTCTAATGAGGTATCGTGTACATCAAACGCAAATCGCATGCCAAAGTTATGACCCCAGGAAATTGATGTACCAATTTAGGGTTTTCCATTGTTTCTCAATAATAAATAGGCCTTCAAGCCTCATTGTAATATATTTCAGAGGCATGTAGCCGCATCATCTCTTCTCAGAGATAAACTACCATCACCCTAGCTAGTTTATGTCCATTATGTCTGTAATCATATTTCAGTTATTTATGTTGCATCTCCGCATTTATGTTTAGTACTGTGTTTTATTGTGTTCCTACATAAATCCGATCTATACTACTAGATGATGTTTATGTCATATTTTTTCATGCATATATAGTTGTTATGGTGATTAGATTGTGTGTTAGAGTCGGATCACCTAGATTGTGCAATTTATGGTTCATGATTTTTATTCTAGATGCTTTATATTGTTGCTCATGTGTTGTTGGATGCATGGGTTATGATGTTTGCTAATCATATGTCGAGTATACATGTTTTGTTTCTCATTGATCGTTTCTTATGCCTCAATGATGATATTTTTCTCACCTATGACGAGGATAAGTATTTGTTGATGCTTATGATGTTTTGGCATGATGTATGTTGTTGCTTCTTTTTGAACCCGTGGGCAGAGAGAATGTGATGATGAGGATGTATTTTTTGTTGCTTCGATGACATATTGTTGTGATGATGATATCAATTCATTTTGTTATTGATGAACATGTGGATCATGGTGCTTTCTAGTGGTTTTCCTAATCTTTCTACAGGATCTTCATTGTTGGGATGGTGATGGCCAAAGTGTTGAATGCCCATGCACTAGCATATCGATTGGATAGTGCTCCTATTGTTGCTAAAATTTGAGAGATTATGTTATTGTTGTTGCTACCATATGGAGCATATATCATTGCTCATTTTTTCTATGTACTCATGTTATTTTATGTTTTGGGCATGTATAGAAGAGAACATCATTATATGTGGATAAAAAATCCATGTATTATTATTGTTTCATATTTTTGGCACATTACTCATGAGAGACCCATGGTTTCTAACATTTATTATTATTTACTATGTATGGGTCAATGGAAGTCCAAGCCATGCATTTCCTTGTATATCTTTGATGTATCCCAACTGTATTGGGTGCATGATATAAAATTGGTTCCATAAAGTCATGGTTGATGATAGGAGAGTTTATAGAGGATTCATATATCAGTCCTATGTATTTTTCTCAGCCATGTAATTTTTCCATGAAGCGTTGTATGTATTGTTTTTCATTGTATATAATGTCCAAGTCAACTGGCGTCATTGTCCTTGAGTAGTAACCCCTTGAACTTGGAAAGGAATTTTATTACAGCAAGCGGATATATTGCTACAACAACATAGACAATTTGGTTGCATCCCCATTACATTCTTAGGGGGAGCATGTTGATTTTCAGAGATATGATTGGTAGCTCAGCTTCTTGACAGCAGGAGCATTTATCTCATCTGGCACATTATTTGGCATTGTACTTCAGCATTTGTATGGCCCTTTGTCGTTGATGTCAAAGGGGGAGAGAATTTGGATGATAGAGAGAAGCCTGATGTTTGGAGAGTGTATGGATATCAACCTCACATGTCTGATGGATTTTTACATCAATTCCAAAGGGGGAGTTTGTTGGAATTGATGTGAATAGGGTCATGGTCATGATGCTACTTGTCATATGAATGAGTGATGGATTTTTGGCTTGGTGGCCCTATTAGTTGGCATTGACCTCAACATGCTTGTGACATGATGTTGTTGCTTCTAAGTAGAGATGGCATCCACATGTGATGATTGGATCGAGGTGTTGCTTGGAGATGCTATTGTTGCAGGTTGTTGGAGTGCTGCTACAAGTGTTTCATATGTCTCTACATGTCTTGGAGACATTAGATATGTTTCTATATGTGTTGAGTTGTGTCTACAATTGTTGGGGTTCTTATACCAGTGTTGGAGGCAGTTGGATAACATGATGTTCTTGTTGTAGGAGTTCGAGATGTTGCTACAGAAGTTGGATATGTTGTTATAGGTATTGGGGGTGTTGATAGAATTTCTGGTTGCTACTTGAGAAGTTGGAGGTGTTGATCTTAGTGTTAAGGTTGGCAGAATAGGTCTCGCATGCCACTGACTTGTTCTTAGCCTATTTCATCAGTTGTATACTTTACATAGAGGTTTTGAGGAGTGATCATATGTTGAAGAAGGTGTTCCATTAGCTAGCAGAGGTTCTTGACTAAAGATTCATTGGTTTTATTCATCCTTAGCCTCATTCGCATGGATCCAAGCCTGTGGGAGTGGCTGAAAAGCTCCAATCACTGGTAGATAGGCCTATGGGAGTATTCGTTTTTTTCCAGTCGCATGGAGATATTTTTGTGCATGTGACCAATCATTTTCATAAGTTTTTCTTTGGATTTATCGTGTTTCTCAACTAATTTTTGTATTGTGGCAAAGCTTATGATCAAAACCATTCGGTTTACGATCATAAAAGTTCATAGGACATACAAAAGATATTTAAAGTTGAATATATCAAAAGGAAAGTGGATTTACTTGTCTGATAGATTCAATAAGCTTAATCTGGATCAAGTAAAGCATATGAACAGAGTTGTGAAGCCCAAAAGTTCTTTGTAATTATTGAGTTGTGAAATTGATTTCATCTATATAGTGGAGGAATCTCATTGGTAATATGGTTGATTCTTATAGTGTGTGGAGTGAGTGAGAGCTTGGAGAAGAGTATGCAAGTTGTGTGAGTTGTCTAGTGCAGAATTTTCTAAAGTAGTTTGCACTTGTAGCAGCAATGAGTTGAAGTTTGTTTCAGCCATCATATTTATGTTGTGAGTGAATTTTTGAAGTGTGGATTGGAGAAGCGTTTGGTCATATTGTGTGGGAGATAGTGGAGTATTTGGATATTGTGTTCTCCTATTTTTTTCTTCATTTTTTGATATTTTTATTCAGAACAATGGTGTTTTTGCAGTGTTCATTTTGATTGAATTAGGAGTCAAGTTTGAAATATTGTGACATGAGTCTCAAAAGGAGGAAGTGAAGGCACGAAGGCTTTATAATAGACAATGACCTAGCAGATTCAGTAGAAGCGAGATATTTCTCCATCCAATATATTTTGGATAGTCCAATGGAAGTTGGGCGAGGATAATTGATCGCGGTGGCCTTAAGTGGATGGTAGTCTGTAGATCCATGATATTTCATGTGTGATAGGTGCCAACATATTGTACTAGAAGTTGAGACTTCTGTCTTATGGGTGCAAGCTTATACATGTATAATTTGTTCAACATATAATTAAATATTGAGCAACACAACTGCAAAAGGGTGTTTCTTTCTGAGTGAAGGGTTTTCCACTAGACATACTTGTGTCCATTATGTTGAGTCATTTTTTGGTTGCACGTTTATTTTTGGTGCTCTGATCTAAGGTTGTGTGTTTTAGCTTGTGCATAACTAAATATTAATTAATTGAAGAAATTTTTTATAATTTCCATCACTACTAATTCACCCCCCACCCCCCTCAGTAGTGATCTAGTTTCCAACAACAATATATCAAAGTGATGACTTCCTAGATACAAATTCAACCTAGCAATCAAACACTTTAATGTGAAATAAGAAAACACTTTAATTCATGGAACATGTTCCAAGAAATATGTGTGTATGTCTGTACACTAAAAATTTTCACTAATGCACATTTTTAACAAAATGGAATAGTAATCCCAAAATACAAAATGAAAACTAATCCCTAAACATGGAAGTATGAAATATGGTGACCTATATATAAAATGACTCTAATATACAAATTACATCTCATGCCCAAACATGATCACATGGCATATGATGCCATATATACAAAATGGATCTTGTTGGGCATTTATTGACCACTTACACTCTCACTACGATCTCGAAAATTGATATTTCTCCTGTAACATTAACAATGATCTAAAATTTTCCTCCTTCCTGGTATGCTTCATCTCTCTAGGAATTGTACAAAGAAACAACATTCTCATTAGATTTATTTTTCGACAATAAATTACACACTTAGGAACTAATGATTTATAATTTAAGCGTAGATAAATCACCAAACATGCTATAATAAATTGTGAGGGTGTCTTCCTCCTCCAAATCCCCAAGCTCTCACTAATACTACCCTATTATAGTCCAAGATTCAAAGCATAAAATTTAATGAAAAATTCCTAGAATCAATTCAATTCATCATCAAGAAAAAAATTATCAATGAATGATCTCACCATGAATATATTTCCAAGTGAAGGATATTGACTCATAGGTGGAGCACTCGGTTGCACAACCAGCTTTAAGACTACTAGATGGTCTATGGATGTAGCCTATATAGATGGATGGGATATAAAAGGTGTTAGAGGAAGGTGATGATCAATACACATGGGTTGTACTAATGAAGGAAGTTCCATGGTTGAGGTAGGTTTGATAAAAAACAAAACATTGAGGCAATCTGATGATAATGGTGGACAGCTTGTGGGTGAAAAATGAATGGTGGTGAATGATGTAAAGGGGTCATAGAAAATAATTGAAAAAATGGATGAAAATACATACACATTTATAATATTTCAATAAGTAAACCAAAAGAAGATAATGAAATAAAAATGTAGACAATATATAATTTGACACATGATACCTACTAAGGGGAACATATGTTACCCCATGTGGGCATGGCTCTTCCCTTGGTGTTACCACAATCTATAAAAACATTAAATTAACACTACAATTATACTTAAACTAAAAGAATCTATATTATGGACTAGAAACATATGAAAAAAAATCAAGGAGGGATAGATTTAAGTCACCATACCTCACTATGTAGTACACCAAATGAGCAGGTGCGATTGGTTCTAGCATTGATGGTTGAATCTAGAACCAATGCATCAGTAGGGCTAGGGGAGTGATATTACGACATAACAACTACAAGCAACATATAAGTAGATATGAAAATCAAACACAAAAAAATTATATGTGTATCTATATATACGTGTGTGTGTGTTTGTATGTGTATAAAATAAATAATGTAAAAATGATCGTGAAATAACCTCCTCCATAATGCTATGTTGTCTTCTTCACTCCATCTAGCCATAAAAAACCTTCTCATAGTTGGTACATTTATCAACCTCCATGTTTCCTTTCTGGTAAAGCTCTACATCAAAGTCTAATGGTCCAATCAAGATGCCATTCTACACTAGCGTGTGAGTCAATGTGACCATCCTTGTATCGGTCTCAACAATGTTATCAATAAGAGGAAGACTTTAGGTGGAAGGTTAGGGAATTTTCTAAGTGGATGAGGACCTAGTATGGGGTTGCGCCTAACATTTTTTCTATCTTGCGCAGACCCATGACCCACCCCCTAAAATTCTCCCATGTAAAAGTAGTTGACATGGAGTCCTAGCTGAAACATCACACAAAACTTCATCAATAATTATATAAGTGCCATCTTATTATTACAATAATATTTATTGAATACAAAACAAACTATCCATACAATTGTCTATAAATGGTTGGTAGGTGCACCAATCCATACATATGTATGTTTTTTTTACTGTTAAAGATTTATTATCTCTTGGGTTGATAAAAAAAGACAACAAATCTTGATGTTTTCTAGATCCTATACTGGTGACCTCAATGTTTTTCATCATTTTTTTTCTTGGTTCTTGTTTTGGGTTTGGTTTTTATAAATTTTGGTTTAGTGATGTTGTGATTTGGTTTTTATTAGGTTTTGATTAGGTTTTAATTAGTTTAATTAGTCTCAACTTTCCTCAAAAGCTTACCTTTGGATCAAAATTTATGACTGACTTGATGACCTATCCACTTTGTATCATGGAAATTCTTTTGGGGGATTAATTGAACGAATAGGAGGATGAAAAATAACTATGGAAAGTAAAATAAATTAAAAAATGAATATTTGCCTTTCATGTGATGGTTTGTCTTCCCAATAGGTTGAAAGGTTGTCAAGATGAAGGGTGAACATGTGATTATAAAATTAAGAGGGAGGAGAAATCAAGGAATTTTGTGATACAGGTGGATATTGGTGGCCACCTTCCTATTCCACTTAGACACCCACCATTGTTGCTTTAATTTTTTTCAATTTCCTTAATTGTAGCATAGTTTACTATTTTTGGCAGTTTTTTGGGTCCTGAACTTCTGGAGCCGTTTTGAGGCCCTAAATGGCATTTGTAGTTGAAATTTGTAGTCATCATAAACCTATTTCTAACGAGGTATTGTGCATGCCCAAAAGAGATTGTATGCCAAAGTTATGACCCCGGGAAATTAATGTACCAATTTACCCCAACAGGGCCCACAAATTTGGTGATTCATCTCCTAGGGTTAGTTTTCTGGATGTTTAGGATTTTCCATTGTTTCTCAATAATAAATAGGCCCTTGAGTCTCATTGTAAAACAATTCAAAAGCATGTAGTTTCCATGTCTCTTCTCGGATATAAGCTACCATCTCTCGAGCTAGTTTATTTCCATTTTGTATGTAAGCATATTTCAGTTCTATGATATTAATGAAATGAAGTTTTATTTTGTTGCATCTCTGTTTTTATGTTTATATATGTATTATATTTCGTTCCTGCATATGTCTGGATCATTTCGCTTCTTGGTTATTAAGCTTATAGTTTTTCTCTCTTCTATTTCTCTCTCATGTATCTCTCTTTCTCACTCAAAAATTTAAATTAGCATGAGAATTGGTGGTAGCTTGCACAATAGAAATTTAATATGTTGTATCATTTTTTACTTGGAATAGATGGTTCTGAGGATTGGGAGTTGTCATGTTTCTATTTTAAATAAAGAGCGCTAAATAAGGGAGGGCCAAGGGACCACAAATATTAGAGAAGGACTCCCTTGTCTTGTGAAGACCTCGAAATTTAATTTGGTAATCTCTATGGGAATGTTGAAAAAATGAAAAGGTTGAAAACTAATAGTATTTCCTATGTGTGGAGGAGAGTGGCCATCATGTTTTTTGTTAAATATAGTCTAAATAATATGTTTAAATCTCTAAGTTTAGTTTTTCCCTCATTTCATCAAGACCTAGCTCAGGGATGGCAAGTTATGAGAAATATTATAGCACAGTTGAGCCTATAGTGGGGTGGAACATGGCTCACCTCACTTCAGTTTTTATTTTTTTATAGCTACAATATATAAACATGTATTTATGTGTGAATGATATTTCTAACATGGATGGCTTAATGACAAGCATGATTATTTATCTTCTTTTTTCAACAAGTTTATTTTACATGCATTTACCGTTTAGCACATATATCATGTTTATATTTGTTATACTATTTGGTTGTAGCATTTTATATGTATTAAATTTTTTAATAGCATTGGTTGAGGAAGTTGGGATTCTAAAGGAATCTTTAAACATGTCACGTTGGGATTTCTACTATAATTTTTCTTCTAGGAGGTTCCATAAACTAAAACTTGGACCATACTAAGAGGAAATACCACTTATCATATAATCCAAATTTCAAACCTTTGATCATGATATTCTAGGATATATGATCAAAGAAATTTGAGCTTCTTGGATTCTCCTAAAATCATGCCTCAAATAGGTCATGTTGGCATTTTTTCTATAACTTTTCTTCTTGGAGGTTCCAGAGGCAAAATATTGTACCACAGTTAGAGGAAATTCCACTAATCATCCAAGTAAATTTTTGAACTTCTACTACTATAATTTAGGATATATGGCTTGAGGAAGTTTGTATATTACTCTAATGTATGCTGGCATTGTTCTATGATAGTATTGTTGTAAATAATATATGCCTAGTTTCATGTAAAGAATTGAATAAATGTGTTAAATGTGCTTTTGTTGGGTGTGTGTTATATTCTTTTCACAATTAGCACCACACGTTGTACGTTGCGCATGGAATAGTGGGGGCATCACAGGGGGGTGACAAACCCCCCCCCCCACTATCAGAGGGTTTGTAGGTGGGGGGGGGGGGGGGATGGATCTACACAGTGTCCTGGGTAGTGCCTCGAGAAATTTTTTATGCAGACCCAATAATAGTTGGGCGAAGCCAAGGATGGAGGGTGGACCCAAAGATGGTAGGTGAACCTACCCATGGTTTTTAGCATGGGTTTTACACATGGTTTTTGTATGATGGTTTTGTTCCCATAGTATTTTTTAGATCTTATCAAGGGAACTATGGTTATGTTCTAATCTAGGGATAGTGGATTGTGGTTTATGAATTCTTTGGCATGTATATATATGTATTGTAACAGTGAAAGGAATATAATGAAAAATCAATCTGGTAGTCCTGGTTTTGGGATCTATGGGAAAATATCTGTGTATATTTGTTTTATGTTCTCTCTTTTGTTTATTTTTCTGTTTTAAGAATTCATTTGCGGGTAATTTCTGTTCAGGGTTAAAACCTACATTTTTATTATAATTTGCACCTAATATATTTAATAAAATACCTCAAATAAAAAAATTGAAGCCGTATGATTGAGTGGTATATTTTAGTTAGTATGTTACAAGTGTAATATGAGAAATGTTTCTTATTTTATTTCATAGAAAATGTTATAAAAAATGTCTACAAGTAAAATATTACTTAATTGGTTGTATACGAAGTATTTGAAGAAACGTTTATAAGTAAAGTGTTTGAAAAAATGTATGAGAGATGAAAATAATTTTTTTTCAATTATGGTTAGGATAAATTTGTAAGGGTATGTTACAAAGTGGTATCAGCACTTAATTTCAAGCTAGTACAAAGGAAAATAAATTTTTGGGTACCTCGTAACCTTTGTAAGCCATTAAGGGAGCTAGGTATGTGAAACTCACCATAAAATTAAAATCAATATTTTTATGGGATAATCATTTCCTTTATAAACTCTGGATAGTAATTTACAAATAGAGACACCCACCTCCTAGTAATCCATAAGTCTAAATTTGATTTATTTAATCATTTTCAGAGCTAGGGTTTTGTTGAGTGAAGATCAATGCAAATTTTGGACAAGGGGTATGATTTTTCAAAACACTAACTTGAGTGATCATGAGTATTATGTTTTCATGGGACTTTACCAACACAATTTCCAAAGTTTTTGTAACTCATTTTTTTAGCTTATTTTGGTTTCTATACCCACGAAACAAATTCACAATATGTTTTGATCTAGCAAGAGAGATGCAACTAGCCAACAAATACAAACTAGAACTTAGCCTATAAAACTATCAATTCTATTGGAATCATGACACCATGTTACATCTATGGGAGTCCCCCCTTCTAGGATTTCATAGGCCAAAAAATGATTTATTGAGGATCTTCAAAGTTGTGATTTTTTTTCAATAAAGGCATATACAAATTTTACATAGGGGGATGGATTGTTCAAAAGACTTTAAAGAGTATCACTTATATACTTTTCTAGTTTGGTTTTTATACACACAAATAAAAAAATGCCAAAGACTAGAGAACAATGGGATAGGGTGCCTAAAGTACCCATGGAATCTCCTTCTTTCAAATTGATAAAATGGATGGTGTAATATTTTGTAACTTCTTATTAAGTAATTTTTGATGGTACGTTAATGATCATATTCAAGAAAGAATAACTAGAAATTGCACTAGATGTTGCAAAGGAAACGTCGTAAGGCATAAATTCAATAGTGAGATATATAAGATTACTAAATATAAAAATTAGTAAACGAAATTTCATTGAAATTTAGAATATAAAGATAATCACTTACATTATGCCAAATTTACATATTCTATAATCTTTCCAACATATATTTCCTCAAAAGATGCTCTTTCAATTTCCAATAGCAAATATTGAATAAAAAAAGTGTTTTTTTTCAATATTGAACAGTCTCCCTTTATCAAAATCTTATATTCTATTACCACTTGCTCTTAAGGTGATTGGATTTTCCCTTAAGTGGAAATATAACAATGAGAAAGTGAATAAATAATGATGGAACGCCTATTTTAGTTTTGAGAAAATTGTAAATGATCAATTTGTTTGCTTTCAGGAGAAAGTGAAACTCCTCTTTCACACTCAGAATGCTTTAGTTATATTATATGGATGTGAAGTGTAGGATTGTATAATTTCTAGAGAATTATAGAGGAATTAAAAAAATAAGTGCTTTATAACTTATAATCTTGATATTAAAAGCAGTGTCATATCCCATCCCTTTTCTATAAATATCTAGGAGCTAGTTGTAGTTGATCTTATATCTCATCCCTTTTCTATTAATATCCAGGAGCTAGTTGTAGTTGTTATAACTAGCAATTGCACCATATGTTGCAAAGGAAACGCTGTAAAGCAATAACCTAGGAAAGATTAATATAGAGAAAATGCTCTCACATGAATCTAAATTTATAACTATAATCATATTTAATTAATATAACCTAGGAAAGATTAATATAGAGAAAATGCTCTCACATGAATCTAAACTTATAACTACAATCATATTTAATTAAATATTAAATAAAACTGAAAAAATATAGTTAAAAAAATCAAAACATACAACTTTTTTCTCAATTTTTATATATATCTATTTACACATTACACATATTATAAACTAATTTCATATATAATTTTCATATATATAATTTTGTATAAGCAATAACATAGGAAATAGTAATATAGAGAAAATGTTATCACATGAATCTAAATTTATAACTATAACTATTTTTAATTAAATATTAAATAAAATTGAAAAAATATAGTTAAAAAAATCAAAATATATTACTTTTTTCTCAATTTTTATATATTTATTTACACATTACACATTATAAACTAATTTTATATATTTTTTTCATAAATAAAATTTTATATACATGTTTTCTTAATGATTAAAAATAAACATTCGTTAAACCCAATAATCACAAAGCATGAACAATATAATATTTTTCATATATCAACCACACATGAATCTAAATTTATAACTATAACTTTTTTTAATTAAATATTAAATAAAACTGAAAAAAGACACAAGAGATTGATTTTATTATTATAACACTCTTCCACAATGGTTTTAAATGTAACAAGGTGGTCCATAGTTGAATAATATCTCTTAAATCTAGCCTACCCTTTAAGTTTTGTCTTGTAAATTTTTGGCTATAGACTAAATTTCATTTCTAAGATAACTTCATATAACTTGACTATATAATTTTAACTTCTAATACTAATATAAAAATCAATAATAAAAATTAAATACATGACATAAATTCAATTGAGACACCTTAAAACATCTTGTATTAATCACGAACAATACACCCTAAATATTGTCATTTCAAAAAGTTAACATGGATGTCCAAAATGTTAACAACCCACCTCAACTATTGAATCAACCTTACATAACCTTTTATTTTTAAGAATTAAATATTGACCAATTATACAAATAAGTGAGTACCTTTATTACACTCTTATAAATAATATTCATACTTACTTTGTATTTAATTACTATATACTTAATTTATATATAATTATTATTTTATTTATCGAGAGTCGGAAAAGCTCCTGAGAATGCTGAGCGACAGGTGATTTGTTGGTTGCCGGTACAGTTTTCGCAGCATAGAGATCTTGATTCGCCTCTGTAGTGTCATATATGGGGATCACAGAAAGTCCAATTTGTTGGTTAGTTCCATGAGCAGCCCTAGGGAGAGGGGGAAACCCCTCCTATCGTAACGTATTAATAGGTCAAGCCGTGAAGGCAGGCGTAGGGGCAAGTCCGCCCCTTGGTCAAACAACCCCTTATAATATCATTTAAATATTTATTTACGCATTACACATTATAAACTAATTTTATATATATTTACATCTCTTTATAGTTAAAATTAAGATATATTTTCTTAATGATTAAAAATAAACATTTGTTAAATCCAATAATCACAAAAGCATGAACAATATAATATTTTTCATATATCAACCACACATTTGGACACTTATAATTACCAAAAACTCGAACAATACGAAAATCACCTGAACAATGCAGCAGTCCTCACAGCGGCCAAGACTCGGTGTTGTACATTAACGATGCCTTTCCAAATGCTTCTTTTAGTGGAGCGATTCAAGATTTTGTTCGATTTATTTCAGTTGCTTCGATTTTAGTCAGCATTGAAGCCAACCAGATACCCAACGCTCATAAGTAGAAATTCTAAAGCGCATAAAAACAAGAATACACCGTAGAGTCTATTTAACAGAAAAATACCAAAATCACATAATCAGCGGAAAAAGGAAAATGCAAAAGCAAAATAAAACTGCAGAAAACCTCTGGGCAATGGACCTCGACCTCGTAGAGACAGGATTGTGCCCAGCGCCGCAAGTCGGCGAAGGCTAACATTGCTCACGATTCTGCTGTCGCTTAGAACACAAATTCACTGGTCCCCCACAGGTATTCCATACAAAACTAAACTTTAGTGTGGCATCGAAGGGTAATCCAAGTTTATATGGGGCAGCAGGGATATTGAAAGACTCCAACAACAAAATAGTCTTTATGTTAACGAAAGGATTACTCTATAACACAAATAATACGTAGAACAACAGAAGATCCTCCACGGTTTGCATATTGTGAAACAAGAAGGAATCATGAATTTAATAGTTAAAGGCAACTCTCAACTCCTTAAAGCGACTCTAAAAAGAGTTATCAATGGCTCTAACTCAACTAAGGTATGAAGAAATTGGTGTCTTACATCAAAATTGGTGAAGGTGGCAAAGATGATCATGAAAATTCAGGTGGTAACTCCCTCCCATGGAAAACAAAAGGGCAACACCCTAGAAAATTGTCTATCCAATGCAGGGGTTTTCCAAGAAAACTCATACAGTTGTTGGAAGACTGGACTAATACAGGACTGCTACAAGATTACTATAAATTTTCCAGTGTTAGAAGTATTTTACTAATTCACTGTTTGCATTTGCTTAAGTTGTTTCAGTTTTACAGGTTAAATTTAATTTTAAATCTAAATTTATGCATAGTGATTACTTCATTAATTAAATAATCAAGATCTATAACACTATTATACTTATAAACGCTGTTACAAAATGGAAATGAGAAAGACACTTACCATTTTATACGACTCCAGTTCCATTTGTGCAAATATATGTAAACGAACTCCATATACTCAATACACATTTCAAAAGGAAGGTGGAATAAATTTACATGTTATCTATGAACTCCAACATCGACAAATATTTCTTTTTCCCATTGCAAAAAGGTCGGCGAAGGCTAACATTGCTCACGATTCCGCTGTCGCTTAGAACACAGATTCATTGGTCCCCCACAGGTATTCCATACAAAACTAAACTTTAGTGTGGCATCGAAGGGTAATCCAAGTTTATATGGGGCAGCAGGGGTATTGAAAGACTCCAACAACAAAATATTCCTTATGTTAACGAAAGGATTACTCTATAACACAAATAATACGTAGAACTAACAGAAGATCCTCCACGGTTTGCATATTGTGAAACAAGAAGGAATCATGAATTTAATAGTTAAAGGCAACTCTCAACTCCTTAAAGCGACTCTAAAAAGAGTTATCAATGGCTCTAACTCAACTAAGGTATGAAGAAATTGGTGTCTTACATAAAAATTGGTGAAGGTGGCAAAGATGATCATGAAAATTCAGGTGGTAACTCCCTCCCATGGAAAACAAAAGGGCAACACCCTAGCAAATTGTCTAGCCAATGCAGGGGTTTTCCAAGAAAACTCATACAGTTGTTGGAAGACTGGACTAATACAGGACTGCTACAAGATTACTATAAATTTGCCAGTGTTAGAAGTATTTTACTAATTCATTGTTTGCATTTGCTTAAGTTGTTTCAGTTTTACAGGTTAAATTTAATTTTCAATCTAAATTTATGCATAGTGATTACTTCATTAATTAAATAATCAAGATCTATAACACCATTATACCTATAAACACTGTTACAAAATGGAAATGAGAAAGACACTTACCATTTTATACGAATCCAGTTCCATTTGTGCAAATATATGTAAACGAACTCCATATACTCAATACACATTTCAAAAGGAAGGTGGAATAAATTTACATGTTATCTATGAACTCCAACATCGAAAAATATTTCTTTTTCCCATTGCAAAAAGATGCTTAATGCACCATTATTGAAAACGCAAAAGATCGAGAGCGTTATTGACTTACTTCAGTGTTTTCGCCATAGATACACCCGACCACCTGCGTTGGCCCCTGCCAATACGCCATGGACGAAAGGATGCTTAGCGAATCTGGTAGGAACTCGAGTACGAGAACCAGCGTTACCAATTCAGCCAGAATGATAAAAAATAAAATAAATAAAAATAAAAATGACTAAACCCAAAAAGGTAATATTCTCAATAGTATTGAACCAATATATCCAACCATCGTTTCATATATTGTGCATTGTTTGACTAAGAATTTGTTGGAGCCATCTAGTCTTAACTTGGAACCTTAATTTCTTCTATTAAATTCACATATATTATCACTAAAAAATTTCAATGCATTTTAATTCCAATTTCTCATTTATTCAAAAATTTCTCTTGGAAAGGTCCTAAAGGCTCCAACAGTGAAATCAAAAGTTTATTGATCCAATCAAGATGGATTTGAGAAAACGTGAACTTATAATCTCTAATATTAGGTAGTTAGAACAATGAATATAGAACAGAAAATAACAAATAAAATAAAATCATGGATATATTGACGAGGGTTAGCTTATCAACATTGTACTTTGTAATGCATTGTAAAATGGAGGTTCAAACAAAAAAAACAATAATATATCTGCAAGTTTGGGCAACAGAGGGACGTCAATTTATGCCAAAGGAGTCTAATATATGTACAACTCTTCCTATATACAGTACTACTTAAACTGAACTCTTTATACATGAATATATCATGCGGGAGGGCTCGTCGTGCTCACTAGGGATAAGTATTGAACACGACATTTTTTAAATTTGCTCCAAATTAATGGCTTGGATGTCACTAAACGATCGGCTAGAAATGTCAAACTCATAGGTACACATTAACCTATGAAAATAGAGCGACTTATGCATAAATATACATGTGGCTAGTCATATAGATAAACAAATTCATAGAGAGGTGGAACAGGTTTCAATTAACAGAACAAAGGCATATACATACATGCACATTGCACAGAGATATATATGTCTACATAGCAGATATTTAATCCAAGCTGGCATGCCTAATAAATGCCTATAAACTAAATGAAGCATTCACACATATACTTACATAGCTATAGCTAGTGAAAGTTAACATGCCTTAGTTTTGAAAGATTACAAACTAAAGAAATGTCACAACCTATAATGAGCCAGGTCACAAGAAAAATAAAAATAAAAAATGCAAATACTAATCCTTGAAACAATACCTACTTGTACACGGCAAAAAAGAAAATAAAACTTTTAAAAATTGTAAATATATTATAGTGAAGGATGGGAACCATGCCTGAAAGAAGATATCCATCTACGTGGTGGGTTGTAATGGTATATAAAAGTTGTGATCCAAGAGTCGAGTCCATTCGATATTCCCACACTGTCGTCATAGCTGTTGCACATGAACCCAACATCTTTTCAATCAAACAGGGTCCAGACCCCAATATAAGAGTTATCCCAAAAATTATTCCAATCATAAAATGAATGTTTCATTCACATTTATGCTTTCCCAATCATCATCAATCTGGTCCATGCCTTAGTCAACATTTCAAACCCTTCTACGTACAACTCATCGTCATGATAATGAGACTCAGATGCAAGGATTCAATAGATTGAATCCAGTGTTACCAACAGAGTTTCTAACGATGATGATGATTCTACGTAGTGGATGATCCGGTTATCAATTTAGTTATCTTATATAATAAAATTGCCTAAAATGACTGCTGGGAAAAATAAAAATAAAATAATAATAATAAATAAGAAAGAAAGGAAGGATTTATTTTTTCTCTAACGTCAGAGCTAAAAGAATGCCAGCTACATACCTTGTAGTTGCAAGATAGTTTCCACTAGGAGAGAAGTAAGCAGAAAGCACTGCCTTATTATGTCGCACAGTAGCAATGCTTTTAGTTTTCCTCTTTTGCATATTGCTCACATCCCATATGCTTGCCGTACAATCAGTTGAGCTTGTAGACACTAAATGTGGATTATGAGGGTGAAAATATATCATGTGTATCCTCTTTTCATTCAAATCATAGGAGTTCGAAACACCCCCGACCCTCAAATCAAGCACCTTCATTTTACCGTATGCCTCAGCAAAATAAATGGATTGATAACCATCTGGTGGACAACAGATAGCTGAAAGCATTATATCCATGTTGTTCATGTATAGCATGTCTAATACTTCTTTCTCAATATCCATACAACGTATAAACCCGTCATAGCTTCAAGAAAGGACCTGCACATGAAAGAGCATTGGCATTTATCACTTACATGTGAATAACTAACACCAAAAGAGTTCAGATAACTTCCAAAGAAAACTTTTTAGATACGCCTTCAGAGAAATATTATAATGACAAATTCTTTCAGGCGGATTTTTCCGATGTTACATTTTATGAAGAACACCGGACATTTGACTACTCAAAATATTCCAAGTTGTTTCAGTTTACTTGAAGGGCCACTTATCAGTGGAAGGGCATCAAACAAGCTTAGTTACCACTACACTAAAGGGTAATGGACCCTCGAATATAACAATGTAGCGAATTGTAAGCAAGAGTATGGTATCCCAGTGCTAATCATGAACCTGCAATTAAATGTCAAATTTAATAACGTATATCAGTGACTATAAGCATTAACAAAGCATTTGAAAGACCGTTCCGTCGACGGGCGTGAGGCGGACAGGTTCCTGGCATGACAGAATGGTAAACCGAGGATCCGTAACGGTTAGTTTCATAAACATGTGGTTTTTCATTTTTATTCAAAAAGAAACGTGTCGTATTTGTCCAGTGGTAGTGACGTGAGCGGGCCAATTAACGGCAGGGCTCGCACAGGCAGAACGAGGGTTTCGTGTTACGCATTGAATAGGTGATGAGCGATGTGTTTGCCATTAATGTGATTCGAACCCTAGACGTGAGTCTACGCCTCGGGTTATTTCTTTTATCCTATGCATCTGTTGGATTTTAGGAGAGGGAGACGAATAGATAGCTGAGGTCTCTGCCAAATTAGTTAGAAGGGTTTGGCCCATCACTCAGCTTTCTTCCATTTAGTTAGTTGGGAATTAATCCGGCGGTCATCCATCACTGTCTACGCGTGGTCGAAACCCCACACTTTTCAAACGCCCAGTAATGGCCTTCTGGTTGTGAAAGAACGTACCGGCTTTAACAAGGTTTCTTGATTTCAGAATTTATCTCGTGTTTTGGCTTTGAGCTTAGCTGAGTTTACCGTGAATCGATCGTTGTTCTTACTCTCGAATTTTCCATGGACTTGTGCATGGGAATGGGATGGTTAGAGGAACAAGGGAGGGGACTGAGCAATAGCCTCGATTATAATGGTTATCGTGCTACTCCCCTTTACGCTGCATCTTCGGGTGTGAAGCCTGCAAATCTATACGAGCTTCCCATGGATGTAATTAGTCTGCTTCGAGAAGATCTTGTAGTGGAAGATAACAATTCATGCTTACCTTGGCATGAGGCTAGTGATAATTCTGCTGCTCTCATGCTCTGCGACCGGCTTTGGCAGCGACAATTAATGTTGCAGCAATGCCCTGGGTTCGAATCACCACCATGCTCTGCCAAAGCGCAGTCTAAAGGAGGAATGTCTGCTCCATTGTCAACGTTTGAAGAGCGTCAAGCCGCCCTGGTCACAGAGGTTCTCGGCAGAGGAATGTCGTGTAACGGGAATGAGACTGTGCAGGACGAGCAGGGGCAAGAACCAGTGCATGTGCAACATCCACTCTCTCGGCCTGCAGACCATACGTAGCAACAAGAGCTCGCCGAGGAATTTTTCACCGACTGCAGACATAGCGACTTATTTCGATGTTCGTTCCCTGTAACTGATTAACAATTGTAACTGTTTTTAATCGTTCGGTCAATATGATTTGAATCGTCTAACATTACATTCAAGGGTTGAGAATGGTACACGTAGCAATTTAGCAAAGTTGTTTTCAAATAGATACGCTTTACAGCGTAATTATTTTTTATTTATATGCACTAGCTATTGGTAGTTTTATAATGATTTTCTATTTATATTCAATAGCTAGCTTAATGTTTTGTTTTTGTTATGTGTTAATTTATTTAATTAATAGAAAAGTTAGCCATTAGCTAGAATCTTATTGGCTATCTTTTATTAGTGTTTTTATATATGTTTTTTGTGTTTTTTCTATTATTATTTATAAAACCCATAATCTTATTGGATATTATACATATGTTCAATTTTTTTAATTAATGCTTTAAGATATGTTTAGTTTTTTTCATTTTTTTTGGAAAAACTATAATTTCACTTTAGTTTTTTTTAAAAGGAAATAAAATTTCATTTTGAGATGCTAAAATCATCTAGCATGTGCCGTGTTAAAACCATTTAGCATGTGTTGTGTTAAAACCATTTAACATGTCTAGTGTTGTGGTTTAAGAGTGCGGAAAAAAATTAAAAATTAAAAATATAAAGAAAAAGATTAAGTGATAAAAAATATAAAGAGGAATTATTTCCTTAAAAGTCTATTTTAAGGAAAGAAAGAGACTTAAAAGAAAGAAGATTAAGTCTCTTTATTTCCTTTTTTAATTAATGCTTTAATATATGTTTTGTTGTTTTTTTGGAAAAAATATAATTTCATTTTATTTTTTTTTAAATGAAATTTTTTATTTGGCAAAATTTATAATTTCACTTCAATTTTTTTTTAATGATTTTTTTTATTTGGGAAAAACTATAATTTCACTTTAGTTTTTTTTTAAAGGAAATAAAATTTCATTTTGAGATGCTAAAAGCATTTTGCATGTGTAGTACTAATAACATTTATCATGTACAGTGTTATGGTTTAAGAGTGAGGAAAATTTTTAAAATATAAAATACAAAGAAGAAGATTAAGTGATATAAAAAGAACTTTTTTTTCTCTTTCTTTCCTTTTTCTATCCATCCCCGGTCACCTTTGAGGGATATTCTTTATCATAATATGAATTTTCTTAAACATAAACTCCCTTTGTGCCCCCATCTCATCTTTTGTGACCATTGTTTAATGATGTTCTCTACATGTATTGACTCTATTTGTGAGTAATTCTGCATGAGGTCCATGTCCATCATGAACTTGGGTAGTCCTATCAAAATATATTTTTTATTACAACAAAAATTTAGTTTTAATTAACAAATTATATAATTTTTTCCTAAGAATAATAAAAATGTAGACCCAAAGGGATCACATGCAAACTATCATATCCTAACCTTTAGGGCATCCACGAAAATTGACTCATAAGTTCCCATTGGTTAGGTACTTGAACAATTGAGCTAACCCTCAAGCTAACATACTATATAATTTTTTATTTATAATTTTTTTTAAATTTCTTTAAAAAAAATTATAATTATTAATTATTATATAATTTTATCTCTATAAAATTTACTTATTTTATCATTGTTATTTTTATTAGTAATAATTATTTTAAATATCTATATTTTTATAGTAAAACAATAAAATCTTAATTTTATATTTTAGTCAACAAAATATATTTTTTTAATTTCTAAAAAATAATTATTTCTTTTAAAGTAGATAATTATTTATTATTTATAGATTAACAATTGTATTTTAATACTATAATAAAATATTTCAATAGTTAAATAAAATAAGTTATTTCAGTGAGTGTGGTTTTCCTTAAATAACAATGGTGATCAACATGCATTCTAGGAGAGTGATAATTGTCCTCATGGTTTCTTTGACAACTAAATTATGATAAGTTTTCCTATGATAATTTACTATTTTTGGCAGTTTTTCAAGTCTTCAACTTTCGTAGCCATTTTGAGGCCCTAAATGACTTTTTTTGGGAAAATGATCATTGGAAAATGTCAATCTTGAAATCAAAATTCATTGTCTTTCTAACAAGGTATCGTGTGCGTCAAATGGACACCATATGCCGAAGTTACGACCCCAAGAAATTGATATACCAATTTACCGCAACGGGGCTCATTCTTTGGTGTTTCATCTCCTAGGGTTAGGTTTCTGGATGTTTGTGTTTTCCATTGTTTCTTAATAATAAATAGGCCTTCGGGCCTCATTGTAACACAGTTCGTAGGCATGTACCGGCCACATATCTTCTCATAGATAAGCTATCATCACCTTCGCTAGTTTATGTTCATTCTATCTCTAAGAATATTTCAGTTATTTGATATTAATGAAATGAATTTTTATTTTTGTTGCATCTCTGCGTTTATGTTTAGTACTATATTTTATTGTTTTCCTACATAAATCCAGATTAGTGGTATCATAGTGGTCTTCTCTTTCTCGATCCTTCTTTGCATGTACCTAACGAGGTAGAGGTATATGGAGTTAGAGGTTGATCTGGTTGAACCTTTGCAAGATCATCCTCGCAAAATTCGATGGCCACCCATGGGGGAAAAAAAGAAAGACGAGGGATCAGGAGATCTTATCAAAATGTTGCTCGAGGAGGACCTCGAGAAACAAAGGAATGCGATGATGGATAAATTTTCCCAAATCCTTCAACGGTCTCCCAATGGCGGTGCATCTACATCCAACAGCCACTTTAGAGGCGCCACTCCTTTCAAGATACAAGTCAACTTCGACATTCCTACATTTTAAGGCCAGATAGGTGCAGATGTTGTAGATATATGGTTGAATTTGCTAGAAGAGTATTTTTTGGTCCATGATTTCTCCGACCGAGAAAGGATTATTTTTTCACTCCTCAAAGCCACCCTCGATGTCAAAGACTAGTGGGAAACCTACTGTGAGAAAACGAACGAGAGGTAACCCTCTTTGTTCTCGGTCGTACCAACCTAGAATTCGTTTCGAGATGGAATCAAGGAACAATATTACCCCATGGGGAGATATGAGGACAAGTAATTCCTATGGGCCATGCTGCAACAACAAAGGGATCAAGATGTGCACGAGCTAATGAATCTGTTCCATACCCTGTGCACAAAGTTAGATATCAAAGATTTGGATAAACATTTGATGCTCAAGTACCGCAATATTTTGCAGATATACATTCATGAGGAAATGGAGTTCCTCGACATTACCTCGCTTGGCATGGCATATTGATATGTTTCCAAGATCAAGTAGAAATTTAAGCAGAAGAAGCGAGACTTTGGATCTGTGAATCCTAAGCCAGGGAAAGGCACCCCAAACTACAAAATATTCAGCAAAGCCAAAGCGGGGCGACTCAAAATAGCACCACAAAGCCAAAGTAGGGCACGAGGAAGTGGTTTGAATGTCATAACAGCTCCACTCACAAAAATAGTGAGTGTCAAACCAAACAGTTGTTGGTGGCCAAACCGAAGGCATCTGAATCAAATGCATGTTTTGATTCTGAGTTAGAATGAGACAAGGGGAAGGAAAAATGGAAGCAACTCTTTGATGTGGAATCTAGTGCCACTAGTTCCACCACAAAGCTCCAGAGGGAGGAGCTCGAGGATCCAAAGAATGGGGCGCACCTCTTCCATTCCCAAATGTGGCTGAAGGGTTCTCCATTGCAATTACTTGTCAATAGAAAAATCCAAAATAGCCTCATTTCATCAAAGGTCATGAAGGGGTTCATCCTACCGAAGAGAACATACCTACAGTTGTATACCATCGGGTGGCTTCACCAAGGAAGAGATATTTGCGTCAGCCAATAATGTTGCCTTCCTTACAGCATCAAGCCCTTCACGGATTAGGTATTGTGTGATGTTGTTCCTCTTGACGTGTCTCATGTATTATTAGGTCAACCATATTTCTGGAAGCGACATGTTGTGTATGATTCTAGGCCTCGTTCTGTTATTATTACTTTGAGAAATAATTTGTACAAGATACTGGAGGTAGTACCACCTTCCATCATCACTTTGAGTACTGCAAAGTAATGCAAGAAGATTATTTCCCAAACCAGGAAATTTGTTTTCATTATGATTCGCCCACAACGAAAGAAGAATATTGTGGTCGTAGCCTCCAAATAGGGCTACCCTGCGCGGCAACATCGGATGGAGAAAGTCATGGAGGAATACAAGGACATTTTATCCTCTCCCACAGGGGTTCCTCTACACTGTCAAGTCAAGCACTCCATTGATCTGACCCCAAGTGCGTTGCTGCCTAATGGGTCGATCTATCGACATCCTGTTCTGCAGAATGATGAAATCAAGAGGTAGATCTAAGAGCTGTTGCAGAAAGGGCACATTATGCCAAGCTCCTCACATGTATTGTTAGAGGCTGATAAAGTAACCAGATTTATTGAGCACATTTAGCAGATTTGCCAATATGTCAATGACATAATGGAAAAATCCAATTCTAAGTACAAACAGGGTCACGATCAGCATCAGGTGCCAAACAAGTTCCACGTGGGCGACAAAGTTTGGCTACATTTTCAAAAGGAGCACCTCGTTGGGGCCCACTACAAGATTTTTCCGCTCTGATATGGGCCATACACCTTCACCCATTTAGTAGGGGAAAATTCCTTCGAGCTCAGTATTCCACCATTCCTTGGTCTGCACCCAGTGTTCAATGTGGACCACCTTCGGCCCTACTTTCCACCATTGTTGGACACATCCGACATTGCAGAATTTTTCACACGAACAGAGTTAAACCTACACTACATGGAAAAGGCCACAATTGATCAGATCATGGACACACATGTCAAGAACACCCGAAAATAGAGGATCTAACTATATCGAGTTTTCAATGCAGACCAACTCCTTCACCAGGGCAAGTGGCTCACCAGGGACCAAGTTCAGCAAAATTTTCCTCATCTCATGTAGGAACTCAATGAAAAGGAGACCATTTTTTCCTAAGGGGGAATAAATGATACAAATGGATATTGGTGGCCACCAACCTATTCCACTTGGACCCCCACCATTTTTTATTTCAGTTTTTCAGTTTCCTTTATTGTAACACAATTTAATATTTTTGGCAATTTTTCAGGTCCTGAACTTCTAGATTCATTTTGAGGCCCTAAACGACATTTTTTAGAAAATCACCAACACCCAAAGTGGGTTTTCAAATATGAATTCATTATTTCCAGTTGTATTCCTTGAACATATATTTCTAACGAGGTATCGTTTGCATCAAACAGAGATCGTATGCCAAAGTTATGACCCCAGGAAATTGATGTACCAATTTAGGGTTTTCCATTGTTTCTCAATAATAGATAGGCCTTCAAGCCTCATTGTAATACAATTCAGAGGCATGTAGCCGCCACATATCTTCTCACAAATAAACTACCATCGCCCTAGCTATATTATATCCATTATGTCTGTAAGCATATTTCAGTTATTTATGTTGCATCTCCGCGTTTATGTTTAGTACTGTGTTTTATTGTGTTCCTACATAAATCCGATCAATACTGCTAGATGATGTTTATGTCATATTTTTTCATGAATATATAGTTGTTATGGAGATTATATTGTGTGTTAGAGTTGGCTCACCTATATTGTGCAATTTATGGTTCATGATTTTTATTCTAGATTCTTTATATTGTTGCTCATGTGTTGTTGGATGCATGGGTTATGATGTTTCCTGATCATATGTGGAGTATACATGTTTTGTTTCTCATTGACCTATTTCTTATGCCTCATTGATGATATGTTCCTCACCTATGACGAGGATAAGTATTTGTTGATGCTTATGGTTTTGGCTTGATGTATGTTGTTGCTTCTTTTTTAACTCATGGGGACAGTGAATTTAATGATGAGGATGTATTTTTTGTTGCTTCGATGACATATTGTTGTGATGATGATATCATTTCATTTTTTTTGTTGATTTACATGTGGATCATGCTGCTTGCTAGTGGTTTTCCTAATCTTGCTGCAGAATATTCATTGTTGGGATCGTGATCGCCAAAGTGTTGAATGCCCATGCATTAGCATATCGATTGGATAGTGCTCCTATTGTCATTGCTAAACTTTGAGAGATTATGCTATTGTTGTTGCTACCATATGGAGCATATATCATTGCTCATTTTTTCTATGTACTCATGTTATTTTATGTTTTGGGTATGTATAGAAGTGAGCATCATTATATGCGAATAAAAAATCCATGCATTATTATTTTTTCATCTTTTGGGCACATTACTCATCGAGAGACCCATGGTGTCTAACATGTATTGTTATTTACTATGTATGGTTCAATGGAAGTCCAAGCCATGTATTGCCTTGTATATCTTTCATGTATCTCAACTGTATTGGGTGCATGATGTAAAATTGGGTCCATAAAGTCATGGTTGATGATAGGAAAGTTTATAGAGAATTCATATATCAGTCCAATGTATTTTTCTCAGCCATGTAATTGTTCCATAAAGCGCTGTATGTATTACATTTCATTCTATATAATGTTCAAGTCAGTTGGAGCCATCATCCTTGAGTAGTAGCCCCTTGCACTTGGAAGGAATCTTATTGTAGCAAGCAGATATATTGCTACAACAACATAGATAATTTGATTGCATCCCCATTACATTCTTAGGGGGAGCATGCTCATTTTCATAAATATGATTGGTAGCTCAGCTTCTTGACAGTGGGAGAATTTATCTCATCTGGCACATTATTTGGCATTGTACTTCAGCATTTTTATGGCCCTTTTTCATTAATGTCAAAGGGGGAGAGAATTTGGATGATAGAGAGAAGCTTTATGTTTGGAGAGTGTATGGATATCAACCTCACATGTCCGATGGAGTTTTACATTAATGCAAAAGGGGGAGTTTATTGGAATTGATGTGAATAGGGTCATGGTCATGATGCTACTTTTCATATGCCTAAGTGATGGACGTTTGGCTTGGTGGCCCTATTAGTTGGCATTGATCTCAACATGCTTGTGACATGATGTTGTTGCTCCTAATTAGAGATGGCATCCACATGCGATGATTGGATTTAGGTGTTGCTTGGAGATGCTACTATTGCGGGTTGTTGGAGTGCTGTTACAAGTGTTGCATATGTCTCTACATGTCTTAGATATGTTAGATATGTTTCTACATATGTTGAGTTGTGTCTACATATGTTGGGGTGCTTATACCAGTGTTGGAGGCAGTTGGATGACATGATGTTCTTGTTTTAGGAGTTCGAGATGTTGCTACAAGAGTTGGATATGTTGTTATAGGTATTGGGGGTGTTGATAGAAGTTGTGGTTGCTACTTGAGAAGTTGGAGGTGTTGATATTAGTGTTAAGGTTGGAAGAATAGGTCTCACATTCCTTTGACTTGTTCTTAGCCTATTTCATTAGTTGTATACTTGACATAGAGGTTTGGAGGAGTGATCATATGTTGAAGAAGGTGTTCATTTAGCTAGCAGAGGTTCTTGACTAAAGATTCATTGGTTTTATTCATCCTTAGCCTCATTCGCATGGATCCAAGCCTGTGTGAGCCGCTGAAAATATCCAATCACTATCAAATAGGCCTATGGGAGCATCTGTGTTGTTCCAGTCGCATGGAGATATTTTTGTGCATGCGACCAATTATTTTCATAAGTTTTTCTCTAGATTTATCGCGTTGCTCAACTAAATTTTGCATTGTGGCAAAGCTTATGATCGAAACTATTCAGTTTATGGTCATAAAAGTTCGTAGGACCTAAATAATCTATTTAAATTTGAATATATCAGAAGGAAAGTGGAGTTAGTTGTTTGATAGAGTCAATAATATTAATCTAGATCAAATAAAGTATATGAACAGTGTTGTGAAGCCCAGAAGTTCTTTGTGTTATTGAGTTGTGAAATTGAGTTCATCTATATAGTGGAGGAAGCTCATTGGTAATATGGTTGATTATTATAGTGTGTGGAGTGAGTGAGAGCTTGGAGAAGAGTATGAAAGTTGTGTGAGTTGTCTAGTACAGAATTTTTTGAAGTAGTTTGCAGTTGTAGCAGCAGTAAGTTGAAGTTTGTTTCAGCCATCATATTTATGTTGTGAGTGAATTTTTAAAGTGTGGATTGGAGAAGATTTTGGTCATATTGTGTGGCAGATAGTGGAGTATTTGGATATTGTGTTATCCTATTTTTTTTCTTCATTTTTTGAGATGTTTATTCATAACGATGGTGTTGTTGTAGCGCTCTTGTTGAGCGAATTGGGAGTCGAGTTTGAAATATTGTTACATGATTCTCAAAAGGATGAAGTGAAGGCATGAAGGCTTTATAATATACAATGACCTAGTGGATTCATTAGAAGCAATATATTTCTCCATCCAATATATTTTGGATAGTCCAATGGAAGTTGGGCAAGGATCGTTGATCATGGTGGCCTTAAGTGGATGGTATTCTGTAGATCTGTGAGAGAAATAGTTTCATGTATGATAGGTGCCAAAATACTATGCTAGAAGTTGAGACTTTTGTCTTATGGGTGTAAGCTTATACATGTATAATTTTTTCAACATATAATAAAATATTGAGCAACACAACTGCAACAGAGTGTTTCTTTCCTAGTGAAGGGTTTTCCACTAGATATACTTGTGTCCATTATGTTGATTCATTTTTTGGTTGTGTGTTTCAGTTTGTGCATAACTAAATATTAATTAATTGGAGAAAATTTTTATAATTTCCATCACTACTAATTCACCCCCCACCCCCTCAGTGGTGATCTAGTTTCCAACAACAATATGTCAAAGTGATGACTTCCTAGATACAAATTCAACCTAGAAATAAAATACTTTAATGTGAAGTAAGAAAACACTTCAATTCATGGAACATGTTCCAAGAAATATGTGTATATGTCTGTACACTAAAAATTGTCACAAATGCACATTTTTAACAAAATGGAATAGTAATCCCAATATTCAAAATGAAAAATAATCCCTAAACAAGGAAGTATGAAATATGGTGCCCTATATATAAAATGACACTAATATACAAATGACATCTCATGCCCAAACATGATAAAATGGCATATGATGCCATATATACAAAATGGGTCTTGTTGGTCATTTATTGACCACTTCCACTCTCACTACGATCTCGAAAATTGATATTTCTCCCATAATATTAACAAGGATCTAAAATTATCCCCCTTCCTGGTATGCTTCATCTCTCTAGGAATTGTACAAAGAAACAACGTTCTCATTAGATTTATTTTTCCATTATAAATTACACACTTACGAACTAATGATTTATAATTTAAGCCTAGAGAAATCACCAAACATGCTATAATAAATTTTGAGGGTGTCTTCCTCCTCCAAATCCCCAACCTCTCACTAATACTACCCTATTATAGTCCAAGATTCAAAGCATAAAATTTAATGCAAAATGCCTAGACCTAATTCAATTCATAATCAAGAAAAAAAAAATCATCAATGAATGATCTCACCATGAATATCTTGCCAAGTGATGGAGATTGACTCATAGGTGGAGCACTCGGTTGCATAATCAACTTTAAGACTACTAGATGGTCTATGGATGTAGCCTATATAAATGGATGGGATATAAAAGGTGTTAGAGGAAGGTGATTGTCAACACCCATGGGTTGTATTAATGAAGAAAGTTCCCTGGTTGGGGTAGGTTTGATAAAAAAACATTGAGGTAATGTGATGATAATGGTGGATAGCTTGTGGGTGAAAAATGAATGGTGGTGAATGATGTAAAGGGGTCATAGTAAATAATTTAAAAAATATATAATTTGACTCGTGATACCTAATACGAGGAACATATTTCTACCCCATGTGGGTATGGCTCCTCCCTTGGTGTTACCACAATCTATAAAAGCATTATATTAATGCTACAATTATACTTAAACTAAAAGAATCTATATTACAGACTAGAAACATAAGAAAAAAAAATCAAGGAGGGATAGCTTTAATTCACCATACCTGACTATGTAGTACACCAAATGAGCGGCTGGGATTGGTTCTAGCATTGATGGTTGAATCTAGAACCAATGCATCAGTAGGGCTAGGGGAGTGATATTACGACATAACAACTAAAAACAACATATAGGTAGATATATAAAGAAAACACACAAAAATTATATGTGTATCTATAGATACGTTTGTGTGTGTGTGTGTGTGTGTGTGTGTGTTTGTGTTTGTGTATAAAATAAAGAATGTAAAAATGTTTGCGAAAAAAGCTCCTCCATAACTCAATGTTGTCTTCTTCCCTCAATTTGGCGATAAAAAACCTTCTCATAGTTGGTACATTTTTCAGCCTCCATCTTTCCCTTCTGGTAAAGCCCTACTGCAAAGTCTAATGGTCCAACCAATATGCCATTCTACACTAGCGTGTGAGTCAATGTGACCATCCTTGTATGGGTCTCAGCAATGTTATCCATAAGAGGAAGACGTTGGGTGGAAGGTTAGGGCATTATTGAAGTGGACAAGGACCTAGTATGTAGGGGTTGTGCCTAACATTTTTTCTTTCTTGCGTAGACCCATGGCGCACCCCATAAAATTATCCCATGTAAAATTAGTTGACATGGAGTCCTAGCTGAAACATCACACAAAACTTCCTCAATAATTATATAAGAGCCATATTATTATTACAAGAATATTTATTGAATACAAAACAACATATCCATCCAATTGTCTAGAAATGGTTGGTAGGTGCACCAACCCATACATATGTGTGTGTTTTTTTATTGTTAAAGCTTTATTATCTCTTGGGTCAAATAAAAAAAGACAACAAATCTTGGTGTTTTCTAGATCCTATACTGGTGATCTCAATGCTTTTCATCATTTTTTTTTCTTCGTTCTTGTTTTGGGTTTGTTTTATCTAAATTTTGGTTGAGTGATGGTGGGATTTAGTTTTGATTAGGTTTTAATTAGTTTAATTAGTCACAACTTTCCTCAAAAGCTTACCTTTGGATTAAAAATTATGATTTACTTGATGACCTATCCACCTTGTATCATGGAAATTATTTTGGAGGATTAATTAAACGAATAGGAGGATGAAAAATAACTATGGAAAGTAAAAGAAAATAAAAAAGGAATATTTACCTTTCATGCAATGATGATTAGTCTTCCCAATAATTTGAAATGTTGTCAAGATGAAGGGTGAAGGTGTGATTATAAAAATAAGAGGAAGGAGAAATCAAGGAATTTTGTCATCGAGGTGGATATTGGTGGCCACCTTCCTATTTGACTTGGACCCCCACCATTTTTTCTTTCATTTTTTCAGTTTTCTTAATTGTAGCACAATTTACTATTTTTGGCAGTTTTTTGGGTCCTCAACTTCTAGAGCTATTTTGAGGCCCTAAACGACGTTTTTTTTTTTTGGAAAACAAGAAAACACGAGTCCTTGACTCATGTTTGTAGTATAAATTTGTATTCATCAGATACATATTTGCAACAAGGTATTGTGCATGTCGAACAGAGATTGTATGCCAAAGTTACGACCCCGAGAAGTTGATGTACCAATTTACCCCAAAGGGGCCCACATATTTGGTGATTCATATCCTAGGGTTAGGTTTTTGGATGTTTAGGATTTTCCATTGTTTTTTAATAATAAATAGGCCCTTGAGTCTCATTTTAAAGCAATTCAGAAGCATTTAGCTACCACATCTCTTCTTAGAGATAAGCTACCATCGCTCGAGCTAGTTTATTTCCATTATGTATGTAAGCGTATTTCAATTCTATGATATTAATGAAATGAAGTTTTATTTTGTTGCCTCTTTGTGTTTATGTTTATATCTATATTCTATTTCGTTCCTGCATACGTCTGGATCATTTTTCTTCTTAGTTATTAAGCTTCTAGTTTTTCTCTCTTATATTTCTCTCTCATGTATCTCTCTTTCTCACTGAAAATTTAAATTGGCATTAGAATTGGCGGTAAATTTCACAATAGGAATTTAATATGTTGTAGCATTTTTTACATGGAATGGATGGTTCTAAGGATTTGGAGTTTTCATGTTTCTATCTGAAATAAAGAGCGCTAAATAAGGGAGGGCCAAGGGACTACACAGATTAGAGAAGGACTCCCTTGTCTTGTGAAAACCTCAAAATTTCCTTTGTGAATATTTATGGGAATGTTCGAGAAATGGAAAGGTTGAAAACTAATATTATTTCTTGTGTGTTGAGGAGAGTGGCCTTCACTTTTTTTGTTAAATCTAGTCTAAAAACTATGTGTAAATATCTAAGTTTAGTTTTTCCCTCATTGCATCAAGACCTAGCTCAAGGATGGCCAGTTATGAGAAATATTGTAGCATATTTGAGCCTATAGTGGGGTGGAACATGGCTCACCTTACTTCAGTTTTTATTTTTTTTTCTAGCTACAATAGATAAACATTTATTTATGTCATAATGATATTTCTCGCATGGACGGCTTAATGACAAGCATGATTATTTATCTTCTTTTTTCAACAAGTTTATTTTACATGCATTTACCCTTTAACAAATCTATCATGTTTATAGTTGTTATACTATTTGGTTGTAGAATTTTATATGTATTAAATTTTTTAATAGCATTGGTTGAGGAAGTTGGGCTTCTAAAGGCATCTTTAAACATGTCAAGTTGGGATTTATGCTATAATTTTTCTTCTAGGAGGTTCCATAAGATAAAACTTGGACAATACTAAGAGGAAATCCCACTTATCATATGATCTAAATGTCAAACCTTTGGTCATGATATTCTAGGATATATGATCAAAGCAATTTGAGCTTCTTGGATGCACCTAAAAGCATGCATCAAATAGGTAATGTTGGCATTTTTTCTATAACTTTTCTTCTTGGAGGTTCCAGAGGCTAAATATTGTACCAGAGTGAGAGGAAATTCCACTAATAATCTGAGTCAGTTTTTGAACTTCTACTACTATAATTTAGGAGGTATAGCTTGAGGAAGTTTGCATATTACTTTAATGTATGCTGGCATTTTTGTATGATAGTATTGTTGTAAATAATATATGCCTAGTTTCATGTAAAGAATTTGAATAAATGTGTTAAATGTGTTTTTTTTGGGTATGTGTTATATTATTTTCATGACTAGCACCATGCATTGTACATTGTGCAAGGCACAAAGGGGGGGTCACAGGGGGTGGAAATCCCCCTCCCCCCACCCCTATCGGAAATTTTTCGGGGGGGGGGGGGGGGGGGGGGGGGCTACAAAGCGTTCCGGGTAGTGCCTCAAGAAATTTTCTATGTGGAACCAATAATAGTTGGGTGAACCCAAGGATGGAAGGCGGACCCAAATATGGTGGGAGGACCTACCCATGGTTTTTTGCATGGATTTTTCACATTGTTTTGGTATGATGGTTTTGTTCCCATGGTATTTTGTAGAACCGATCAATGTAACTATGGTTATGTTCTAATCCAAGGCTAGTGGATTGTGTTTTATGAATGCTTTGGCATATATATATATATATATATATATATATATATATATATATATATATATATATATATATATATATATATATATATATATATATATATATATATTGTAACATTGAAAGGAATATAATGAAAATCAATCTAGTAGTCTTGGTTTTGGGATCCAGGGGAAAATATTTGTGTATATTTGTTTTATGTTCTCTCCTTTGTTTATTTTTCCACTTTAAGTATTCATTTGCGGGTAATTTCTGTAGAGGGTTAAAACCTACATTTTTATTATAATTTTCACCTAATCTATTTAATAAAATACCTCAAATACAAAAATTAGAAGTCGTATGATTGAGTGGTATATTTTAGTAAGTATGTTACAAGTGTAATATGAGAAATGTTTCTTATTTTATTTCATAGAAAACATTTGACAAAATGTCTACAAGTAAAATATTACTTAATTGGTTGTATACAAAGTATTTGAAAAAAGGTTTATAAGTAAAGTGTTCGAAAAAATGTATGAGAGATGAAAATAAAGTTTTTTCAATTATGGTTAGGATAAATTTAGGAGGGGTATGTTACAAAGTGGTACGAGAGCTTAATTTCAATCTAGTGCAAAAGAAAAGAAATTTTTGGGTACCTCGTAACCTCCATAAGCCATTGAGGGAGCGAGGTATTTGACACTCACCATAAAATTCAAATAAATATTTTGATGGGATAATCATTGTGTTTCTGGAATCCAGACAATTAGTTATAGATGGAGACAATCACCTCCTAGTACTCCATAAGATAAAATTTTATTTATTTAATCATTTTCAGATCCAAGGTTTTGTTGAGTGAAGATCAATGCAAATTTTGCACAAGGGGTGTGATTTTCCAAAACACTAACTTGAGCGATTATGAGTATTATGTTTGAATGGGACCTTACCAACACAATTTACAAATTTTTTGTAACTCATTTTCTTAGCTTATTTTGGTTTCTATACCCACGAATAAAATTCACAATATGTCCCTAAATGGATCTAGAAAGAGAGATGCAACTGGCCAAAAAATACAATCTCGAACTTAGCCTAGAAAAATATCAATTCTATTGGAATCATGACACCATATTGCACCTATCAGAATCCCCCCTTCTAGGATTTCATAGGCCAAAAAATGATTTATTGAGGATCTTCAAAGCTATGGTTTTTTTCAGAAGGGCTTATACAAATTTTACATATGGGGATGGATTTTTCAAAACATTTTAAAGAGTATCACTTATATACTTTTCTAGTTTGGTATTTATACACACAAATAAAAGATGTCAAAGACTAGAGAACAAAAAAAAACTAAGTAAAAATGGAAATTTGTTTTAATCCAAGGACAATTATTGACAAAGGGAAAAACTAAGTAAAAATGGAAATTTGTTTTAATCCAAGGACAATTATTGACAAAGGGTTTGATTACAAGTTAGGTTGGACTTGACGATTTTAAAGACCTTACATGCTATTACAAAGGTGCATTGCAAATAAATTACAATTAAAGTATATTTTATTTGTATTCTCTTTACAATCTACATATTAGGTTGCATTCACTGATAAGAAATGTGCAGTCCTTCACAAATTTGAATTTTGTTTTAAATGAAGTAGTCCTTAACAAATTTGAATTTTGGTTTAATATGAAGTAGTTTGAAATATTTACTCCCAAAATAGGAGGTGGATTTGGTTTGATATTTGATATAGAATGTTTACAAATAATTCCACTCGAAATACTCTGACCATAGTCTTAAACAACCTGCAATTATAGTGTCTCTTGTATCTTAGAAAAGGCTATCATCTATTGATCCCTACTTGACTGTAATAGTCATTCTGCACTTGCATCGCAACTAGGGGTTGATTTGTTGGCATTTTATAGAAATGTGAAATACACCACTAGAAACTTGAACATTTCATTGTGTTGTGTAACTAGTGTAAGTTGTGTCTTCTACTGTGGAATTTTTAGGTGGAAAGGGCTAATTTATTCCGAAGGAATCAAAAATTTGGTTGATAGTTCACCATTTACTACTACATTTGGCGGAAATTCCGACACTTGGTTCCGACGCTTTTGACCAAATGTCAGAAATTTCCCCAAATTTTTTCCATCCCGCCCGAAACCGTCGCTATACCGACGTTTATAGAAAAGTGTCGCAATACCAACACTTATAAACGTGTCGCAATTGCGACGTTTGGAGGAAGACATCGCAACTGTGACACTATGGCCCAAAACTTCGTTATTGCGACGACTACCTCCAAACGTCGCAAGTGCGACACAATTTCTAGGTGTCACAGTTGCGACGTTTGGAGGCACCCGTCGCAATAGCGACGATTTTTCTATCGTCGGTATAACGACACTTATATGTGCGCTACATAAAAATATGAAACTTATATGTGCGCTACATAAAAATACGAAACTTATATGCGCGCTACATAAAAAATTGAAACTTATATGCCCGCTACATAAAAATGATTTTATTGTTTCGTATCCATCACAATAGCTACATTAACGTCTGATATCACGCGCACATTTGCCCTCCGCTCTTGCAGAACAGAATTCGCCCTCATCTCTTGCAGAACAGCATTTTCCCTCAGCATTCGCCCTCAACGTTCGCCCTCAGCTCTTGCAGAACAACATTCACCCTCAGCTCTTGCAAAATGGTAAGTTCTTACTGCAAGCCTTTCCTCCTATAGTAGGGTTGACTTTATTTGGGTTTTTTTGGTCAATTCCATTGGATTGTGTTAGGCTGTAGGGTTCTCTCTAGATGTCAAGAATCAAGATTCAATACCCTCTATTATTTCTCCCTGCTTTAAAAACCCTACATTTAAATGAAAACAAGCATTGCATTTCTACTACAAAATTCTAGTAGTGTTCAAATGTACATGTGTGCTACATTAACGTCTGATATCACGCGCGCTTTCGCCCTCCGCTCTTGCAGAACAGCATTCGCCCTCAGCATTCGCCCTCAGCTCTTGCAGAACAGCATTCGCCCTCAGCATTCGCCCTCAGCTCTTGCAGAACAACATTCTCCCTCAGCATTCGCCCTGAGCTCTTGCAGAACAGCATTTTCCCTGCATTCGCCCTCAGCTATTGCAGAACAGCATTCGCCCTCAGCTCTTGCAGAACAGCATTTTCCCTCAGCATTCGCCCTTAGCGTTCGCCCTCAGCTCTTGCAGAACAGCATTCGCCCTCACCTCTTGCAAAATGGTAAGTTCTTACTGCAGGCCCTTCCTCCTATAGTAGGGTTGACTCTATTTGGGTTTTTTTGGTCAATTCCATTGGATTGTGTTAGGCTGTAGGGTTCTCTCTAGATGTCAAGAATCAAGATTCAATACCCTCTATTATCTTCATCACCCAATACAATATTTAAATTTTTCCCGAAGAAACGCTTATTAATTTGGCAGCCATTATTTCTCCCTGCTTTAAAAACCCTACATTTAAATGAAAACAAGCATTGCATTTCAACTACAAAAATCTATTAGTGTTCAAATGTACATGTGTGCATCACTTGTGTAGGGTATTCCTTTTCCACTTTCACATTATCCAAGAATGTGTGCGGTATAGTTCATATTTTTTGTGATTTAGATTATCTTGAAAAAGGAAAGGTAAATTATTTCCCATGGAAAAAGAAGGTTTTCCCTTTTTATAGGTTGTTTGGACCTACGTGGAAAAATTTATGGTATGCCTTTCATATTATGTAGTTTAAATTTGAATTAATAGATTATTCTACATGAAAATATAATTACCTATGTGATGTCCTTCATCACTAATTAAAATTATAGGGTTTCAATTTCCTAGACTCTAACTCATCCGATGCTAAATTCTAGGTTCTCATTGGTGGATCACTCTTCCATTGATTTCCTTTCCCTCTGGATCTTGTCATACTTTAAAAGTCATCAATGATACATATATTATTTCAGGTATCCCAAAAGGCTTTATAGTATAACATATTGTGAAGTTTTTGTGACACTTGAGGATTCTTTTTAGAACTATTCTTTTTAGAACTGCAACGCGGTCTATGCTATCGAGTTATATACCAAGCAAATTGTCCTTAATAACCACACTATGAGGTAGGTTCAACCAGTTTGAACTTGTTGGGACATAGCATATGAAGTTGTGTGATGAGTCCATATCACAAGTCTATTATGGTGACAAAAGTGAAGACACATAATGATAGTTATTATGTTAAAATTACTAGAAACATTTTCAAAATTATCCATGCTATCAAGATGTCAAAATTCCAGGCATTAGGTGTCAATACTCGTAGCTAATAGATAATAATAATAATATAAAAAAATCACAACTTTATTCTTGAAATATGATTGTTACACATTGGTAACCTAGTTCATGAGTTACTATCACCCAAAGACTGCAAAACAAACTTCAAATATAAATTAAACCAACATGAGAATCCAACTAAGGGTTTCTCGACAAAATCATGCCATAACCTGGCATTTTGAAACCCAAATTTGAATCCATCATAAGTAATACAATGAAAACTCAGATGGATTTTCAATGCATGTTTGCATGCTACACTTATTCTCTGTCTAGATATCATTTTTTAAATGAAACCATTAGTCAAGCCCACAGTCCTTTTTATGTGAAAAATTTTAGCTCTATTTGAGCTCTTTTTTTCTCCACCACCTCCATAAACATATGCAAACATATATCATGATCTTGGAATTCCATTACATATGTATGTGCCAATGTTCCATAATCATGCCCCATCATCAATTTAAGAAATTTCCATTGAATATCAAATTATGGAGGGGGGAAACTTTTTGCTGCAACATTTGGCTCAAAATCAGGGACCATCTCCGTATGAGGTGAATGAGAACTATAGATATTTGAAGAAGTAGATTAGTGCCTTTTCCTTTGGCCATGAAGTCATATATAGTCATCCATCACAAAAATTTGTCTTTGTTCATTCTCACCTTGAAATTTGAAAAAATTCATGCCCTAATTGAAACGACACAAAATTTGAAAGATATAATAAAAATGCAAGCTAGAAGTGCGCTATTAATACAAAGGGAAAACCTTCCTACCTACCCTAACTGAGATAAATTTTGATTGAATAGGAAACATGATATTGCCAATGGAGTTGATCCAACAACTTGTTAAATGTATGGGACTAAATCATGCATTTTATTTCCAGGGAAACATGCGTATGAAGAGAAAAAGTGCAAAATTAATGGAAAATCCATACATGCCACTTATAAAAAATACACCGAAAGGTCAAAAAATACTTAAGGCCTTAACTTAATTTGAATCCAAAAATGACAAAACAGGATTAGTGAAAACACGAGAGTGGTGTGGGTGAACAACATAAATAAAAAGTGAAGATACCTTTCCCAAAGATGCCTTTGTCACCGTTGTATGAAAACATGTTTTCCTTTCCCTTTATACATGCAAGTGAATGCATTATAGGTATGGTGTTTTCCCATAATAGGAGAAGCCTACTTAAATATATCATTCGTGGAGTGAATTTTTGGGTGCCTTAATGTGCAATGACATGTTTCCAAGATTGAATTCAATGCAAGGCATATTTGAAACTCTAACTCTGTCTTCCGGTGTCTTATTAGAAATTATTTCAGTTTTCATTTTGTGTTTTCAAGTTAGATATTGTTTTCAAGTTTTTACATTTATAATTTTATTGCAATGTGGCAGAATGATCAGAGCAGTGCAGGAACAACCCCGAGACGGGATGATCACGGAAAGAGGCCAGCGGAAGAACATGTAAAGTGCCAGCATTGCTCTATCTTTAGGTATTTCAGTTATTTACATAATTGAAATAATATTAATTTTGTTCAAATATGCAGACACCTAGCCATGGTACGCCTGATGATTCCCTCTTTGAGGAAGAGATTTCTTCATCCCTATCTCCAGTGTTCTTGTTGCGAAAAAAGGCACGAGATGCAAGGTCGGAAATTTAATACTTTGATAGACGCGCCTCAAACACCTGAAACAGAAGAGAGGATAAAACATCTTATGAGCCAGCTAGAAAGATATCAGGTAATAATAAAAAGTCAAAAGGATATTTTTTTTGTTCTGCATGAGATGAATTGTGATAGTTTTATTTTTAATTTTTACATTGACTAAACTAACAAAAAGTTCTTTTGTATGTAGCGTTTTCTGGCATTTGTTGAACCCGGTGTTGGTGGTAGTGGGACACAAGGGCAAGAGATTGCCCAACAACCCTCTCGTACACCTTCTACTCCTTTAGGTGCCAGCCAAGAAACACACCCTGCCCAAGCAGACACCAAGCCAACCGCTGAACGTGTTGGCAATGATGAGGTTGATATGGCCAACTACATTATTGCATTTCCTGGAGCTACACGTGTCAGCTCCACAGGGACAATTAATGGCACGTTGTTGGTGAATGATGAGGGTGTCCCTATAAAGCATGTACAACTCCCAGGTAAATTTTAATATTTTAACTATTTCATGTACTTTATCTAAAACATATTTATCATGATTTTTATTTTTAAATTAATGATAATATTTTCTTCTTCTTCTTCTTCTTTCTGTGTAGGAAACAATGAGTTCTACAGGTTTCTAGAGAGCCATGCGTTGGTAATTTTTGGCCCAACCATACGCATAGGGTGGAATTCCCAAAATTCCAACCTGAAAAAAGAACTTCTAGATTATCTAGAAGCCCTTTTTGGGGTTGGCATGTTTGACAGAACAACGGTGGCTCGGGTAGCCGGAAAATTTTTGAAATATACCAGGGACACCTATAGGACGCAATTGAAATTTAACCCTAGATATGAGCGTCCTCTCACAGTTCTAGAGAGTGAGTGGAGAGCACTCATCCATGACGAAAAAGAGAAAAGGGAAAAGAAAGAAGGAAAAATGCCAACTGGAGCCGCAAGGTAAATTACAACTTTAATTCAATAGCTTTAATTTTCTTTATGTCTAAAATAAAAGTGTGCTACGTCATATCTGACTTCAATCTTTTGATGCTAGGTTGCCTAACACCTCAAAGGCAACCAAAGCTAGGATTGAGAAAAAGGGCCATCACAAGCTAGGCCAGGGCGTCTACTTGAAATTAGCTGAAAGAATTGTAATTAAGTAGCTAAACATCTTATAATTAATTGTATCGCCTTCCAACGTTTTTGTAATCCTATCAAATATGATTAAAAATACACAATCATATGTAATGTAGGGTGATGACTTTGGAACAGAAACTACAGAGGAAGATAAAAATATCGCTTTCCGTTTCGGCTATCAAGCTATAGTTGAACGTCGCAGAAGCTTGGGGCAGGTCGCAAGATCCAGAATGTCTGATAAGGTAAAAAATTAACCTTTCAATATTTTTGTTTTCGTCCATAAATTTAATGTCTAACAACTTTGTTTAAATCAGGGGAGCAGCACTACCGACGAGGCAAATAACCCAATTTTAGAGCCAGATGTAGATGATCCTCACGTGCAACCTGATCATTGTAGTGGGGACCAGGCCGACAATGCTACTATCAGTGAGGGCCGTGACGATAATTAATTTCCACTTATAATTTTTTCTAATTATACCTTGATGGTTGTCCTTATAACATTTTTTGTTTAAATGACAGAGAATGTTTCCCTTGAGGATCTTACCACCAGAGAGGAAGACAGGGCAATAGTCCCAACGACGACAACTGGTGCACCAGGTAAATAATCTCATTGCAATTTTTTTTATTAATATTACCGAACTATTTCAATGATATTTAAAAACTGACAATTAAAATTTAATATTATCTGTTTTTGTAGGCGATGCCCCGTCACTGGATGAGACCAGACATCGTGACTACGCAACTAGGTCAGCGGCGACAACTGGTGCACCAGGTAAATAATCTCATTGCAATTTTTTTTTATTAATATTACCGAACTAGTTCAATGATATTTAAAAACCGACAATTAAAATTTAATATTATCTGTTTTTGTAGGCGATGCCCCGTCACTGGATGAGACCAAACATCGTGACTACACAACAAGGTCAACGGCGACAACTGGTGCACCAGGTAAATAATCTCATTGCAATTTTTTTTTATTAATATTACCGAACTAGTTCAATGATATTTAAAAACTGACAATTAAAATTTAATATTATCTGTTTTTGTAGGCGATGCCCCATCACTGGATGAGCCCAGACATCGTGAATACACAACTAGGTCAGCAGTGCGAGTTGAAAGGCACGAAACAGGAGCAGAGCACGATGATATTGATGATGTAATTAGGAGCTTTAAAAATAGGAAGAAGAAAAAGAAAATTTGACAATGTAAAATATTGTATTATTATAAGACAAACATTACCATACTTGGAACGTTTTTTGCATTATATAAAAAACTCATTTATCATACTATTTTTATGTCAAGCATTAATTGCAATGTTTCCTTGCGTACTTTTTGTTGAATTGTTTTTTTATTAGTTATTGAATATTTTTCTTTATGCTCATGAAAGTAAAAAATGAAATATAGATTGGGTATTGGGGAATTGAGAGTGATGTGAGGGGGGGGGGGAGGGGCCATAAGAGCTTCCACCTTCATGTGGTTGGCCCTGTTTAGTAGATAATAATTTATTGGAGTAATTTAATCTTGGAGCAAACCTCCCTCGATCCAGCGTAGCAACAAAAAAGTCACTGTTGACTTAGTTGCTACTCTTTGAGATCGTGGGAGGCTTGTTCCAAGTTCATGCGACTCCAATAAATTGTTCTTGAAACGAAGAGGAGATTCTTCAGGTATGTTTTGACATTTTCAACATATGTTCTAACATTATCATAAGAATGCATCTTAGAGTAAAAAATACTACATCAATTACTTATATTTATTGTATAGATAATGATGGATTTTGATTGACTTGGCAGTGCAGGTACAAATCCTCTTGCATCATGAGTAATACAACTTGTCAACCAGGGTCATGTCCAGGATATTTTTGCTTGTGCGCTTGACCAGGTTCGTAATGTCACATTTTTTAAGTTCCTTTACAGTTCATAATTCAATATTAAGCTTGTTCATGATTATTATCTAGGATTTTTGTATGTGTTTTTTCATCTATTTGATTGTAAGCAACTATGCATGTTTCCTGTTGTTCACTATGATTTCTCCCATTACCACTCCCAAGATGAATCCGGCTTTATTGTTACATAGGTTACTTTATTGTTACTATGATTTCTCCATTTACGATTTCATAGGTTACATCATGTAAAGTTGTCAATCTCAGGTTGGTGATGAGCTTTAGTTCTCCAGATTTGGGGCTTTTCTGATATTTTCTCCCTCGTGTCATTATTGCATCACCTCGTTGTTTGAGCATGCCAATTTTCTACCACTTGTACCAATTGGCACATGTCAATCTCTGAGTGGTGCCACATTTCACCTCTTTTCAGTGAGAGTTTAGGGTTTCTCTAACATAGCTTCAGAAATCCGATTCAGTGCCTGCTTGAATATTGTCACATAATACTCATGGTTTGGATTGATGAGCATGTTCTGAATGGTTTTTTGATTCATAAGAACCACCCATATAGTCATCTTGAGATATTTCAGAAGGTTTCTCGGGTTTCCTTTTTCACCGTTTCTAGTGGGTGGTATGGTGTGGGGTGATCCATCAATATTGGTGCTCTTCTAGTAGGGAATTTGTTTTTGGGGATATAAAGGAGCATTTGATGTAGATATCCCGTTAGATGCATTCATAGATGGGCACGAGAGGTCAAGAATTTAAATTAAAAATATGCAACCTCTAGCATGGCAACCTGAAGGTCGCGAGAGACACTGGTTAAAGATTGTTTTGTGTTGTCCTTAATATAGTCGTGATTTCTTTCTATTATATTAATGAAAATATATAGTCTGGTCTCATTAAAATGAGGATTGTGGTTGTATTTCTCTTTGGTTGTTTCTCTCTTAATGCTCCATAAGTTTCCAAAAGTTGCGATAGTTGTTTAGTTTGCCTGTTACAACTTAAAAGTGGTTTTTAGCAATGGGAGTCATGTTTTTTAAGGTTCATACTAATATGAAGATCTTGTAATTCTATATTCGGCATAAGAGAAGATGGCCTCTGCTTTGGGCAGTATGACAACAATTGCCACATCTACCTCATTGGGTAACAATGGAAAGGGGAAGAAGTTGGGTGCAATGTTTGATAATTATGGCAGACAATTGTCTTCTCTTTTAGTTTTTTCACCCATTTCCTTTAATTGCTCAAGCAGAAGAGGGACTCTGAGATTACACGACAGAGAGAAGGTAGTTAATACAAGAGCTATGGAAAAGGAGTTGTACTTCAACAAGGATGGATCAGTGACAAAAAAATTGCAGGTCAGAGAAAAAATTATGTTTAAAGGAAGGTCACCTGCATGTGAAACTTCACTGCGGTGGATCTTTCCTTGTCCACTTATATTTGATTTTAATGTGTTATTTTAATTTTTCATGGAGGGTTGTTTTGGCATATGGTCTGGCATTCAATTACACACTTACTGAAAGCATTGTCAATTTGTCTTGCAGGCGGTGTGAACAAACTTGTTGATCTTGTTGGAGTCACCCTTGGGGCGAAGGAAAAAATGTTGTCTTGGAGAGCAAGCATGGTTCTCCGAAAATAGTTAATGATGGTGTGACAATAGCTAAGGAGGTAATTTGTAGATGTGTGCTCTGGTTTTATTTTTAACGTTGTATTAGGTCCCCCTCTTAAATGTCTTAGATTTGGTAGGCATAATTTGAAAACTCAAAGGTGAAAGGAAACATATTTGTTACCCAGTGGTCTACTTGGCCTATGGACTAGCCACATTAGAGTAATGCATAAAGCTTTTCACAACAATAAAAGGAAAGGGTTATGGGTGAGTCAAATTTTATTGTTATTGACAGTGTAATGAAATGTATCTCAATGCTATGGTTTTGGCCTTTTTATTGGTTGAATTAGAGGACCCAATTGAAAATATTGGGGCCAAGTTGGTAAGGCAAGCTGTGGCAAAGACAAATGATTTAGCTGGGGATGGAACCACAACATCTTTTGTTCTTGCACATGTTGGAATATTGAAAATTTCCAGAACAATGAATGGAGAATAAATCTCCCTTCCTCTAACACAGAGAAAATAAAAATTTCTTTGACAAGAGATAGAGTTTCAATACTTTGAAAACAAACTTCTATTCCCTTCAATAACTCAAAAAAAAACTATTACACTTCTTCCTCACTGAGAGGGATTACAAAATTATGACTGAGTGGTGAAAATGTGAAGCTGGGTTACACTTTTTGCCCTTTTTTGAGAAAAATTTTTCATTTTTTTGGGTTCTTCAACTTTCTGCAAACTATAACAATTTTTCCGTGTAGAATTTCATTTTGCGGTAAAAATAAAAGTTGTGAGAAATTTTGTTAGCTTTCTATTACTTATTTTTTGAATTTTTTTTATGCGGATTTGATATGTCAACTTAGCGTTTCTTTGAGTGTGTATTTCTTAACAATCAAAGAATTCATAAGTAGTCATGTTATGTGGCAACGTTGTATTCATTGAAAATTCTTGTTTTTGAAAAAACAAAATGTGTTACAACAATCTAGACAGAGTCTACTTTGGTTTCATCATATTTACAAAGCCAATGTATGCATATCATAATTACTAGAATTTTTTGAACTGGTCTAATACGAAAAACTGCGTATTTTTTATATGTTTCGTGTGGCAACAAATTTCTTAACATACAAGTTATAAACTAAAAATCTAAAAGCTACCCATTACGGTCAACGGACCAATGTAATGCTCCATAATTTTTTAAATTTTTTTTACAATGTATTTTGGGAGATACAAAATTTTGATTTCACTGAATCACGATGACCCTCAAAAATTGTTTGCACTCATTTTATTAGAAAAATAATTAAAATTAATAAACGTTTACGAAATTCCATAAAATTTATATTTCCTGAAAGTAGATTCAATTCTGAAAATGCTTGTCTTGGTTCCGACAGTTAATTAACACGTTTTCATGGAGTTTAATCAGTCCAAAGTTGCAGAACCGTTTTCAGAGCTTGGCTCTGCGTAATCAGTGACGCGATAGTTCGGCCGAACTATGTTTTCCGTTTATGGGCCGCTAAAACTAACGCCTTAATAGTTCGGCCGAACTTATTATCAAAAGTTCGGCCGAACTATTGTGTAATTTTCCGTCGGCCGGAATTTTTTGTGGAGCCCCCTACAAAACACATATTTCGCGGTCAATATAAATTGCCGTGAAATGATTCACAATTTTCGCACATTTCGCACTTCATTTCATCTTACAACTTGTTTTGAATTCAAAAAAAATTCTTCAAAGTTTGGGGTCAAAAAAAATTTTTGGAAGACATTTTCTGGAGGCGGCGTGATTTTTCTTGGAGGTTCAAAGTTTGAATTTAAAAAACTTTTTTGGAAGACATTTTTGGAGGCGACATGATTTTTCTTTGAGGTATGTACGTGTTTTGTGTTGAAATAAATCTTTTGAGCTTTTTTGTTCAAAAATTTTTCTTTACATTTTAAGATTTAAAGAATATTTTTGGAAGACATTTCTTGGAGGCGGTGTGATTTTTCTTAGAGATATGTACGTGTTTTGGATTGGATTACGTATTTTTTAGAAAAGATTTTTTTAAATTAAATCTTTTGTGATATTGTTTGTAATTGAGTTATTGTCTAATTTTTTAAAGAAAATTTTTTAAACCTCATACCCTATTATCATGGGAAATCGAAGAACTTGTGTGAGAAAATATGATCGAAAAAGAAAGCCCGAGGAACGTAGAGAAGAGACGAGACAATATCACAAAAGAAAGTTAGAAGCTCTCTCAAATATTGAAGAGGAAAATCAACCTCAAGCAGAAATTGAAGCAGGTATGTAAATGTAAATATTACATGCTCTATTGGTATATATTTAAAATTTCCCTAATGTAAAATGTAACGCTTAATTTTTATTTGATAAACTAGTTTGAAAAATATTTTGTTTGATGTACACAGACAGAGATATTCCTCAAAATATTGAAGAAGAAAATCAACCTCAAGCGGAAATTGAAGCAGGTATGTAAATGTAAATATTATGATCTATTGATATATTTTTAAAGTTTTCCCAATGTACAATGTGAAGCTTAATTTTTATTTGATGAACTAGTTTGAAAAATATTTTGTTTAATGTAAACAGACAGAGATACTGCTCAAAATATTGAAGAAGAAAATCAACCTCAAGCAGAAATTGAATCGGGTATGTAAATGTAGATATTATGATCTATTGATATATTTAAAATTTTCCTAATAATTATTGACATATTTATTAATTTAGTTATTTATTGAATATGTACTATTTTTTCGAATATGTACAGATGAAATCACTATCGATAATGAGATGTTAGAAAATGTCGACACTCGCACATATGGAGATAAAAAAACTGACTATTTTATACGATATCGTGTCGAGAAAATTTTGGAAATGTTTTTCAAAACTGAGGTGACAGTTCAAGCTCAAATGTTGAAATGTCTCTTATCATCAAGGAAATTAAAAGAAGCGACGACACTATTGGGTATTCGAAAATCAACCAAAGATAAAAAAATGAAAGAAGAGGTTATAAAAAATATTAGTGCTATAGAGTCAATTAGGAGATCTAGAGATAAAAATGTTTCAAATATACGTAGAGGAATACAAATGGCAATGGTTTCACCAAGTACTCAAGAGAATCGTTTGAATCTAGCATCTATGGCACGAGCACTGGGAACCTCGCGAAAAACTCTGCATAAACATCGAAAATTTCGACTGCAAATAGACGTAAATGATGAACTCGCTTGTTGGAGAGCTATTTGTAGGCAACCATACAAAGATAGACTTGGAGAAGATGTTAAAAAAATAATATATGAATATTGGAAGAACAATTCGCGTGTTTCACCCACTGCAAGACATGTGATGCGAAGAAGAATAGCGCGAAATCAATACGAAGAACATGAAAAACAACTCTTGGAAACCACTCAAATAGAGTTATTCAACAAGTTCAAAGAAGAGAATCGTCAAATTCAAGTTTCACTCAGTGCTTTTGTTCAACAAAAACCATGGTATGTAAAACCTATCACCGTACGCGACACTTGTTGTTGCCGTTATCATGTGGAATTTGAGTTATATTATGACACATTCCTTGATTTCGGTCGAACATTATGGAAGGATTCACCTCCTCCTTCCACTATCCGTGAATTCATATCTCAAATTCTATGTGAAAGAGAAAGCGATGAACTATTTTACAAAAAAGAAATGTGTTGGTGGTAAAAAATGCGATGATTGTGGAAATTTGACTAAATTTCAAAACAAATATCGTATTGATATAAATGATCAATCATTGTCCAACATGAAAGTGAAATGGAAGAGATACGAATATACCGGTACATCGATTCAAAGTGCAGATAGTGTTAAAAGAATCGAATTACGAGAAGACGAAATTTTTCTAATAGACTTTTTGAGAAAGTTTGAAGCAGAAATTTACAAATACACCATGCATTCCCATAGAGCTCGATGGCAAGACTTGCAATTCAAAAAATCTCGTGAAGTTTTTCCACCGGGAACCATTTTGTCAGTGATTGATTTTGCAGAAAACTACACATTTGCTCCACAAAAAGAAATTCAGAGTGAATACTATCACTCTGACCAAGTCTCCATGCTCGTTCATATTCTATATAGACATGCTGAACAAAATGTCGATCATATAGAAAGCACGAGTGAAAATCGACATATCATTAAAGAATATCATTTTTATATCAGTGACGATCGTACGCATGATACATTTTTTGTACAACATTGTTTTGGAAAAATTTATGATTCATTGAAAAATCGTGGAATAACATTCAATGAACATTGGATATGGTCAGACGGATGCGCAGGTCAATTCAAATCTGCATGATCATTTTTTTGGTTGTGTCGTCTTCATAAGAAAACCTCCATTAAACATTGTTGGAATTTCTTTGAGACTGGCCATGGAAAAGGAGAACATGACGGTGCAGGAGCATGCATAAAACGAGTACTTCGAAGATATCAAATGAACCACTTTGCACGCCGACTTACAAACGCTGAAGAAGTTGTTCAATGGTGCAAAAATGCTCTAAGCCATGAGATTAACCCATCACGAGAAGTGCAAAGGTACATTCAATTTAATTTATATTGGTAATCTAATTTTAAACATTGTACATTTATCATGCAATGATTATTTTTAATTGTATTTTGATATCATATTTACAAATTCTTTTTCTAATTTTCCATATAAAGGTTTTTCTGGCATATTGGAATCGGAGACGTAAATAGATCAATTGGAAATGAAGTTGGAACAATAAAGGGACTCGAAAATTGCATTCAATTCAAACAAAATTGTCCACAAATGTGTTTGCATTGGATAAAAGAAAATATTCTTGTTTTTGTGATGTTTGCATAGACAACACAAAATCCAATGACGTCTGTGAAAACAAAATGTATGTGAACGATTGGAAACATACAGAGCTAAATACAAAGGGGAAAATGTCTGTTGCAATGATTGAAGAAATGGAATCAGATGAAACTACAATATCATCCGATGGTGATCGAGTTTCTGATCTTGTTAGAGAAGGTAACATTTGAATTACTTTTTAATGATTTAAAGATTTACAAATTTAAATTTAAATATGCATAATTAAATGTTAAATTTATTTTATTGTGCAGGAGATGTTTTTGTTGTAATTGCACCTATTGACAATGATGAAAATGTGAAGTATTATTTGATGCGTTGCACTGAACAAAAAATGAAATTATTACAAGACTATAATGATCACGGATTTCAGTATGACAAAGGGTCTATTATACTGAAAGGTTATTTTTTCAAACAAACTAGTGAAAGTGGAGACTTTGTTTACTTCGAAGACTATGAACCTGATTCCATAAGTTGTCAATATAGTCACTTGGTGTGTGCAGCACGCATAAAGTTGATAGAAGTTCAATCAAAGAAAAAATCAAAAATTAAGAAATGGAAAATGTCAAAACCCGATCATGAACGGATTATTGAGGATGGAATTCCATTAGAATTTTTTTGAGTGAAGTGTCAGGACAACAATTTATTATCTTTTAAACCTTTCAGTACTCAACTAAAAATTAAACTGCTCATGTTATTTGTGGTTTGCAAATGTTACAAATTGTTTGGGTACAAGCACGTGCTCTAGTTTCCACTGAAAATAGTTTTTCTATACATGTGCATTGATTAAAAATGTTAAATATGTATTGGATATATATATTCTAGAATGAAATTAATTGTTCTTGTATATTAATTGTTTTTGTATATGTTCTCCGACCATATGGTACAAAATATTTCACTTTATTTTGTAAAGTCAGATTCGGTCCCCATATGGCCTAGCCTCCAAGGGACGAGATAACAAGTGGTTGTCCCCACTTGCCCGAATCTCGGCTTTTAAGTACAATTTTACTGTTTATGTCGAGCATCTTACATGATGTCCAAGCCAAAGATAGATTCTCTTTGTTTCAAGTTTCTAGTAAAAGTTGTCACTGAATGCCCTGCTCGAACTCTTGTAGTAAACACCATACCTCATCTCTCTTGCTCTCCAATATTATTAGGTTTAATTATTATAACACAAAAATCGTTCTAGACATTATCAATAATTTTTTGCGCTTAAAGTAAAATCAATGAACATTATTAATCCAATGTCCTTACAAGTAATGTACCATCATACATGCAATTATATCAAATTAGAAATCAACATATACAATGAAATCAATGGGGATTGTCTTGTTGCAAGTAGTTCATAATTTCAATTTACCATATGTGCAAATGTAGGTTGAAACCATCCAAAACTTTAAGTTGTAAATTGAAACCATCCAAAACTTTAGGTCTTAAAACCCTTTCGATTATATATTGTGCATCATTAAAACATTTAACATTTAAAGTTTCATTAAATATCACATGCAAAATGTAGATTGAAACCATCCAAAACTGGAGTTTTAAAAACTTCACATGCCACATGCCAATTATAATTCAACAATCCAACAAAAACATTTAACAAATTAAATATCACACGCCACACTAAGACGACCACACTAAGAGGATTGGTGCACTTCGTTTGGAAGGAGTCGATATATGTCGTATTGGAGCGATTAGACAGAATTCGAAAAGGAAAGAGCTTGAACCAATTCAAGCAGACCCAGGATCGAATTGTTCTATGGAGCTTCATGAGAAGAGATATGTGAAAAGCATTGTTAAGCCATGCCAATTATAATTCAACAATGCAACAAAAACATTTAACAAATCAAATATCACACGCCAAAGTCGTTTCAAGTTTTTGGTAAAAGTTGTCGCCGAATGACCTACTAGAATATTATAAATACTCACTTTGTAAGATCATTTGGCATTCGAAAAATTCGAAAGTCTTAGACTGTCAATCAATTTAAAGTATCATTCACCATAGGGAGTGTAAAATATTCAATGTAGGTTGGTGACGATGCTCACTCCTAGCTTGAAGCAGCGCCAGTGACCAATTCTTTAATGAATTCCAATGCACTAGACCAACGTTGGTTCAACCTACTTGGTTTTTCACGCAAGAAATTCCAAGGATGGACTTTCTAGACAAACTGCTGAAATTGAGAAGCTTGACATGGAGATACGACAAGGTGAACAAAGACTTCAGGAACTCTTTATGGAAAGGGCTCACTTGAAGGAAAGAAGCACCACGTTGCAGGCTAAAGTCAAGAACATGGAAGATAAGATCAAGAGGGACTTTCTTGATCCGAAACCTATTGGTTTGAAGAAAGAAAATACATGTGTTGGCACACTTGGAAAAGAAGACGACCACACTAAGAGGATTGGTGCACTTCGTTTGGAAGGAGTCAATATATGTCGTATTGGAGCAATTAGACAGAATTCGAAAAAGAAAGAGCTTGAACCAATTCAAGCAAGTCCAGGATCAAATTGTTATATGGAGCTTCATGAGAAGAGATATGTGAAAAGCACTGCTAATCCAAGGGCTAGTTCGAAAAACATATTGGAAGAGGAAATGTTGAAGAAGATTGCGAAAGTAAGGCACAAGACAAGGAGGAATGATGATGAAAGTTCCTTGGACTTGAGATTCATGTCTACAACCGTACATGGGAAAAAGTTCTATGCTTTGATAGACACGGGGCTACCCATAGCTTCCCAAGTCGAAAGGCAGCTTCATCTCTTAGAAAGAGGAAGGCTAGCATCGAGAAAGAGTTGAGTGCTTTCAAGGCAGTCAACTCAAGGATAAAAGTAGCACGACTGGTGTCATGAAAAGCACACATGTGAGAGTAGGGTCATGGTTTGGAAAGATATACTTAAGAGTCATTGACATGGATGATCATTCTATGATGGACCATACCAATGATGGACCGAGACATGAACTCTTAATTCTTGTGATCAATCTTAAACTATTTTATGAAAGATAGATAAACCATTTAAATATTTAGCTCAAACTCTTGTAGTAAACACCATACCTCAAGTCTCTCTTGCTCTCCAATATTATTGGGTTTAGTTATTATAACACAAAAATCATTCTACATTGTCAATAATTTTTTGCGCTTACACTGAAATCAATGAACACTATTAATCCAATGACTTTACAAGTAATGTACCATCATACATGCGATTATATCAAATCAGAAATCAACATATACTACATAATGAAATCAATGCGGATTGTTTTGTTACAAGTAACATTTCAATTTACCACGTGCAAATGTAGGTTCACATTCTATCATTCATGTAGTTTTAAAAACTTCAAATACCATTAGAATTATAATTCAACTATCCAACTAAAACATTTAACAATAAATATCACATGCCATGCCAATTATAATTCAACTATCCAACAAAAATATTTAACATTAAATATCAAATGTCAAATGTAATTCAATGACAACATTACTTCACAGTCACATGCCAAAAGTACTAAAACCATCCAAAGAAAACTGAAATCAATGAACAAGTTATTAATCCAATGACTTTACAAGTAATGTACCATCATATGTATGCAATTATATCAAATCAGAAATCAACATATATAATGTAATGAAATCAAATGACTTTACAAGTAATGTACCATCATATGTATGCAATTATATCAAATCAGAAATCAACATATATAATGTAATGAAATCAATGGGGATTGTCTTGTTACAAATAACATTTCAATTTACCACATGTGCAAATGTAGGTTCACATTCCATCATTCATGTAGTTTTAAAAACTTCAAATGCCATGCCAATTATAATTCAACTATCTAACAAAAACATTTCCAACAAAAATATTTAACATTAAATATCAAATGTCAAATGTAATTCAATGACAACATTACTTCACATTCACATGCCAAAAGTACTAAAACCATCCAAAGAAAACTGAAATCAATGAACTAGTTATTAATCCAATGACTTTACAAGTAATGTACCATCATATGTATGCAATTATATCAAATCAGAAATCAACATATATAATGTAATGAAATCCAATGACTTTACAAGTAATGTACCATCATATGTATGCAATTATATCAAATCAGAAATCAACCTATATAATGTAATGAAATCAATGGGGATTGTCTTGTTACAAGTAACATTTCAATTTACCACATGTGCAAATGTAGGTTCACATTCCATCATTCATGTAGTTTTAAAAACTTCAAATGCCATGCCAATTATAACTCAACTATCTAACAAAAACATTTCCAACAAAAATATTTAACATTAAATATCAAATGTCAAATGTAATTCAATGACAACATTACTTCACATTCACATGCCAAAAGTACTAAAACCATCCAAAGAAAACTGAAATCAATGAACAAGTTATTAATCCAATGACTTTACAAGTAATTTACCATCATATGTATGCAATTATATCAAATCAGAAATCAACATATATAATGTAATGAAATCCAATGACTTTACAAGTAATGTACCATCATATGTATGCAATTATATCAAATCAGAAATCAACATATATAATGTAATGAAATCAATGGGGATTGTCTTGTTACAAACTTTAACATTTCAATTTACCACATGTGAAAATGTAGGTTCACATTCCATCATTCATGTAGTTTTAAAAACTTCAAATGCCATGCCAATTATAATTCAACTATCTAACAAAAACATTTAACATTAAATATCACATGCCATGCCAATTAAAATTCAACTATCTAACAAAAACATTTAAAACATTAAATATCACATGCCATGCCAATTATAATTCAACTATCCAACAAAAACATTTAACATATGTCCAAAAATATGTCCAAAAAACATATTGTAATAAAATATGTCCAAAAATTGTAAATCTCACTCTAGTATCAAACTGTATCAAGTTTAACAAATTTTAAAACCATCTAAATTTTGAAATAAAATCAAATCTACTGTATGTCTTGTCCGTCAAATGGAAGATCTAGCCTCTGGGTCCCGATTGGCTCGCTACCTTGTAAAGGGAAAACCTACATACACAATGTACATGTACTTGAACATTAAAATTTGAAGTTTTAAAAATTAACGAGAATATATATATCTAGAACTTCATCTAAAAAACAAAATATAACAAAAAAATCGCGCAATACCTCGTAATGTTGCCTCTCCATTTGATGAAGAGTATCTGCCATAGAAACATCTGTAGTGGTAACCTGTACAATATACATGTACAGTTAAATATAAATATATATATATATATATATACATAAATAATTTATATAAATTAAACACTTTCAAATGAAAATGCACGTGTGTACATATATATAAACTTATTTGAACAATAATATTAAAAAAAAGAACTAAAGACAACTTCTTCAAATGTTGTGGATGTCCCTATCTCCGTCGCTAAAGTCCTCGGATTAAAAAAATCTTCTATACAAACCTAAATTCAAAAAATTTTAAATAACTCAAAATATAGATCTCTCTCTCTATATCTCAATTTTTTATGGAACTTTTTGAGGTAACATAAATTTTGAACTTGTGAAAAATTGTCCATACTTGGTCATCTCCCAATAAAGTAGAAGGTATATCTCCTAAAGAAGAAGAAGGTACCGGGATCCCAAAAACATCAGACGGAATCGGTACCTGTTAAAACATTTTATCGAATTATATATATACATACATGTACATGTGTGGCAACAATTATTTATTTTAGAGTCACTTAAAAAACACTAACATACATGTGCCAACATATCATGATGGGCGGAACCATCTGCATCGTTTGAGCCAGAGGTCCCGAACGTAATATTAACATTTTCATCACGCATCATGCCTGAGAACTGCAAATGGTGTTTTAACATATAATCATACATTTTTGTTAGATTAATGTACACATACAAATAAATGTATACATGTGTACATACACCTGTATTTATTACAAATTGTACACATGTATATGTAAATATAATTTCAAATCCTAAGGTCACTAACACATACCGTTCCGGTGCCCTCTTCCTCACGAAAAATTAGGTGTTGCAGACCATTGCGACAATTTATTGCGTATGTTCGGAGATCTTCAACATTCATGTTGTAAATCTCCTCATCTGTATGATAAACAAAATTGGCACGTGCATATTGACGTGCTCTTTGTCGATTTAAGCCAAGATCGACTCCACTCAATCCGCTATGAACATTTTCAATCATAACATCTCTTGCTTCACGACTTATTTGAGAAGTCGCATCCATCTCTGATCGCAAGGTTTCGACTCGAGACGGTCGACTCACCAATGGCGGCTCGGGGCGAGGCAACTCCACATCTCGCTTTGCGCCCTTACGTTGACATAATCGACCTCTCCCCGGGCCAAAAAATTTTGAAGGAAGATCATTGTAGTCGGGTTTCATACCCTTAAAAAATTCTGCATAAAACATTTGTGCAAAATAAAGAGGAACCTCATCGTTCCGTGGAAGCCTTCCAAAGGCCGCAAGATGTCGACTATACAAATATTTTGCTATGTCTGGGTGCTTGAAATACTGCACCTTCAACATCTTTCTTTTTGGCCCTTCCTTAAAATTAAACATTGACTTAGCGTCCTGTCTTGAAACTTGTTTTTTTATGTCCTGCCATTTATCGGGACCTATCACTGCTTCTCTTCTCTGTCTCATCACTTCTACAAACGAATCAGTGGTTGGCCCCAAATCTTTGTACACTTTTACCATTTCACTCAATGAATGTGCAACTATCTGTAGGCTTTGTCTACTCTCAGCAGGTATATTCAAATCCTGGAGATCTGTCTGCAATTTTGCATAAAGGCTTTCACACCTTTGTAAGGTGCATTCCGCCATGTTCCTTTCCCATGGTATATCAGTAATCTCAGCCGGATAAGTTGTGCTAGGTTGAAAGCCTTCTTCTTCAATGTAGCGCACTGCCCTGCGTCTTTTTTGACCACTGGCTCGAACATTTTGAGCCTCTGCATCAATATATATATAATTTCATATATTAGAAAAAACATGTGTAAAAAAAGTTGTAAAAATTTAATGAAAAAATATTGAAATTGATGGCAACCTTGATGTTGTTGGTTAACATCATCTCCAACATGACCCTGCTGAGAACCAGCCCCAGAATGATGCCGCTGAGAACCAGACCCACATCGACCCTGCTGAGAACCAGCCCCAGAATGATGCTGCTGAGAACCAGACCCACAACGACCCTGTTGAGAACCAGCAGCCATTGATTGCTGGCCTTCGGGGGAATAAATATCACCCCCTTCCGGCACCATGTTACCTCGACCGGTTGAACCTTGGCCACACTCCATTGATGGAGTAGAAAGCCTTCTCCTCTTGCCTCCTAAAAATTAAAATATGAAACTTGTTAACAAATAATTTCACTCACAAAGTTAGTAAAAAAATCAATTCCATATGTACACACATGTATGTAGATTTAAGATTATATTTAAATACCGTGAACATCCTCCGATCCCTGAGACTCCATATGGGATTCGGTTGATCTTCGTCTTTCATCCTCCATGATGTATATCTATTGGTCAACATTCACAAAATAGATTTCAAAAAATCAATACCTCAGAGTAAAATCCAATTTGGGGATGTTAAATCCAATATTTTCTATATTTCTTACATTTCAGCCCTCCTATTTTTCTTTCCAACCAAGGTTTATAAAATAACATGAGAAACAACATGAGACTTAGAACAATCATTTTCATTATCTATATGGAAGGCAAGAATGATTATATCCCCTTGAGCTTAAGGGTATGTAGTTTGTCAATTTTTATCATATATTTTTTGGTAAGTGTAAATGTTTTTTTTATCTATAGTACACATCATGAGTTCCCCACTTTTACCTTATGTAAAGCATGATTCTAGGATTACTAAAATTTGTACTTGGTTTTTTAAGAATATATCAAATAAAGTTTTTGAGAAGCAAATATGGCTTTTTCCTTAGAATTTGGCACTATGAATTTCCTTACCCATATTTCTTGTTAATGATTATAACCTTAAAATGGCTAATATTGGTTTGTCATCATCATCTAAAAATGACTTGGCACATGAAAATTTACCATGTCCATCATCATCACTTCACACCATCTCATACATGACACCTTCTACATATTATATGCATAAATTTTTGAAATGTCATCCTCTCTACCTATCCCATGAATGGATTGTGACAACAGGTGAATAAAATACAATTTATAAGCAAAAGATAGTTTCTAGCTTGTCCTCCTCCATCCGCCCCATAGCTATGATTTCTCAATTTTCCACTTCCAAATTTCTATTCTCGAAATTCATTAGCAGCTAATTTTATCGATAGCCACACCACTATACATATAATTATCATATTATACACTACTACATTAATGAACTCTAAGTTGTTTGTTATTGTAAAGTCAAATAACAAACAATGTTAATTGAGTTTAGTAGTGTATATATAACAATTTCTTTGACTTCCAAGTGTGTTGTGACTAAATAGTAGAATTAACTACCAAAATGAATTTCCAAAATAAAATGTTGGAAGAGAAAAATAGGCAATCATTAGATATGGAGTGCGTGGAGGAGGACAAACTTATACTGATAATTTCCTTATATCAAATTTCCTTTATTCACCTAATGTCACAATCAATCGTGGTCTAGATAGAAGGGATGACCTACCATAAATTCAATCATATAATGTGTAGAAGGGTCATATGTAGATGGTGTGAAACGATGATTACAATCATGATAATTTTTCATCTACTAGACCATTTTGAGATGATGATTACAAACTAGTGCTAGCCCATTAAAGGTTATAATCATTGGTGCCTAATGTGGGGTGGACAATTTAAATCAAGTTCGTATCAAAGTACAATTTAGCTCATTTTAGTCAAGGTTAGTTAGAAGAATTAGCTATTGCTTTCCCTCCTTCCCTCCCTTCTAAAATAATTATGTTTTGCGGGTCAAAAAGCCAAAATATGGAGACAATTATCACCAAATCCAACGTACGATTATGCATGATGGAGACTATCTAGCGCTTTCCCTTGTTAGAGAAAGTACATGAGCTCTATTATTTGAGCTAAGAGTCAGTTGTTTGAAGAGGCATGGTTTGTCAACTTGTTTGGTTGATGGTTTTGTACACCAATATGTAAGAGTACATGGACATATTCACATGATGTGAATTTTTTTTTCTTTGAAGGAGAAAATGATGTGTTTTCAGTTTGATGGTTTTGTTTGTGACAAGATGTCACAATATTTTGGTGTAAGTGGTGGTGCTACTATTGAGGCATGATGTATGGTGACCAACACATCCTGATATCGTCGGAGATTGAGACAATGTCAAGTGTATAATGTTTGTGTTTCACATAAATAGACAAGATGTCGTTGGTTCTTAAACCCTTATTACGTGATGAGGTGGCAACATCACATGATGGAGTGGGGAGAAATGGGGGTGCTTAAGGGGTATGAAGGATACCCTTCAACTCATGAAGCATGGGGCATGAATTGGTGGGATGACCTAATGTGTTTCAAAGGGCACACGAGGGACTAACCTTGGGTATTTTTGGTTGAAGGCTCTTTCTATTAAAATAAAAATTATAAATAACTATGGAAACTTGCATTAACAAATTATCCTACAAAAATTATTGTAGAAAATTTTCAAAATTGAAATGCAACCTTAAATTCCTTGCATTCTTTCATCAACTTTGTAAATAATTGAATAGTCTACTAGTTGACTATATTACCAACTGCAATGAATATTGTCTTTTCCTAATGTTCATTGTGAAAATGGATCCTCACATTAATGTGATAGGATCTTTTTCATCTCTCAAGTTACTAGGTCAAAGCATCCTAATGGGTAAATTAATTGTGAGATAAATTACAAGCATTAAATGTCAATCCAGGTTCTTATACTTCTGAAGTACACTTGCACAATATATGCTAAAGCCAAAATATGGAGACAATTATCACCAAATCCAGCGTACGATTATGCATGACGGAGAATATCTAGCGCTTTCCCTTGTTAAATATATTAACAAGGGAAAGCGCTAGAGATTCTCCATCATGCATAATCGTACGTTTATGATTATAGAGTGAAAAAACTAAAAGAATCAACTTGGAGGGTCATTTAAATGGGGGGTGGAGAATTCCTGGGTCTTTGCAAATTCAAAGTATGGTGCATGTTGCATGAAGCAAGATGTTGAAAGTAGAGTTATGTTAGACACACATAAATGCAACAAATATGGAAATGTGTACATGAGCTCTATTATTTCCTTTAATATGTGATCCATGCCTTTCTCTAATTCATATTTTTATCTCTTCTATTAATTATGTTATTCTTTCTATGTATTGTTCTAGTACAAGGGGGTGAAATAATTTCGTATCATTTTCTAAGTGGTGAGGTCGTTTGAATCTCCAATAGTTGTGTTGGTGTGGTGGGAACCATGCTAGGAGTTGGGCATTCCATTGATATCAAAGAAATTTTTCATGCTCAGACATGGGAATGTGTCTCTTTCCCTACGCAAAAAAATAGTTCTTGAGGTAGTTAATCTTCATAGACAGGTCATCAAGCAAGTCAATGTGATCATCCCTCCTTCCCTCCCTTCTAAAATAATTATGTTTTGCAGGTCAGAAAGCCAAAATATGGAGACAATTATCACCAAATCCAACGTACAATTATTCATGATGGAGAATATCTAGCGCTTTCCCTTGTTAAATATATTAACAAGGGAAAGCGCTAGAGATTCTCCATCATGCATAATCGTACGTTGATGCTTATAGAGTGAAAAAACTGAAATAATCAACTTGTAGGGTCATTTTAATGGGGGCTGGAGAATTCAGGTCTTTGCAAATTCAAAGTATGGTGCATGTTGCATGAAGAAAGATGTTGAAAGTAGAGTTATGTTAGACACACTTAAATGCAACAAATATAGAGCTGAGGATTGGGGTTGTCTCATTAAGAGGGTTGAAGGAAAGATTAATAATTGGTGTTATAGATGGCTCACTTTAGGGGGACGGATGACTTTTATCAAGTCAACTTTGGAAGGTTTACTTGTGTATTAGTTTACTCTAACAAAGATTGCAAAGTCCACTATTAACAAGATCCAAAAATGCATGAGTAATTTTCTATGGAATGATAGAAAGTGTAGTCCTCTTAAGCATTTTCTCAAGTGGGACATGTGGGCTCAGCCAAATCAAAGAACGTACAATTATGCATGAAGGAGAATATCTAGCGCTTTCTCTAGATTCATATTTTTATATTTAAATGTCTCTTTCCCTACGCAAAAAAATAGTTCTTGAGGTAGTTAATCTTCATAGACAGGTCATCAAGCAAGTCAATGTGATCATCCCTCCTTCCCTCCCTTCTAAAATAATTATGTTTTGCGGGTCAGAAATCCAAAATATGGAGACAATTATCACCAAATCCAACGTACAATTATGCATGATGGAGAATATCTAGCGCTTTCCCTTGTTAAATATATTAACAAGGGAAAGCGCTAGAGATTCTCCATCATGCATAATCGTACGTTGATGCTTATAGAGTGAAAAAACTGAAAGAATCAACTTGTAGGGTCATTTTAATGGGGGCTGGAGAATTCAGGTCTTTGCAAATTCAAAGTATGGTGCATGTTGCATGAAGCAAGATGTTGAAAGTAGAGTTATGTTAGACACACTTAAATGCAACAAATATAGAGCTGAGGATTGGGGTTGGCTCATTAAGAGGGTTGAAGGAAAGATTAATAACTGGTGTTATAGATGGCTCACTTTAGGGGGACGGATGACTTTTATCAAGTCAACTCTGGAAGGTTTACTTGTGTATTAGTTTACTCTAACAATGATTGCAAAGTCCACTATTAACAAGATCAAAAAATGCATGAGTAATTTTCTATGGAATGATAGAAAGTGTAGTCCTCTTAAGCATTTTCTCAAGTGGGACATGTGGG